>LT855411.1:258688-356190 GCA_900184765.1 Hymenoscyphus fraxineus
AGTAATAAGCGTTAAATTTATTACTTATCTTTTTTAAATAATAATTCTATTAACTTTTATATCTTAAATAAATATACCTACTTAAAATATATTACTTTTAATAAGGTTTTAGACCTAGTTTATACTACTAGTAAAGGCTATATAATATTTAAGAGAGATATATTAAATACTTTTAAGATAGTCCTAGTTATACTAAATATATAGTAGACCTTAGGTTTTAAGTAGAATAGTATAAGATATATATATATAGTTTTATTCTTTAGTTTAGCTATAATACTATTTATATTTAACCTTTTTACTAAGGGTCTTAAGTAGATAGTTTAGTTATATCTTTATAGATAAAGGTTCTTATTATATTACCTAAATAACGAATTTACTATATTTACTAAAATATAAGCTACTCTAGAGTTTATTAAAGAGTAGGACAAGCTATATTTATAATTAACTTAGGTACTTAGTATTCCTCTTAATCTATTAAAGAACGTTAAAGGAATAATTATAGAACTACTAGGTTTTTAGGTAAATACTAATATCTTTATAGCCTTAATTCTACTAGATAAACTTATATAAATCTAGGAGGCGACTATATAATTTATCTCCTAGAATAGTATTATATAGAAAGAGTTAGAGTCTTTAATAGGTTTACTCTTGTTTTATATAAAGGTAGTATAATTAGGCTAGGTTTTCTATTATAACTTTTAGACTTTTATTTACGCCTAGCTAGAATAGCTATACTATATAGCTTAATAGTAGTTAAGCCTAGACGTTAAGGTAGATTTAATATAGTAGAACCGAATACTCTTATAGTTTAATAGTACTTCTTTTTTTAATAAGTAGTAAGACTTTATTTACTTATTTTATAACGCTTCTATTTAGGGCTTAGGTACCTTTTACCTTAAAATAAATAAATTATAAGTAGATTAGTATAATTATATATACTTTCTAGTTAAAGATTAAACGCTATAATTACCTTTTCCTCTTATAATAAAGGACTTAGTCTTTAATATTAATATATTTAAGATCGAGGTAGTATAAGCCTTATTCGAGAGATAAGTACCTAGGTAGGCCTAAAAGAGGGTAGTAGTTTATATAAATAATATAGCTACTTAAATTAGGCTTATTAAGTAATAACTAAAGTATCCTTTTTAAAATAGACTACTTTACTAGCTATTTTATACTATAGCTTAGATAGATATTAAAATACTATCTACCTAGATTACTAGTAAAGAGAATATACTTACTAATACTTTTTTATAGAATTTATATAATATAATAGCTAATTAGTACCTACTTTTATAGTTCTCCCTCGAGCCCCTCTAGTCGATTATATAATATTTAGTATACGAGGTAGTTTCTTATAAAAGGTTATAAAGTACTAGTATTTAAGTTTATCTTCTACTATACGCTAGGTTTATAATTTATATATTCGATCTTTCGAGTTATTCTAGGTCTCTAATTTACGCCTACTATAGCTAGTAGATCTTTTAAGTCTAGTAAACTAGGTAGTAGTAAAAGCGACTAGTAGGATAAATAGGTTCTAAGGAGGTCTTAAGATAAGTTCGATTATAGTAGGATTATTTATAATTTAATTATATTATATATAAAAAGGATAAGATATCTAAGTTTTTAATAACTAATATTTATATAGTATTATAAAAGGGATTTATATAGAGTAGGGTTCTTAGGAGCTCTATTAAGCCGAACTACTTTTATATAAATAGGTATAGTAAATTACGTCGATTTTATAAAAACCTTACTAGGTACCTATAAAATAGTTTAATTACTTAAATTTTAAAGTAGTAATTAAACTAGCGTTTACTACCTTTTTATATATAAAAGAGTTTACTTACTTAGTTTTAGAACTATAAGATATACCCTCCTTTTTATACTAAAAGCTTTAATACTATAATATTACTTTTAGTCTATATAACGAGTTTACTATAGTATTCCTTTATATAAGTAAGGTAGATATCGAGTATAAAAGCGTAGATATTATACTAGAATATACTTAGGACTCTATATACCCTATCTTAGCTCTTTTAGATCTATTTAATCTTAATCTATAACCTTTTATAGTACTACTTTTTTATATAGAATAAGAACTATTTACTAGGGAGTTTTATATTAGTATACTTTATAACCGCCTTTAGAGTATTAGCGTATATAATCTTAAGGGTTATTTAGGTTATAGTCCTAGGCGTAGTACGGCCTAGAGGGCTTATAATATAGGCCTATCTAAAGTAGATATTTAATATCTTAGTAGATAGTCTTTAAACGTATATAAAGGATATTTTAGGCTTAGTATTATAAATCGGCGTCTATTAAGTAGAAGGTTCCTTTAGAGTTAGCCCTAATTTGTTTTATCTTATTAGTTAGTTCTTTTAGTATTATCTTTTATAGCTACTTCCTTTTACTCCGCTTAATACGGCCGAGAGTACTAATAGCTTACTTTCTATAAATCAAGCCTTCTAATTAGCTAGATATACTAGCCTAGAATTAAAAGTAGTTCTTATATATAAGTAAATTATAAGTACTTAAAGCTAGCTAGTAAAATATAAAATAAAAACTAATAATAAGCCTTTCTTTTAGTACTTATAATATATAATAAGTAATAATAAATAGTAGGGGTTTATAGNAGAGGAGTATATAACTCTACCCTCCTAGTATATCGTAGTTCCTCTATTAATACTACTACTTTATTATACGTTAAATTTTAAAGCTCTTTTTTGTCTTACTTATAATCCTCTCGCTAGAAGGCTCGCCTTATAATTTAGTAGGATTTTAGTATAGTTTTAGACCTAGTTTTAGTTCTTATTACCTCCGAAAAGGGTACGTAGCTAAGGGTACTAATAGCTTACTTTCTATAAATCGAGCCTCCTAATTAGCTAGATATACTAGCCTAGAATTAGGAGTGGTTCTCGTATGTGGGCAAGTTATAAGCACTTGAAGCTA
The DNA here is from genome assembly GCA_900184765.1 of Hymenoscyphus fraxineus. Taxonomy (NCBI): domain Eukaryota; kingdom Fungi; phylum Ascomycota; class Leotiomycetes; order Helotiales; family Helotiaceae; genus Hymenoscyphus; species Hymenoscyphus fraxineus. The sequence goes on from LT855411.1 coordinate 261,641, forward strand.
GCTAGTAAAATATAAAATAAAAACTAACAACAAGCCTTTCTTTTAGTACTTGTAATATGTAACGAGTGACAATAAATAAACTATTTCAGCGAATCAATTACAATAACCATCAGCGTCGCTGTGGATTCTACAGAAATCCGCTTGTCTTTCTGTATCAAAAAATGCAAGACTTCTCCAAGAACACTGGAACACAATGCCAATATCCGAGATCAAATATCCTCGAGACTTTCTAGACTTAGATTTCTCCCAATAAAAGCAATTGCAGTAGGGAAAGCACATATGGCCAAATCATGGGCCTGTTCTTAAATGAAAGAACCGAGATGCTTGGATTTATGAAAGATCGTGGTAACCCAGTCCTGGCAAGGAGGGCAAAAAAGCAAAATTAAAGTAATCCTGTCGACTTCAGTATAATTAAATTAACATAGACAGGCTGATACAAGCTAATGAGCCAAGCTCCATGCCCAAAGTGATGCTTATTGACACTTCCGGGTCTAACAGAGCTACAGTACAATATTATTGAACAGAAACCCGAGCAAGACATAAACTATATGAAAGAGAAGATCATGACGGGATTGTTAGAATGAGGTTAGAAACACCGCATGCAGTTCCAGTTGCTCTAAACAAATAAGAATGACAACATGATGTAAAGCTCGGAATTAGACAAAGTTTAGGCAAATCAAAAGGCATCCGCTGCATTTCAATACTTTCGTGTTGCGAAATACTTGTTGTTTTTGTGGCTCACGTTGTTCCCAGCCAGCCCAGACCCTTGAAATCTCAGGCCTCATGACTGGCACCATTTGAACTTTGTTGACGAGCACTGGGTTAGTACGAGTGAATTCCCGTTGTCGTAATTAAAGTTAGCACTTGTCAGATTCGCTTCCTGGGATTCTGCTTGTTGAGGATTTGATAGAGGTTACCAGAACCCGGGAGTTCCCCATCTTGGCCTTCCTTGGCAAGTAACATCCATCGGATGAGCCTGAACACAAATGTACTCTGTACGGAGGTACCGCGAACAGGTTCTCAACGGCTTCACTTTGTAATACAAGTAGCTCTTGACCTGCATCCTGGTGCCATTTCACGTCTTCCTCGATGAAATTGAATCGTGGAAACCACCAACTTTACCAGGGCGCAGTCTTCCAGCTTTTTTTGTCAGCGCCGAGGAGTTGTTTGTTGGAATGCCAATGTTCTTGGCCTATGGGGAAATACGACGATGTCATGTTATCGTGCGAACATTGCGGAGAAATGCGGGGAGCAAGCATTCGAAGCATTTGTCTGGACCTCTTGCTCTCCTCTCCAAGGAAGCTTCGTTGCTTGGAATTTGCCAAGTAGACGATTACTCTCCATGATTGGCCGAGAAGGTCCTTTTCGGGGCTCATCGTTGCTGCGAACGCGGGGAAGGACGTCGGAGTTTGGCGCTTTTTGATGGGGAGGAGAAAAAAGTGGGATGCCCAGAGAACCCCGTATTCAATAATGTGGATGCGGTGTGCGTTTTCTGGAAATATTGGGGGATTTCAGAGACATTTATCAATTCTGATGCCTCGAAGATCGTCTCAACTCCTTTCAAACCCGTACGGAGTATATGGATGCCCCCAGACCAGACAGACGGCGGTCAACCTTCCATCTGCTCTCGGACACACACACCTCGGCCATGTCAGTGATGCGTTCAATGTGACCGTCACCAACTTGAAGGTGTAGTGGTGCAGTGGGTATGTGTGGAGTAAGGTGTTGTCGTGATTGGTGATAATTAAGAAAAGCTTTTGAAAGATGGGGTGATGGCGGTGATGGCGGATGAGAAGAAGCTTTCCGAGCCCAGGCTTGTCAAATTGCGGAGCACCCGCCTGGGACCAGGGCAATTGAGTTTATGCACGTGACTCGCCTCGAATACCAGGTACCATTTTCCCACCAACATTCCCAATTCATCTCCTGATGTGGCAGTCTTCTCCTGGTCAGCCGCTCTACCTTCCTCCACTTTGAAACCAATCCCCAAAGGATACCCCCACTGCCACACATGCCGTACGCCGTTATGATTTACCTCCTCCTCCAGCTCACTGTGATGTAGATGCATCATCCAATCCAATCTTACGAGGCGGCACCGGAAGGACCCTACAACCCCGTCCGCGTCCTTCTACTGCCTCGAAAGAGCCTAGCTGTACATAGAACTAGTCACGATGCCTCTTATTTTGGCGCCTGGGGCCTGGAGAATCAGACGTCTAATCCACAAAATCTTTTCTACGAGAAGATGCATGTAACGTAAGGGTTTGCCTTGGCGTTGGCTTGTGTAGCGATGATGCGGGGGCTGTAAGCTGATAGCAAACACCGGGTTTCTGCCCGACATCCTAGAAAGTGAATGATCCACTCCATGTACGGAGGTATAAAGAAAGAGTTTCCCAGTGGCACCCAGCATCCTCTAGAGCTCTTCATATCCTACTCCTCTTGTCTTGCTACCACTTCCTTGAATAACTAACTCTGCAACCCTTACAAACGGCTTCTTTACGCCTTCAAAATGGCTGGTGGAGGCGGTAGGCCCCAGAATATCTTTAAACTCAATCGTGGAGATGACCCAAAAGAAGTTCTGAACTGGCGACTATGGTTTGCAGTCCTCTCCTTTGGTATCATGGGTGCAGCAAGAGGTAAGAATTCTAAATCTCCCGTCAGCCAAAGTCCATGGTTCATGGGTTTCTTTTAGGAATTGATGAGGGTCTCATATCCGGTACACTTGCAAAGAAGAATTTCACTCAGAAACTTGGCTTCGACAAAATGGATGATGTTGAACTTGCAAATGTCAAAGGAAACATCTCTGCTATGGTCCAAATCGGTTCCGTAGGTGGTGCTGCTTTGTAAGTTTCACATTCGTGCAAGTTGTTGCGGTCTGCTAACCTATCCCCATAGGGCTTTCATTCTCTGCGATCGCATTGGACGTCTGTGGGCTACTCGACAGCTGTGTGCTCTGTGGATCCTCGGCATTGTCATATTCCTTACAAATGGGGGAAGGCTTGGTCAGGTTTACGCAGGTCGATTTATCGCTGGACTCGGCATCGGTCAAACGACCGTGGTAGCTCCAGTCTACCTATCTGAGATCGCGCCAAAATCGGTTCGGGGTCTTTGTACTTGCGCTTTCTCGGGTTCTGTGTATATTGGAATTATGCTTGCATATTTCGCTTCCTGGGGAAGTGAGCTTCATATTCCTGTTGGCCCAAATCAATGGGTGAGTTGTTCTCTACTTTTGAAAACTAGTTTGCTAACTCCTCAAAGGTTGTCCCAACCACAATTCATATCATGTTTGCCGGCATTATTGTCATCCTTTCATTCTTCAACTACGAGTCCCCACGTTATTTGATTAAGATTGGACAGGATGACCACGCCACTGTGAACTTGGCCCGCGTCCGAAATCTCCCAGTGGACCATATTCATGTCATGAAGGAAATTGCCGATATTCAGCACCAACTACAAGAAGAACGAGAGGCTACTCTTGGTCAAGGTTGGATCGGTATTCTCAAAGAAATGTTCCTTATGCCCAATAACTTGTACCGAATCTATCTCGGACTCTTCTCCCAGCTTCTGTCACAATGGTCTGGAGCTCAGAGTATCACTATTTACGCCCCTGAATTCTTTGCCCTCCTCGGCACCAAGGGTCAGAACGAAAAGCTATTCGCTACTGCGATTTTTGGAGTCGTCAAATTCGTAGCAGCAATTATGTGTGCTCTTTTCCTCGTCGATGTTATTGGACGAAAGCGATCTTTGGGTATCGGTATTACACTTCAAGCACTTTCCATGGCCTACATAGCTGCCTACCTTACAGCAGTACCGGAGTTGGAAGAGGGAGAGGTATTTACATCGTCACAAAAACACGCATCCACCGGAGCAATCGTCATGATCTACATCTCCGGTTTTGGATGGGCCATGGGATGGAATTCCATGCAATACCTTCTCAACGCTGAAATATACCCTCTCCGTATCCGTGCTATCTCCTCATCGATGGTCATGTGTTTCCACTTCGTCAACCAATACGGAAACTCACGGGCGGTCCCCAACATGCTTCTTCACAAGAGCGAGGGCGGATTGGGCCCCGCAGGAACTTTCTGGTTTTTTACTGTAATCACCATTCTTGGTGGTGCATGGGCGTGGCTTTTCATTCCTGAGACTGCGGGTAGGAGTTTGGAGGGAATGGATCGTTTGTTCACACTTAGATGGTGGCAGATTGGTAGATATGGTCAGAGGGATGCTGGCGAGCAGGATCTTGCACAAGCAAATATGGAGGCTGAGAAAGAAAATGCAAGGGAGACGGTCAACGAGATTGAGAGAGTTGATAAAGTTTAGTTGGAGGAGATACGTACGCTGCAAAAAGGCGTCGAATTCCGAGTAGCGAATGAATGATGATACCCATGAATCTTGTTTCTGTTGACTTTCCGTGCATATCGTTGATTCGTTAAATGGCAAAGTGTTTTCTGGCATGAGTTGTAGATGTAATTCTCATAGTACCCTGGGCGGGAGGGATATTCGATTACAGAATCCGAAAAATTTCAGGAGATGGTGAGAACGTATTCTGAATCCAAGGAGTTGAGCTATTGGCTCCTGGCTCAACTCCATATACTCTACTCTCTTCTATATAAGAGCCATCCTAGAAAACGATTGTCACCCGTCTTATTCAGCCTACCATGATTATGCCATGAGCATTTATACATTATCCGCAAAGGAAGACTCCCAAAGATCGAATGACTACAACGACAAAGTTTTGGGGCTCAATTTCGTTCAACTTTCTTGAATTTAAGCCTATCTAAATTCAAAGAGATACCTGCTCAGGTTGTGTGATTTGTCACCATCTCCATTTCCTTCCTCTCCCCTTAATACACTTACCTAGTTCTCAAGCGAGGATATGGTGGGTTGACTCTCAAAATCCCTTGGCTCTCAAGCACCTGCATGATATTCTCTCTAAAATTCGTGGCACAATGATTTTCCATGCATTTTGATTATTGTATGAGCCCTCTGTACAGATTGTATTCAGGCCCGCAAATCCGATGGAGATGGTCCACGTGACATACCATATCACGTGACTCGCCCCATCTGTTCCACGAGCTTCTGTTCGCTTCGCGAAACTTCTCGAAGACTCCAGCATAATCAAGAAACCACAACACCATAATCAAGACGTTTCTAGAAATCATTCGTAATATCTTTAGCCACCTAGATACTTCCAGAACCAATTCGGAATAATGTAAGCCATGATTGCTCATAGCGATTGCGCACTTCGCACTGCCTAGACTAGTGTCTTGAAGGTGTATATATAACTCTCTTCCAACACCAAGAGCAATCCTTTCTTCATTCAGAATCAGATTCAGATAAACATCAGAGATCTTCTTCAAAGCCTCACAGCACACTCTTCCAAACACCCTCAAGTCTCAAACCTCCAACCACAATTTCCAAAACAATCTCAAACAACCCACCTTCAACAACAATCAACATGCCTTTCTTCCCTCAAGCATACCTCTCACCCGACACTGGATTCTTCCAGCTCCTATCCGAGTTAGATCAAGCTTCCAACCCTCAACCCACACAAAAACAAGCACCAGGCTGCGCAACTCGCTGCCACCCACGCCAACACCAACATGAAGAGACCTTCACCCCTCGCTTCGACGTAACCGAAACCGCAACCAGCTACGAGCTCTTCGGTGAACTCCCAGGTCTCGAACAAAAGGACTTGAACATCGAATTCACAGATGCACAAACAATCGCAATCAAAGGCAAGACCGTTCGAGCTGGAACATCCATCTCTGAAGCAGAGACAACACAAACACCAACCGCATCCATCGAAGCAGAGAAGGACAGCGAAACCTCATCTGTAAAGTCGCATTCTGCAACCGTGGAGGATGACTACGACGAAGCCGACACCCCTCTTTCTCCTACACCAGCCACCACCACTACTGTCGCCGCACCAGCCGAGAAGAAAGCCGAAGCCCCCAAGCCGAAATTCTGGGTTTCTGAACGCAAGGTTGGAAGCTTTTCACGTAGCTTCTCTTTCTCTCATCGTATTGAGCATGATGGTGTTCAGGCTTCTTTGAAGAATGGTATCTTGCATGTTGTTGTGCCGAAGGTTACGAAGTCTGGGAGGATCGCTGTTAATGTTTATTAGATTATTGGATGGAGGAATTGGAGTTTGGTGGTTTGCATGGATGGATGGATGGATATGGGATGCATTAGTGGAGTTCTTTGGTAGTTTTGATAGATGAGTAATATGAGTTTTTTATTATTAATATGTCTTTGCATTGCTATGAGTGACTTCCAGTGTGATACTGGGAGAATCGTTATCACGTAGACAATCTCTCTCTCTCTCTCTAACCACCCGAAAAAACTGGCTAGGCTATGATTGAAACAATATCATGAAATATCTTAAGTGTAAGAGACACGGACCCACCATTGTCTAACCTGTACGTATGGTTCTTACTATATAACTCATTAAATATAAATCCACTTACAACATGATAACTCTTCATTCCAAAAACTTATCAATACCTGGACTCCTCTCCTTTCTTAGCTACCTAAAACCCCGAGTATCAAAAAATATCCAACATAATCTTCCATCTACTTCAAATCAACTTGCCCGCCAAAAAAGGCAACCATCATACCAAAACTCTCCGCTATACCCAGTCTTGGTAAACCCTCACCAAATATCCTCCTTAACACCCCTATTCACCCCTATCCATCCCATCTCCCTACCGAAACTTTAAATTAAGCGAATCCTCAATTCAACGATTGGTCTACTCCCTCTCTTTATTAGCTTAAAACACATGACCAATCACAGCCTGCAATTCAAGTATCACTATATCATAATGTTTTGTTGCACATCGCAATTAGCGTACACCAGCCTGAGCTACAGGGCCTAAGCCTTAAGCCTGAAGGAACCCCCTGAGCCACTAAGCTGTTTCTAAGGGGTAAATGGAGGTATTGGTGCTAACAAGTGATATGGAAAACCCAACATGATTTCCATCACGGCAAGACTTCACTTATGTCCATGGGTCAGTGCGCTCCTTTGTTTAGGTTCTTTTAAGCTTAGCGATAGAGTCTGATTGTTACTATCGTTTTATGCGCTTCGGCTTAGGGCAAGAACGAAGAGTTAAAGACCTCTGTATATGCTTTGATTTGAATAACCTAATACCACATGTATATCACAACACCCCAGCACCGTCAGGAAAGGATCAGAGGATGGTAGAGTAATGGAGTTCAGAGTGTCGAATTCTAATTCTTACAGCTGAGATATCCAAGTCGTGTAATTGAGGAATAAGGAAGTAATCATGTTGCGTTGTATTGTATTGTACATTAGATAGACACGAAGTCGTGGTTAGGGCGTCGCACCTTTTCTTGTGGCTCGGAGATGGAGATGGAGCTGACATAGATGAGCGGTGCTGGAGACTTGGAGCAAAGCATCGCTATTACCTGCCTCGGAAGAAAGAGAAGTGAGCGGATCGCGATAATTGGGTTACAGTGTTATAGATTATTGTCACGGGCCATGCATGAGTAGTAGAGATTGACGTCGTTGATGACTAGAGGAGCTCTCGCTCCGTTTGACCAGGGAAAGATTATGTCGTTTGTGGGAGTTTGGTTAAAGAGGAGGATGTGTAGACGGCGAAAGCCTGATGTATTAAGATAACTCGGATACCTTAGAGGAAAACCCCTATTCTAGAATCCGTAGTAGTACGGTTGTAAAATTTACAACCGTTGTAAATATTTACATCCGTAGTAATACAGTTATAAATTACAACTAGTTATATATTGTAGCTGGATAGCGATTGTAATAGTTGTCTTAATTAACCGTAGTACGCTAGTTGATCCTCGCAACCGGCGCAAAGTGCGTAACTAGCTTAATCTATATTAGTAATCTAACTATTATAACTTTTAACTATATTAAATTTACGACCGATATAAATATTATAACGGTTAAGAGGTATATTAGAGCTATAACGGTTGTCTTTTTTTATAACCGTTAAATTTATAGGCTTAGTTTATAGTACGCTAGGTGTAGTTAGCAACTATATTACTACGGATTTACAACCGTTGTAATTCTACGGCGGTTACGCGACGGTTGTAAAACTGACGACGGTTACGCAGCGGTTGTAGCACGGTTGCGGAACGGTTGTAAAAACCCTAGGATAAATAGCCCTACGGATAATCCTCGGGGTCTATATACAAGTACTCGGAAGTATAGGAGACTACGGACAACAACGCTATAATTATATAAGTGACAGATTCGATCGATTCAGACAAAGTTCCCCTGCGCGCATCACACGGGCGCTCACCAGCGGTATAGGTAGGTAGGTACCTAGTCGTGCGAGGTACCTTGGGCGGGTTGCGAGGGCCTTGCGTGGGTGGGCAGGTGGGCAGGTAGGTGCCTTCCTTAGGTAATCGAGGGCATTCCGAGTCTTGGCGCCGTATACTACCTAGGTGCGTACGTAGATGTAGCCGGTTGTAAAATGCGCAACAGTTGTACTACGGTTACGCCACGGTTGCGCAACGGTTGCGTAGCCGGTTGTAAAGCTTGCAACGGATGCAAATATCGCTGGTTATAAGTAAAACAACCGTCTCTATTTACATCCGTTGTAAACTTTATAACGAGTGCGGTATATAACGGTTGTGAAATTTTACAATAGTTGTAAAAGTTATAACGGTTATATGCCGTACTCGTTGTAAAGCTTACAACGGTTGTATATAATGCCTACTACCTAATACAACCGTAGTATAACGGTATAGTACGGAGCGCAAATTCATAACGGTTATAAAGTACAACTATATTACCACTGTATTACTACCGTTTTATATATGGGGGTTTTCCTCTAAGGTATAGAATTGTTTCCGTGTAAAAAGTATAACTATCCTCGATTTCAGAGCTTGAAAATAAAACCTATCACCACAACCTCGTCAATACGCGATCAACAGCATCAAACCACACAAATCCAAAAAAAAGAAGAGTTCCCAACTTACCCACAAACAACCACACCACTAAACCCTCATACCCCCTCCTCCCTCCCCCGTAAATACTCCCACCTCNACCCCTCACCCTCATTCTCAACCTCTACCCCCGAAACCGAAACAAAATCTCTCTCTCCACGTCCCGGCGGTTGCCGTTTACTCCTGCCCCAGAGCACGAACGCTAATGCCCATAAAGCCGCGAAAACAGGGAGGCCTAGGCCGACTGCGACACCGACTGCGAGTTTGGTGTATGCCTCAGATTGCTGGGGTGTTGAGTTTTCAGGTGGTGGGGTCTGTAGGGCGGATTCGGGGAAGGTTCTTTTGGTGTGAACTGCGTGATGAGGATGGGGAGGGGGAGGGGATGTGGGGGTGTTATGAGATAGCTCGAGGAGATAAAGTATAAGACAAGAAAAGAAAGAGGAAATCTGAAAACCCATTCTTTCTTAGACAGAAAGGGAACATGGGTTTCGGCACTGTGCGTTATATAAGGTAAGATATACCTCGAAACGTTGAGATGGCGTACGGCAAGGAGTGCACAATCGTATGACCCAAAATGTCATTGACAACGCAAGGGTCGAATTTCGGATTGACAAAAGCAACAAATGAACCAGTGACGAAACTCAGGCTGAAGCAAGAATCGCCAATGATAATGTGGCTACGTGGGCGAGAAAGCTGCATGGCATGGCGGGATTATTGGGACGGTATGTGATGTGATGTGATGGGATGGGATGGGCATGTCACAGGCGTCAAGAGTTGACGCTTGTCACCCGCATGCTGCATGGTGTCAAACCAATATGGCGACAGATCTTTTTCGTCGGCGCATAATATGAGTTACTGTAGAATGGAAGTAATGTTATTTGACCTTTTTTTTGTAAGATGGTGACCTTTTGGGGGATTTTTGAAAGATTGTTTATTCTGAAAGTGATACTACCTACAGCCCATGTACTGTAGAAATGCAGAAATGTATCCTGATAGATCCAGAGGTGTGTAGTACAGTACAGTGGAAGGGAAATGAAATGCTGCAATGAAAAGGGGCAATTCGGATTTCACCCATCTCATATGGGAGAGGTGCAGAAATGGCACGGCAATTACAGACAGCTGTAAGCCCACTCGGAGAAATATGGTACATGGACTTGGTCCTCCGGCAGAGAAATTTCTTTTTGTCAAAATTGTGTTGACGTTCGGTGGGGTTTTATATATAGCTGGACCTGTGCTCTCACAGGGTTACGTACAAGTACAGTAGGTACCAGGCAGGTACAGGAACGGGAGGTCCCTGCACTTCGCCCGGCCGTCTTTGAATTCCCGCGAAGACTCACTGACACAAAACAAACCATCAACACCATCAATCCGCTGGAATGCCGTTAGTCGCTCAGTACGGAGTACCTCGATTAGGTCCGTCGTCGCAGCCTTCCCTCATGTCGACGTGGAATGGCCACAACCCCGAGACCAGAGAAGATCTAGAGGGAAGGCGCGACGTGGTCTTGCCTCGAGTATAAACCCGAGTATAAACCCCCTCTGACCTTCTCTACCCCATCGATTTCCTCTCATATATACATACCGTTTTTGACCCTCGAAATTCCATCGCGAGGGTGGCCTTGATGAGCTCAACGCCGGGCATTCACATTTTCAACTCCGCCACTGGATTGCGAATGCTGCGTCCGGACTCTGCCTCAGTAAGCTGCACTGTACTAGCTACTGCCGTACGAGTACAGCAAATGAGCTCGAGTCAGAAGCCGAATAATAGCTACCCGCTCCACGGGTCGTAAGTGCAAGTGCATCGCATCTCCCGCTGCTCAGCTTGACAATATACAATTAATTAACACGCGAGCGGTGGCTGACCGACCGTGTCCGATTGTCCGAGTTTGCACTATTACTATTTCAGCGCCGGCTTGAGAGGCAGAATTTTGACAGCGCCCATATCATAGGAATGTCACTGCCACTTCCACTGCCTACTGTAGCTCTGAGAACAGAGGCTTTAGGTGAATCCGTTCCCCAGGACAACTTGGGAGTCTTGAAGTCTCTCTCCTGCTATCAACCATCTACGTGAGAAAAACACCCTCACCCACGGTTCCAAGCACAGTCATGTCTGAACCAGTCCCCAGCCCTCCTCCGTACCCAGGCAAGCCAGGTGACTTGGCCATCACCAAATCGTCACCATCACGACCGATTTGGAAGAAGTGGTGGATTTGGCTCTGCGCTCTTCTAATCATTGCAATCGCTATCGGATTGGGAGTTGGCCTTGGCCTTGGACTACGACCCAAAAACGAGGATAATGATTCAGGAGGTGCACCACCCAACTTTCCAGGTAATAACAATACGAACGCCACCTCGGGCGCGTTATGGACTCCTGGTGCTGGTACGACCTGGCAAATAGTACTGCAGCATCCTCTCACGGACTTTTCGTCGCCCAGTGTTTCCGCCTTTGACATTGATCTTTTTGACAATGATGCCTCCATCATTACCGCTCTGCATGATAAGAATCGGAAGGTCATTTGTTACTTTTCCGCTGGAAGCTACGAAAACTGGCGTTCTGATGCCAGTCAATTCAAGAAAGAAGATTACGGGAAGAAACTCGACGGCTGGCCAGGCGAATTTTGGGTTGACACCAATTCCAACAACGTTCGCAACATTATGAGTGCTCGACTTGCCCTTGCTGCCAGCAAAGGGTGTGATGGTGTTGACCCGGACAATGTAGATGGATACGATCACGACACGGGGTTCAGTCTTACAACTGCAAGCGCAATCAACTATCTCACCTTTCTGGCCCAAACCTCACATAAGCTCAACATGTCAATAGGCCTGAAGAATGCGGATAGAATTGTCAGCTCAACTGTCGATACCATGCAATGGGTTGTCACCGAGCAATGTGGCCAATACAATGAATGCGCTGCCTATCAACCTTTCATTGCGGCAGGAAAACCTGTTTTTCGAATTGAGTACCCAAATTCCGCGCCATCGATTTCGACAGACACGAAGAATCAGATATGTAGTGCAAGCGGTGCACAGGGGTTTTCAACTGTGATCAAGAAGATGGATTTAGATGATTGGGTAGAATTCTGTTGAATATAACTGATATTTACTTTCTACAATTGAAACTACTCACCTGTTCTTTCCACCGACCTCTCGACCTCGATACTGAGCACCAATATTCAAAAGATGGTTCGGGTCATTCTGAAATTCGTATTTCGTGAGAAATGAAAGGTAGGATGCGCTATGCATGTCATTCCAAAAATAGTCTCATCCGAACTAGTACATTACTCTCCGGTACGATGACTTGCAGACGAACGCTAACTAATATACAGGTACTGTACAGATAGCCACGTAGCCGAACCTAGCGTCGTGGAGATTTGTGATCCTACCTACACGGGAGGCGAGTACTCTCCCGTCTGTCAACTGACGGATGTTCCCCACCTCTTGGGCCTTTCGGGTCCAGGTACCTCGAAGCCTCTACTTTCGAGCTGGAGATGCGTAGAACATTCTACGAGAGCTTCTGTTGGAACTGGACTTTATCAACTAGCATTGCCTTGGGGGCTGGAATCGAAACTTTGGACGTCTAGGTATATGAGAAGGTCTTGGCAGACAATGGTTTACAATAGTCCAATACCAAGTGAGTAAAAGAGGTATCTCCCGATTGTGGTTTCCCGGTTCCCCAAATGGTGGGGGAAAGCTAGATCTACTGCGCCCCCGCCACAATCAGGGTTCGAGGTCGGGAGGATCGGAAAACAAGCTTCACCGCCAAGACTTAGGGTAGCTCGCTTAAATACGCCTCTAGCTTCATAAAGGAGCGGATTTTGCTTCCGAAGCTCAGGAACGAGCAGAAATATGTCAGGAACGGATCCACGGCAACGGAAAAGTGACCCGGTTACGGAAACACATAATCGCAAGGTAAGACTGGCTGCATGTCATTTTTCATGCACCTTCAATCCTTCACTTACAATTTTCTTAACTGCTTAGTGGCAGCCTAGTTATTAAAGGGGTTCAATAGTGTCCGTCCGAGCGAGCTGCCCGAGATCTTTGCACATGTTCGGACGCAATCAAAGCTTTTGGCAGTCTGCATCTATCACCGGTCCAACTTTGTTTTTAATGGCGCACATCTGGTACTTGAATGTGGGTGGGAACTAGACACAAAAGTAGGTAAGATATACATGTGTGAGCGGACTTTGCTGAGTCATTAGTCTACAGCGCCTGAACAACAAATTTACTATGGTGGACACATACAAGATGTGCGGGCCGGACTGGCCCTTGATTCTTGCGGCCAAAGAGGAAAGCCGTGGCTTGAATCATATGGGCTGCATTTGGGCTGGGCAAGCTTGGAATGCACTCGACTCGCCTAGGTAACCTTGGGAATGCCGCGTCAATAAGCTGTATCGCTTAGTGGCATAGAGATGAAAGACAAGTATAATAATACTCAGCTCCCGAGTTGTTTATCATCTGGTCACAGCAGGGCATTCAATTCCTTCCTCCCCTTTTCTGTTACATTACCACTCTTTATAGCCTCGGTCAAAATGAAACTTTTACATTCTCTTCCCCAAGTACTCATCAACGCCCTTCTCGTCGCATCAACAGTCCAAGGCCATGGCAATCATCACCACCACGCGAAAAGAGCAGCCAAGGGAGGCAACTCCACGAAGGCAGAAATTCACAATGAGCCTGTAAACTCACAAAACTACGAGCTTGGACACAAACTTGCAGCCGAATCTAAAATCAAACCTCTCGCCAATGTAAACGGCACCAACCAAAAGGCCAATACAACGACGGCCACCCCTCCAGGTGTTAAAACCAAGAAGATTATTGGTCTTTTAGAGCGCGTCATTGGCGACCTCAAGGACAAGGAGGGATCACCAGCAGATGCCGGGAAGACCGATCTTGGGAAAAGGGCAACAGTCACAGCAAATACCGTTAATAGCACTGTCTTGGTGATTGCAAGAGATGATCCAACAACTGCGGCATACCAAGCAACCTCTGCACTCAGTGGTTATGGAATTCCATATCAGGTTCTCATTGTCCCCAAAGGCACTGCACCGGGTGGTACCAGTCTTCCACAGCTCAATAGCTCGACTACTGCTGGTAATTTCGGTGCTATCTATGTTATCTCCGAAGTCAGTTATGATTACAATGGCAACTATCAGAGTGCATTGTTGCCGACACAGTGGGATACCATGTATGCATACCAGTTGAATTTTGGTGTTCGAATGGTTCGAATGGATGTCTACCCAGGCTCAACAGTTGGCGCAACCGTCGTCAACCCTTCTAGTCCTGGCTGTTGTAATGATGAGCAGTTGATCTCCATCACCAATAACACCGGATTTCCAACAGCTGGATTGAAACTGTATGAACATCCTTTCACATCTCGCTCATGATTCTCAAGCATACTAACAATCATAGCAACGCTGGTATGAGTACCCTCGGCCTTTACCACTACCCTGCGACAGTTACCGATCCCACAATCGCCACTCCTTTTCTGCAATTTGCCGCGGGTGCTGGATTCAACTCTCCAAGTACTGGTGGTGTGATCAATAACATCAATGGAAGGCAACAAGTATGTGAAGGTCAACCTTTTGGTCCAGCGATACTAATTTGAAACTAGATGGTATTCTTTATCAGTTCAGGAGCAGAATTCCAAGCTACATCGGCGTTGCTTAACCACGCCTGGATCCACTGGGCTACCAGAGGCCTTTATGCTGGGTATCGCCGCATCAATTTTAATACTCAAAGTATGATCTAAACCCCACATATTTGAATTGGATTTAACAGAAGGTGTAGTTGACGACATGTTCCTCCAGACGGAAATCTACAACGAGACGGCGATTGCTCTCGGTGTTGACTCTCCTACCAATTTCCGCGTCAGAACAGGTGATATGATAAACCATGTGAGTTGGACGCCAAAAATACAAGCAGCAATGCCAAAAGGAAGCACCTATTTCATCGAAATCGCTCATAACGGGAATGGAAACATTGATGTAAGCAATCGTTCGGTCACAATCATATTGTCATATTAGATCTTTTACTAATTCCGACAGGTCGGCACCCAATTAGACTACAACCGGGATGCTCAGAAATGTGGCATTGGAGCAATCTATCTAGACTATGGTGATACCCCTCTGGAATTCCAAAAGCCTCTTGGTACCGGAACCAATAGATGGCCATCAACCCCATCCACGTATCCATATTCAGTTGCCTGCACCAACGACGATACATTGAAGACATGGTTCGCAACAGCTGCCAACCGAGATGTCTTTGCTCACATGTCCCACACCTTCACCCACGAAAACCAGAATAACGCAACCTACTTTGATATTTTCCGCGAAATCACCTGGAACCAAGCTTGGTTGAACCAGACCACTCTCTCCAAGGCCAAGAGATTCAGCTATCATGGTATCGTCCCTCCGGCCATCACAGGTCTTCACAATGGCGATGCCCTCCGAGCATGGAGCGTCAACGGAATCACCAGCTGCGTAGGCGATAATACCCGCTCCGTTCTAGTCAACAAGCAAAACGAGCACTGGCCCTACATCACCAACGTGGCGGACAACGGGTTCGCAGGCATAGTAGTCAACCCACGATGGGCACTAAGCATTTACTACAACTGCGACGTCCCCCAATGCACAACAGACGAATGGGTCAAATACTCCAAAGGGGAGGGCGATTTCTACAGCCTCCTCGACTACGAGAAGCGCGTCAACATCCGTCGCCTCATGGGCCTCCACCACGACGGCTTCATGTTCCACCAAGCCAACATGCGGCAAATCGACGTCCCCAAAACCACCATCAACGGCACAACCGACCGCTACTCCCTCCTCCAAGCCTGGGTTGGCACCGTGGTGGCCGAGTACACGCGGCTCGTCAACTGGCCCATGATCACGCTCAAGCACGACGACATGTCGCAGGGCTTCATCAACCGCATGACGCGCGACTTGTGCTCGCCTAAGATGTCGTATACGGTTTCTGGCGGCAAGATCACCGCCGTGACGGTGACGGCTAATAGGAATGTGTGCTCGCAGCCCGTTCCGGTTACGGTTCCGGGGTCGATTCAGAATGCGGGGCTTTATCGGACGGAGCAGATTGGGAATGATCCGTTGACGGTGTGGGTGCCGCTTCAGGGGAAGGCGGTTACGTTGACGTTGGTTGCTCCTATTGTTTTGTGAGGGGGTGATGTGTTTTGGTTGTGCGTACTTGGGGAAAAGGAAAGGGAAAAAGAATGGAAGGGAATGAAGGGGTTGCATGTTTGATTAAGTGTACTGTATGTTTATGGGCTGGGAAATCGAGGGATTGGATGGGTGGGATTTCTGTTTGTTTGTTTGGGATTGGGTTGGGTTTCGTTGGGTTGGGGAAGGCGTCATGGATAGATGGATGGATGTGCGGATGGGTTTTTGGATTTGGTGGTTGGCTTTGTTTGGTTTGGTTTGTTTTCTTAGCGATGTAGAGAGTGATGGGTAATGTTTAAAATGTAAAATTAGTTGAATTATTTTCTTTTCGTTGCATTGGAACTTTCATATAGTAAGTATTACTTCTCACCGAGGCTGTAAAACCGCCCGTACGTGTTCCCTCGGATCATGAACCCTCACTCAGCAAATCTTCAAGATATCGATACTTGTTTAAAGAAAGACAAGGTCATTCGAAAGTACGTTGCATCGCACTTAGTACTCCTTACGAGGGAAAAGATCTTTTTGTCTTGTTCAACGGTTCTTGTTGTTTGGATTTGACACAAGATATGTATCTTTAGGGGTGTATGCTGTTATGGTCGTTTTCTTTTGGCCCCCTGAATTCGAGTACTGTACTGTATATTTATTTCGTTTCAAACCCAATCAAGGCATAGATAATAGTATATACGATTACGAGTGGAGGTTGATAGTTAGTTCCTCGGTATAGGGCGGTTGTTAGATACAGTGCTCGAGTAGTATAGTACATGATCGACTTTCTAAGCTAGAGCTAGATAGATACTTGGAGTCAGCTGCAAAGCCACGCTGTCATCTATATCGCTCCACTCCACTTTTTGACATCTTGGATTGAGAGGGGATCTCGATGGATTTATTTGAGGGATTTCTTTTTTGCTTGGGGGGGTTGTAGTTGGGAGGTTGTAGTTTCTTGGAAGGTTGTAGTTCCTTGGAAGGTTTATACTTGGAAGGTCGTAATTTCTTGGAAGGTCGTAGGTCCTTGGAAGGTTGTAGGTCCTTGGAAGGTCGTAGTTTCTTGGAAGGGGTGGTTTATATTGGGGATGATGGGATTGGGTATGATCGATCGATCATGGTAAGGCGCGGTGTATTGGGGTATGCTTGTGATATGATGGGTTTGAATCCTGGCTATCGTGAGTGTCAGTGTAGATCGGGGGAGAAGAGTGAGAAGGAGGGGTTTTTGGTTAGGATGTTGAGGCTGTGTGGGTGTGTGGTGTTTGGCGGGTATGTGGAAACGCCCCCCCCCCCCCTTTTTTTTGGAACTTGGAGCGGGCTGATTAACCGAGTTCAGGAGTGTATTTTTTGCGACTACTCGTACTACAAGTACTTTGGGTGTAATTGGCATGTTGAGTGGTGTACCTACCTAATCTTTCGTGAGTTGTAGAAATGATATAAAAAGCAGTATACTGGTTTGTTGAGAAGTGGTGAGAAATACGTACTGTGATATGCTACTTAAGTATGATTTAAAATTCCCAGTTTATGGCGGTTTTTTATACGCAGAGAATACTAGGAAATGGAATGTAGTGAATGCTATGTAGCGTGGAAACGAGCCCCTTTTTTGCGACTGGGGCGGTGTGATTAGCCGAGCACCAGGACAAAGAAGACTCGTAAAAACTAACATTAGTACGTTAAGAGAATAGAGATGGATCATATAAGTTGAAATAGAGTAGAATTATGAACAAAGAAGTCTAGGACTCCTAAGAGATATAAAAACCGTAAACAGATACTCACAAAAGTAGTAAGAGAAGAGGTACCATAATATCTCAGTGCTGGTCATATGTAGTGCACAAATAGAGATGGAATACAGTGAATGAAGTGAGGGAGCGACAGCAACCAAGATGAAGCCCCCGTTATGGAGGCCGCTTAACTAGGCGAGTGTTACATTTTGTCACACCCAACTACTACTTTGAGCAGTCAGCACGTTTACCGCTGTCCCTATCCACCACCAAAGGAAAAGTCGTAGAAAGAACATGAGATAAACCTGGATTGAATCATCAATCTCTACGGTACTATAAAATATCCAAGATCCAAGTATCATCCAAACGTCCCATACTGTACCTCCACCCACCCCACAGCGTTCCCAAAAGAACTTCATGCCACATACAAAACTCAAAACATAACTCAAGCTTAATTCTCACTCGGAACAATAAAAATCGGATATTCCAACTCCCTAACCGCCTTCGGATTCCCTTCAATGGGCTTGAAATCAACGACCAGAGAGTCTTTGACCGCAAACACAGAGTCGTTTGCTAGATACGGATCTTCCGAGTCGAAGATTTGCGTGGTTACGGGTTTGTATCCGTCTTTTTGTACCTGGAATTTATTTTAGCGAGGAAGAAAAATGAAAAGAATAGGAGGTGTGATGAGGAGATGCGGGATTTGAGGGGAACGAACGATGAGATGGATGTGAGCGGGTCGGTAGGGATGTCTGTCTAGAATTTCTAGGAGTTTTCCTGCGGGTCCTGGGTGGTGTTAGGTATCATCCATTTGAAAGGAGAAGGGAAGGGGGTTTACTGACCGTCGTTTGGGACGGGGTATGGTGTTGGTCGTAGGCAGTAGAATGCGTAGCGGCCGGTGGAATCTGTCTTGAATTTCCCGCGGAGGTTGTGCTCGATTTGATCTTTGTCTTGTTGTTCGTAGAGGCCGTTGGTTGATGCTTGGTGGGGTTAGTACTGTGGTTTTTTAAGAAGGGATCATGATTTCAGGAGGAAAATGATATTGTTTTGAGATAGAAGGGATTCCAGTGCTTTGGAGAGAAGTTGGGGGGAAAGAACGGTTATAGCACGGATGATACTAACCTTGCCACACATCAATCCACGCATCTTTCACAGGCTGCTTAGTCTTCAAATCTTTAACAACCCCATGCATATAAGTTATCTCGCCATCATCAACACCATGAACAATACTCGCCTCCATCTCCAAAATGGGGGCATCATGACGAAAAAACGGTCCAAGAATAGCACTAGCAGTCGCAGCATTATCCGCCTCAGAAGCTTGTTTGAAGGCAATTTCATCAACAAGACTAAACAATTCCAATCAGCAATTCCATTCTTGCATTCTTCATCAATTATTGCCATCATTGTACAATAACATACGATTCGAGACCAATGACATCACACATGAGCTGCCCCTCATTCCTCTTCTCATCACTCATTTTCCCCGCCCAATTCATCATCTCCACCGCTGCCATCCATTCTGCAACCGTAATCTCGTTCTCCCGCGCGAAATCATGGACGTGTTGGATGAGACTGCCCATCACCTTTCGCACTCGTGGGCTGGCCTTGGGGCCTGTGGCTTCAATCACCTTACGTGTGAAGGTGGGGTCGAATCTTGAGGCCGGGCTTGCTCCATTTTGGTGGTTTGACGCCATGGTTTTGCCGTATAGGAAGTGTCGTGAGTGGTCGAGTCGTGGAAAGTAGGGATTGTCCTTGTATCAATGGGTGCTTTGTTTTGTCGTTGTGGTGTGTGAGTACATTACCATACTTAACCGGCGACCACTTGTGTGGTATTCGGTACCAACTGTGATGCTGACCATCAAGTGAGGTTTGTATGGTTGTATTCTTGTATCCATCTTCTCCGCAGAAGGATTCATGTATATGACGAACTCATCGTGTTCCATTGGCCAACAAAGTTTGTCCCCGCACTGCCATTAATGGGAGCCAACTTTAAATGGGGGCAGATTTTATCGGCCTTATCTTGGTGGCGTGGGGGTCGTCATTGGGGTATAAAAACAGAATATTGCAGGAATCTCTAAGTAATCTGGGGATGCTTATTCATATTTCAATACTCTAGAGCTATCTATATACTTCTGTACATACTTACCTATGTAGTGTGAGTGAGAAGGTGGGGGATTACTGGGCATAGGAGATGAAGTAGGGATTTACAGAGCGGAACAAGAGGAAAGACTTTTGCTTACAAGTATAGACGTAGGGGGTGGGAGTGAGTGTAGGAAGTAGAAACAATCAAGTACGTACAGGTAGTGAGCCGAGGGAGCAGAAGATGTAACAGGAGTGCGGGAGGAGGGCAGCAATATATAGATGGAACACTCGGGTAGCTTAAGCTCTCGTAAAAGTGGGCTGATAAAAGTACTTGGAGAAATCAACGTCTGCCTACCTAGAGGCCTAGGGCATTACAGTTTTTATGGGAGACAGTCCGATTTTATTGTTAGATTCGATATTCCTATCCCCACTTCGACATTTCCTGTCCTCCTGCTCCAGAGGGCACAGTTTTACAAAGTGGGTGCAGAAGCAGCAAAGACGGACATGGGATTCATCAGAAGGGTAACCAATTTGTGAGATACCCTCAAGATTTATACATGAAACACAATTTCAATAGTCGAAGCAAAGAAGTTTACATAATGAATGACAGTAAACATCGGTCTGCATTTTTATATAGTCCCATTAGTTCCGTGTCACGCGTGTTCGTTGAAGACCTCGGTAAACCTACTACACCCCTGTATTATATGTTTCGGACTTAAGATTTCTCCTCTTCAAAATTCTCTCAGAAAGAGAAAAAATACCACAGCAAAACACCACCTGACCCTTTGTAAATACATATCCAAAATCACATGTGCTCGCTTATTGCTAGCGTCACAATAGACTAGGTACGGCCCGATTAGCGAATGACTCTGCCTGCCTTAAAACTGATCCCCCGCCTTCATTTCCCTGTCATTTCCCCGCACTCCGCTTTGCCAGGCCTGACCCCAGAATTTCACGGGAGCGTATTCCAGGAACGGATGAAGATCCACGGACTTACGCCGCCTTTCTTTTAAGCATCCACCAATCGCTCATTTAACGAAGCTTCTTAAAGTTTCTTTGCTCGGTGAACGCGCTCATTTCGTCAACTCGCTGTGGAGGAAAAATTGGACAAATGCCGGATGAAGATGAGTCTATTGATCGCTCACTTCGTGTAATGGTTGGCACATAAAACTCTTTCCGCCGACATGACGCCTAGGTGAGGACTCCAAGACTCGTGAAGAGAGGCGGCGCAGTTCTTTCTCAAGAAAAAGGGCCGGGACGAAATAGGCAAGAGGGGAAGCTCGGTGCTGATTATTGTTTTCATTTAGTTCCTTATAAGAGGTGAGATGCATCCATTAAGAGGAAATACCAGGTACGCGGTTTTGGATCTACCAACCTAAATTACGTCCTGATGGCTTCTTTCAGTTTGGCCAGGCACCTTCGCCAGGCCATCCTTCTTGCGATCTGCTTCTTGGCTTTCGTCTTTGCATCACCGTTGGAGAAGCGAGCTACTCAAGTGTCGTTGATCAACTACAATTTCCAAAACAATGTACTCTCTGGATCGATCAATGTATGTTCATCTCTGTCAATTGTTATGAGGTATTAGTCTAATCATATCATACTTAGATTCAAAATATTGCCTTTGCGAAGGTAGTCAACGTTATCTATGCTGTAGGCAACACATGGACTACTTCACAAAGCATTTCGGCTAGCTTCTCAGCCGCAGGCTCAAATGGTTATGAGACCTGGACATTCTCCGGAAATGCTGTTGGAGCAACTCAATTTTACATCAAGTACGATGTGAGCGGTTCATCGTAAGTTTCAAAACTCAAAATACTTCAATGAAGACAGCTAACCACATAATAGATATTACGACCCTGGAAATAACGTCAACCACCAGATCAGTGGAAGTTCACCGCCCCCTTCCACAACTAGTACTCCTCCTTCCACTACCAGCCCACCACAACCACCCACCACTCCATTGCCTCCTGGAGCTCCAGCTTCACCAAGTCAGCCACCTTCCATCATTCCAGCCAACATCCCAAGCGAGAGTCCCGCTACTCCACCAACTGGATGTGGAAACTGGAATGGAGGAGACAGCTGTCCAAACGATGGTACCTCCGCATTCGCAGCCTCTTCAGAAAACCGCCGTTGGCAGACTCCACCTAGTGGTGGACCAGGATACGATCCAAGTTTCGGTTCCTACCGTGACCTGGTCGGTTACGCAGACATCCAGTACAACTCAGGTCGAACATCAGCCGTTGTTGTCATTAACGCTGCTTCAAGAACTGGAGAAACAATCTCGTACGCTTTCAACGGGGGTGCTGCACAGTCGAGCAACTCTTTCCAAGTGACAAACAGCTTTTCCAATGCCCTTTCTATGAGGCTTTCAACACCAAGTGGGAAGACACTTACTTTGGATCCAGTCAACTTTGTTTGGCAAGCAGCTCCTCTTACCGCTGCTCAGAGCACTTTCCAAAATGGCCAGAAGGGTGGTATCGTTGAGCTTTTTGGATGGCCTTGGGTTGATGTTGGAAGGGAGTGCGCCTTCTTAGGCAGAGCAGGATATATGGGTGTCAAGATTTGGCCTCCAAATGAGCACGTTTGGGGATCCCACTACGTAAGTCTTGTGATTCATCCATAACACAGAAGTTATCTAATCATAACCCGTCTAGTACGAGCCAGACAAGCAATTCCGCCCATGGTACTTTGTCTACCAACCTGTCAGCTACAAACTCCAATCTCGAAGCGGTACCCGCGCCGAGCTTCGCACCATGATTCAGGCCTGCAGAGCTGCGGGAGTGCGAGTCTACGCTGACGCAGTGGTAAACCACAGTAAGTCCTCGCTTACCAACTTCCCCCCCTAAACATCTCATCGCATCGTCAAAAACAAACATGGAAAACCACAAGTACTAACTCCAACCCCCAGTGGTCGGCCAAGGAACAGACGTTCAGAACCATCGTAACTCAGACTGCTCAACCTACAGCGGCCACAACGCAACCGCCAACTCCCCCTACTACACATCAGGCAACACCTTCGCCCTCAACCCCCAAACCGGCACCCGTCCCACCATGGAATTCCCCGCCGTACCATGGGGACCAACAGATTTCCACTGCGAGCGCTCCATCAGCTCCTGGACCGACATGAACCAAGTAACAAAAGGGTACCTAGTCGGCCTCATAGATCTGAACACCGAGAAGCCCTACGTGCAAGATCGAATCGCAAGTTACCTCGTAGACTTGCTCTCCATCGGGTTCTCAGGGATGCGCTTCGACGCTGCGAAACACATTGGACCGGAGTCCATGGCGGCCATTTTGGCGGTTGTCAAGAAGAAGATGGGTGGAAGTTTGCCTCCTGATTTCATCGCTTGGATGGAAGTCATTCTCGGTGGTGAAGCGTCGGTTCTCGCCTGTGACGGGGGACGAGATAGTTGGTACACGAACTTCGATCGCTTGCTTTCCGCTCAGGGCTTTACCTCTTCCGAGATCTCTCAAATCAAGATCTGGAGTTCGGATTATCCCAAGGAACATCCCATCTGTGGAAACTGGCAGATCCCACCCTCCCGATTCGCCATTCAAAACGACGACCACGACCAACAGAATCCCGTAAGTCCCCTTTCCCCCATCCTTCCACCATCCCATCCACTACCTCGTCAGTTACTAACACGCACCAGGGTTCCTCCTCCCGGGACATGCAATCCTTCGGCTCGGTCCTCATCCGCGAAAAAGACATCCCCAAGCACCGCAACTTCGAAGTAAACCTCTTCGCACGCCGCGACAACGACTGGTGGATCAAGCTCGTGCTGTCCTCCTACTACTTCATGGACAACGGGGGATCCGGGTTCCCCGACGGGTTGTCAGACTGTTCTTTATTTACAGGCACGGGTCCTAGAGGTGATTGTCTGGGTATGCCCAAGGATACGGCGTTTGTGGAGAGCTCTTGTGGGTATACGACTGGTCAGGGGAAGTATACGAGGGTCCATCGTGATTTGAGTATTGTTAATGCGATGAGGGCGTGGGTTGGGCTTGGGGCTACTACTGCTAGTGCTTTGGGTATTCCGGGGTGTACGTAGGGTTCTTTAGGATGTGATATCTGGGGGAAGAGGAGGGGAAAGGGTTCTTTTCTTTGTATATATTGAACATATTATGATTTATGATGCTTGATGTCTTTTTCTGTTCGAGAAGTGGGTTTGTAACTCCATATATCTTACTACATTATATAAAGAAACAGCGTGAGAACAAACTACTCAACAACTCGAGTACTACTTAGAGTCACTCAGAGTTGAGTTGAGTTGAGTAGTAGAATCGACTAGTCAAATAGTACTCGAGTAGTTATATAATACATAACTCAAAGAAACCAAACCGACCAAACACCGCACATCACCACCCCCACCTCTAAAACCAAGCCTAATAGGGAGGATACAACCTAATAATATAGCTTTCTAAGCTAATTAAATCATACAATTTATACACAGGTATAGTAGGAACTAATAAGTTATAGCGAGCTTACTTATCCCGCCTTACCTCCTCACGGTCCCTTTATGATTTATTTAATCCGTAATACAAGGGCACTCGGCTAAGTCCTACTATTATAAGAACAAGGGTATTTCTATTGCTAAGAGATGCTTGTTTTCGAACATTGCCCAAGGTAGTCGGCGGATACGGCGAACTTGAAAACTGGAACGTACATTTGGTTACTCAAGCGTATAAAGATCAGGGGTCACTATGTTCATCCGTATTACAAGTAACAAACACCAATAAATCAAAGGTTGTTAGAATTAAAAAACTACGTATTTCCTCATAGGCTTCTCCTACGCCTTGAAGTATTTGATTTGCCCCATCCATCATGTTACATACCATTCGTAAAACCTCATTACGTTCAAAGACCATGCGTACGCCTGTAAAGCAAACGCCACCCCCATCCAAAAAGCAACACCCAGCAGAAAAAGCCAAATCCCACCAATCTATGATGCTAAATGGTTCAGAATCGAAGAAAAATGAGCCCTTGAAGGAAAGAGTGTATGTACAAGATGCAGCTTGGTCAATCTACCAATCAAGTGGCTCTTTGATCACCTCGCCACGGTTGGTTTTTGGAATGGGAACAGCTTTAACCGAAAGCTTTCCGTTCTTTCCACGCTTCAGGTAAGAACGGCCATCCAACCATGGGGTATTGGTGGTCATCTTCTTCTCGAAAGACTGGATCTTATCCTCCATTTGCATTGTCAATCCGATATCATCGAGGCCATTGACGAGACAGTGCTTTCGGAACTCCTCTACTTCAAAAGAGCAGATCTTCTTGCCGGTGCTATCGTTGATGGACTGGTTAGGAAGGTCAACCTCGATTTCCTTGCCTGCCCGAGCCTCGACAGCAATAGCTTCAAGGTCGTCCTTGTTGCTGATGATGATAGGAAGCATGCCGTTTTTGAAGGTGTTATTGAAGAAGATATCGGCGTATGAAGGTGCGATGACGCACGTGATTCCGAAGTCCAAAAGAGCCCAAGGAGCGTGCTCTCTGGAAGAGCCACATCCAAAGTTGGGACCTGTGACAACGAGGATCTTTGAATTTCGATATGGCTCTTGGTTGAGGACAAAGTCGGCCTTTTCACTGCCGTCTTCATTATATCGTAGACCGTAAAAGAGAGCCGAGCCGAGGCCAGTACGCTTGATGGTCTTTAAGAATTGCTTAGGGATGATGGCATCGGTATCGACATTGGCACGATCAAGAGGAGCGGCGAGACCTTTGACCACAGTGAACTTTGGAAGTCCCGTAGGAGTTTGAGACGCTGCAGTGTTGGTATGGGGGATGCCATTGTCCTCAGGTTGGTCGGCAATCATTTCTCTCTCGTCATCATCAGTCAAGACTTTCTCATCGACGTGGGCCTTGATTTCAACTGGCTTTGGCGAGGCAGCACGAGGTGTGGGGTTTGCAGATGCAAGCTTGCGGACATCGGCAAGCTTTCCAACAATTGCACAGGCTGCAGCGGTAACAGGGGAAACCAAATGTGTTCGGCCACCTGCTCCTTGCCGACCTTCGAAGTTTCGGTTGCTGGTACTTGCACATCGCTCTTGTGGTGCCAGAATATCGGGATTCATACCAAGGCACATACTGCAACCAGCTTCACGCCATTCGAAACCAGCGTCAGTGAATATCTTGTCCAGACCTTCGGCTTCCGCGCGGTCCTTCACAAGACCTGAGCCTGGAACAATCATGGCACGCTTGACGTTGGCTGCAATCTTTCGTCCCTTGACAATTCCCGCCGCTGCTCGGAGATCCTCAATTCGGGCGTTGGTGCATGAGCCGATGAAGACTTTGTCAATGACAATATCCTCGATTGGAGTACCAGCCGTGAGGCCCATATACTCGAGCATACGCCGGCCGGCCTCCTTCTTCTCCTTGGTTGCAAAGCTCTCTGGGTCCGGAACGGCACCACTGATGGGCACGACATCTTCAGGACTGGTTCCCCACGTTACTGAGGGAGCAACATCTTTGGCATCTATGAAGACATCAATATCGAATTTGGCACCTTCATCTGTTTTGAGGCTTTTCCAGTAGGCAACAGCCTTATTCCACTCCTCGGAACCAAAATCGGGTGCTAGAGGTCTGCCCTTGAGATACTCAAATGTGACATCATCAGGGGCGATCATGCCGGCTCTTGCTCCTCCTTCGATTGACATATTGCAAATGGACATTCGAGCCTCCATGCTGAGAGCCTCAATAGCCGAACCGCAGAATTCGATAACGGCACCAGTTCCTCCAGCGGTACCAATCTTGCCAATAGCATGGAGAATGATGTCTTTGGAGCTAACGCCAGGGGCAAGTTCTCCATCGACCTTGATCCGCATGTTCTTACTGCGCTTTGTGATCAAAGTCTGAGTAGCAAGAACATGTTCCACCTCACTGGTACCAATTCCAAAAGCCAATGCTCCGAATGCACCGTGTGTAGAAGTATGACTGTCACCACAAACCACAGTTGTTCCAGGAAGAGTGAACCCTTGCTCAGGGCCAATGATATGGACGATACCTTGACGCTTATCTCCAAGGCCAAAGTATGTGATACCAAAGTCCTTCACATTGTCCTCGAGGGTCATACATTGTAATCGGGAATCTTCGACGTCGACGAACGATTCGATGTTCTTGAAGGATTTTCGGGAGGAAGTTGGTACATTCTGTATTTCAAGTCAGTGAGTACATATGCTTTGCAGATGGGGGCATTGCCATGGTACATACATGATCGGTTGTTGCAAGAGTACAATCTGGTCTTCTGACCTGTCTTCCAGCGTTCTTTAAACCCTCAAAGGCTTGCTATGTGGTATTAGCAGGTGATTTCCTCCGACCCGGTTTCGGTATGGCGTTGACTTACTGGTGAGGTAACTTCATGTACCAAGTGTCTGTCTAGAGAGATATTAGAACTTGCAATTGATTCTTATACAGGCAAGAATTCGCTTACCGATGTAGAGCAAGATTGTGCCATCAAGTCTCTCATCTACGATGTGGTCTTGAAAAACCTTATCGTAGAGAGTTCTTGGTCCTCCCTCGGCTGCGGGCATTATGCAGATGCGATTGCCAAAGCAAACTATTGCTACAAATTTGGAGGATTTGGTCAATGGGCGATGAGGAATTGTAGACAGTAAGTTTAGGAAGAAAGAAAAGCCAAATTGGAATTGTTGAGAGGATGGACAAAAGAAAAAGCCTCAAATAGTGCGGGGGGGAGCGAGATAGGAATGAGTTTATTTCTCCCCATTGCTGGAGGAAGCAGTTTGAGAACCACCCTCCCCTCCGATTTCGCTGACGCTTGTAAAGCAATGTAGATCATTGGCTGAAAGCGTGGCATCTATTATGCACCTACTACAGGGTTCTAACAGAGGCCGAGTGCGGCCTCCAGCCCCTCTTTTTCCCCGCTTATTATCGGATCAAAGACAGCCGAAAAACTGCCGGTGGGGTAGGTTCCATTCCTTGTCTAAGGAGTAGTATCACAAGAAATCAGGAAAACAAGTTGAATTCAAGACAATTCAAAGTAATCTGTCAATTTGAATAGAAAGGTGGGAATAGTTCAATAATAGGACTTCCAAATTACAAGGGGGATATTCTTCTCCAAAGCAGGTACTCCCAATAACATAAGAATGATGTTCATGGTACCCAAGTGTCCATATATGAGGTAATATGCATGCGGTGAACACGTCATTGGTTATAGAAACTGCTTAAGCATTCTTGTTCATTCATTTGTCTTCAACGGAGCAAGCTATAGAAGCAATTTTAAGTTTGGCAGATGAAGCAGCGGATACTCATTCGTTTTCTGAAACAGATGCTTGTGGGAGCCAAGTTAACATCTAAGTCTGACAGTTCACAGGCGTTTTGATTTTCATGTCTGTTCAGCCATGCAATGACTTTCAATCCTTTTAATGCCGTCTTTTGATCATCATACATTATAAAATGCAGTATAAAGGTACTGGGTTCAGCCGTGTGTTTGGCTTCTCTCTCATAATTCATCTCCATTCTACATAAATACTATGTACAACCTGTGCACACTGTTTGTCTATGCGTATCTATGTCTGTTGTAATAAGAGGAGCCAGATGAACAATTTACCTCTTAGGCACCTTTATTAGTTTTAAACTAGTTCTCGAAAATGACAGATGGCATTCAAATCCATTTTGTCATAAGAAAAATCGGATTACACCTTAGATCTACTTGAGTCCAGTTTCCTGAATTGCCCTCTCGCTTATTTAGGAATCTTACCCCTGATGCTCGATTAGGCACCTCGTAGCGGACAATAAGCTGCAATAAGTATTCTACATCCATAAAAACACCTCACAGTTAAGACAAGAACCTAGCTCAACCGCGCGAGAAAATCTAGAAACATAGAATGTTGAGAGAGAAATTACTTCATTTTTATTTCATTCCGTAACCTTCGCCTGTACACCCAAAGACGACGATGATTGCACAACTACAACTCATCAAAGCCCCTCACGCTCCATGAAAATATCCAGCAGTCGACCCATAGCCTCCTCCCTCTTCTCACCACCCAAAGTCTGCAACTCCTCATACTCAAACCGTGGGAACAATTGAGGATCCAACAACACATCCGACGGATCGACCACCTGTCCACCATCCCTAATACGTTTGAGAAGTCCGTTGATCTCGCCCTTGAGAGGATTTTCACGTCCAGGTGCAATGGGCAAGAAATAGATTTCGATCTTTGCGGTGTCCAGTCTTGCTTCAATGCGGAGTCCGTCGCGCTGTTGGGGATATTGGATGTGCCAGCCGACGATGAGACCTCTTCTGGTGCGGTGTTCGTTCAGGTATACGGTGTCGGGCCAGGAGGGAGAGGTGTATGTTTTGTCCGTTTCGAGGGGTATGCTTGGGAGGTTGTTTCTTCTTGTCTCTGGCCCTGCCATTCCGGGAGAGATGGTGTTTGTCGCTCGTGTGCCCAACGGTATGTATGGAGGCTGATGGGGTTGAATATCCTGTCCTTGAACCCCCGTTCCTCGCAATCCCAGAATTCCCTCATCCTCATCCTCAGAGCTGATCAGTGAACCACCTCCATACGCCGCATACGACTCGAGATTTCTCCTTCTCTTCCCTCCTGTGACATTCTCAAGACTAATCTTAGAGAAGGAGTTCCCGATCAAAGCAGACGAGTCACCGGCCTTTGGGGCAGGCCAACCAGATCTTGATGTCTGCATTCTCGACGCGGTGGAGACGTTTGAAAAATCACTGACCGTGTTGGAGTCGAGTGTGGAGGGGAAGTTCTTGGTTTTGGCTTCACTCCTGGCAACAGCCTTTGGGGCAAGGCCGCCAAATTCCGATTTGCGCCTCGTCGACACGGCGGTGGTACGTTCACTACTGGAATCAGAGGTCTTGTGATCAGGTTTCGAAGTTAGCCCTTGCTCTATGCCTCCTTTTTTGGATTTCGTACTTTGCGTGAGGCCAACAGATTCTGAATTTCGCTTCCTCGGCCCAGCGACCAATTTATTTTTGTGAATACCAAATGTATTTCTGCCAAATTCGGGAGGAGCGTCGGATATTTTGTCGTCGATGGAATGAGATATAATGCTAGTTCTCAACACTCGTCTTTTTGGCTCCTTGATAGTGGGTTCTACGTGGGATTCAAAAGTTTTTGGAGCGTTTTTGGGAGGACGCGCCTCTTCTTCATCATCATCGCTGGAAATTAGAATAACATTACTTTCAGACGCTCGTTTTTTCCTAGTAGCGATATTTACCGAAGAGACATTCTTCTTCTTTGGTCCTCCAGAACTCACGGGTAGAGGCTCAAATTCCTCATCTTCATCTTCATCCCCAGCCGTGTTATCTTGGATAACTGACATCGGCGATCGATTTGTTATTCTTCTACGCGGCGGAGGCACTTCAACTTCATCTTCTTTATCCTCCTCAAATTCATCCTCCTCATCACTACTCACATCCTCGCCCATAATCGCAGAGCGCGGAACTGCCTTCCGCTCTCTTGTTCCCGTCACGATATTCACATCATCAACATTACAAGTCTCTGGCCCGATCGTCTTATCAGATGCCTTAGTTCCAGTTTTCCTTGACATTCTAGCAATTCTAGTTCTCGTTCTGACGAAACTCAGTATGTACGGAAGAACTCAGACAGGCTGTGAAGGTGGGGTATTGGAGTTTTGGGAACAAGGTGCTTGATTTTTGAAGTGATTACACAAACACGAAGCTCTCCAACGGCAGGATTCAGATTTAAATTGAGATGTAAGAGAAAAGGGACCAGGAATACTTATACCCCTCAACTCTCAATTGCCCCCTTCAGGAAAATCGATTGCCTAAATACCAACGTATCATGTGTGCCCCAAGCAATAGCCAGCTAGCCGCAACATTCCGTAGTATAAAAAAAAACGATATCAAACACCCAAAGCACCGGTAATGACCGTCTTCAAAACAAGATAAAATAAGCCACAATA
Organism: Hymenoscyphus fraxineus; assembly: GCA_900184765.1. Classification (NCBI taxonomy): domain Eukaryota; kingdom Fungi; phylum Ascomycota; class Leotiomycetes; order Helotiales; family Helotiaceae; genus Hymenoscyphus; species Hymenoscyphus fraxineus. Next base: position 292,432 of record LT855411.1, read on the forward strand.
TCACAAGATCTCGAACTCCCGTTTTCATAGTATTCCCATCTTCTTTCACGTCATATACTAGCAAACAGACAGGTCATCCACAAGACCAGCTATTCCCATGACACAATTTGCATGCAAGTTTTGGGGATCAAACATACAGTTATATACTCATCGTATGACAGAATGTAACCTACGTGCATATTGGATTTAGTCAAATGTACGAGGAGGTTGAAAGGCTATAACGAGACTTAGATATGCTGTTCGATATCTGTATGTCCTCGAGTACTGTACAATCCACAGTACAAGACACAAAAAGAAACATAAAAAGAAATATCATCAATTGGCTCCCCAAAATCTTAACGCCCACAAAATCACGCTTGCTACCTAACTAATATCTACTCAATCAGCTTCTGCTCCCCAGTCGCAGGCTTCTCATCACCAAGCAACAACTTCACCGCCTCAACCGTAATCTCCAGAACCTCCTGGCTCCTAGATTTCTTCAGACACTCCTTCAGCGCATCCACACCCCCCTCCTCCCTCACTTTCTTTACTCCCCACTCCCCTACCTTCCCAGGCGCCGTAAGAACATTCAAGACACAGACCACACCTCTATGTCTCAGCTCCTCCCCTTCATCCTTACACATGCCTAAAAGTAAAGAAACACCACGATCCCGCTCCAGAATCGCATTCACAGCCGTATCCCACTCCGTTAAACTCGCCAATCCACCGCCTGCCGCTCTCCTCGTTTCGAAATCCTCCGAGTCGGTAAGGGCGAGGAGGATATGCATGCGGTGACTTGCTTGTTTACTTCCATCTGCGAATTTGGCTACACCTTCCGGTGATTGCATGAGGTTGCAGATGAGCTCCACCGTTGCGCGGGTGATCATTTTGTTGTTTGAAAGGAGGAGTTCTTCGATCTGGGGGAAGGCGTTGCGGATTATGGGGTTTCGTGCGGTGTCGTCTGTGGAAGCGAGATTCGTGAGAGCTAATAGGGATTCAAATACTGGGAGCAGATCACGTTGTTCTGATGTTGGGTCGTCGGAAAGGAGAAGTAGAAGCGGCCGAATGGAAGAAGTGAGAGGTAGAGGATTTGAGCCTCCGAAGATGTGAAGTGGATTGGTTGAAATCAGAATTCGTGCCAAAGCATGCGCTGTGGTCCGTCTCGCAGTCATGTTGTCGTTTTCGAAAATCGAATAAGCGTGTAAGAGAAGTTTGACAGCTCCTTGTTGTGCCATCTGTCCTCGGATTTTTGAATTCTTCGAAAGAGAAAAGACGATTGAAACTACTATTGTGAGAGACGCTATCGAGCCATGCTGGCTGTGAGTGACTAGAACGGGAATAACACCAGCGTCAAAAACCGCTTGACACCGCTTGGAAACATGATCATCATCGTTGAGCAGATCTGGCGCTCCAGGAGATTTGGAAGCATTTGCATAAGCCTTTAATTGACTCATTTTCTTTTGCTCTTCGGTAAGCGAAGGCATGTAGACTGTGAGATTCATAAGAGTACTGAGAGCTCCATAAGTGGCAGGCGACTTTGGCGGTGCCTCAGCTAATGCCTTAATGAGACTTTTCAAAAATTGTTTGTCATTCGCCAACTTCTCTTTGACCTTTGGCTGTAAGGATGCATAGGCCAGACCTTCGATCGAACTTTGTTGGGATGATTCTGTGGAGAGCATATTTTTAAACATCTCAGAAAGATCTTCCATACTTGTCGTGGCAGGTTGTACTCTCTCCTCTGTATCAGCAGAGGGCGCCGAAGACACGACCTTCATAACCAAGTCAGTCATGGCACTTTGAGCACATTAACAACGACATTGAGATACATGGTAATTGAAATATTTCCTACCTGTAATTTTGCCAAAACAACAGCCGCCAAGTTCACAACGGAAGGAGAATGTATTCCTTGTTGAATGGAGCCATCTTCTACCACATGTGACAGGTCTGTAGCAGGTACGTCTGCAGGTGTAGGTGGAACGAAATTGACCATTTCTTCCAACCATTCTGTGCAGTATTTCTTGATAGCGTCTCGACAAGGAGTATTCATACAGGCCACATTCAACATTTCCAAAGCAGCCTGTTCCACTTTCCTACTCTTCCATTTTCGCTTCATCAAGGGTCCAAGACTGGGCACAAACCCCTCGCTAAGGAAAAGTGTGGCTGTAACATCAGGAACAATGGGAAAGATCGACGACGCAACAGAGAACGCAAGAATGAAATCGTCATATGTGCCCTTCTGGACTCGAGAATAGAAGAATTGTGATAAATACTCGACACCCTTGTCGCCAGCTGCCTTGAGATATGCTGATGTGGTCAAGGTTGCATGACCCCTCACGGCCGGCGATTGGCGCATATCAAGATAACCCAGAACAGTTTCCACCGAGTCTAGATCAACCAGCTCGTACAAGGGTCTATGTGGCTCGGTAGACCTAGTTTCATCTTCTGAATCATCGGTAAGAAGTTTGGTGAGGTTATTGAGCTCTTTGCAGGTATTTTCGTCCTCTTGACCAGCTTCCATTAATCCGGCCAGAAGTAAGATGACTCGATCTTCCAGTGAACCATTTTGGCTGCGGTCGAAAACTGATGTAGGTGATGCTGGGACACTGGAGTCGAAAATCTCGTCAGTGGGAGTAGAAGGCATTTTGGCCTCTGTTTTGATTTTCATGTTCAAGAGTAACTCTTGGATGGGAGTTTGGTTGACCATCGATGATCACGAAAGATGGTGATCAGGATGGTTTGACAGAAAGTGCAGGTGCAGTACAAGTGCAGTGAACATCACATATTTTGGTGGGGCAAGGCCAATTTTTGGGTGAAAGGGCGAAAGATGAGAGCTGCACCCCTCATCGGCTGGAACAACAATGATCCGTTGGTGGCCCCACTTTCTAGCATAAATTCCATAAGGCTGTGCCTAGACAACCCAACTTCCTCCCAGTGGTGAGGCTGTTGAAGAATCAAGGACGAGTGGCGTCGGATCGGAATTTGGAAAGTAGAAAGAATACCGTGGATTGGAGATTTCTATGAGAACCCCATAACTCTCTCTTTCCGCCACTTGACCCTTCGCATACGCCTGGTCGGCTTCTATCTCCCTTGCACACTGAGCTGGAGGAATCTACCAAGGCTGAGGTAGCAGGAGCAGGCTGATATGCCACGATCAAAGTCAACATGGATCGCGTAGATGGAACCGATCATTATGAGGGCGACAAGCAAGGTTACTACTACTGCTCTCTTGTTCCTTGTGCTTCCACTGTATACTAAGAAAGCACAGGTCCTGGTCCATCGCTGCTGGTAATAGTTCTCGATACCAATCCCCACGCCTGGGCACTCCTCAATCCAACTCTCCCTCTCTCAAAAGCCATATCAAATCTCCTCGTCTTCATAAACGCCCACCTCGCCTCACATAATGCCAACCAAGTAGCCGTAGTAGCAAGCCACTGCCACCGCTCAGTATGGCTGTACCCTCGTCCCGAACATACCTCCGAAGATGTCGAGATGAAGGATAATGCACCTGCACTGAACGACGCAAACAAATACCGTCCCTTCGCCCTAATAGAAGACAGTCTCCTGACCTCGCTCCGAGAACTAATTTCCACCACAACAGAAAACGACATCAGCACAACAAACACCACCCAAATGGCCGGATCCCTCACCCTGGCACTAACATACATCAACAAAGCCACACTCCTATTCTCCGACTCCAACGTCACCTCCGAACCCATGAGCACCACACTCGAAGGCCCCGAAAACACCACCGGTCTGCAGAGCCGAATCCTAGTCATTTCCGTCTCAGGAGATCTAGCACATCAATATATCCCCATAATGAACACCACGTTTGCGGCTCAACGCATGAGAGTGCCAATCGATATCCTGAAATTAGCGGGGGACACGGTATTCCTACAACAGGCATCGGACACGACAAAGGGGATCTACATGCAACTTCGGAATCCACAGGGGTTACTACAGTACCTCATGATGGCATTTCTCCCCGATCAGACAAGTAGGAAGAATCTCGTTGCTCCCACACAAGAAGTTGTAGATTTCCGAGCGGCATGTTTCTGTCACCGAAAAGTCGTGGACGTCGGGTTCGTCTGTAGTATTTGCCTGAGCAGTACGTCTCCTTCTCTCCCTTCCCCCACCCCTTCCATACCTCAATATAGACCGCCCATTAACACACAGCACAGTCTTCTGTTCCCCACCCGAAGGAGCAATCTGTCTAACCTGCTCCACCCACCTCGCCCTCGGCGACTACGGCTCCAAACCCGCCGTAGTCCCGCGCAAAAAGAAGAAGAAGAGGAAGCTCAACGGCGGCGTGGGGACGCCTAGTAGTAGAAGTGGAACACCCATGCCTAACGAATAGAGGGCTCCCGTTTGGGTAGTCGATATTAGGAAATGGGGAAAAAATCAGATTATCTTTATAGCAATATAAGAACGAGTTGTTGATACCGAACCAAACATTTAAACGCCCCTCCTCCCTTCTCCGCCCTCCAAGTCAATTTGCTTTGCATACCTATCCTTTCCTCATATATTTCGTAATTTTCAACCTTTCAATAGGATAAAGAACCAGGTACTTATACCAACTCAAAGCTAAAATCATGTTGGTACTTGTTTGTAGTTAAGAACTTAATATTAACTACTTGTAGAAATTAAGATATACCAAAAAGGATATCATAATCCAATCCCCACCCTAAACAAAACACAAAAAAATGAAGCAAGAAAAACCCTAAAATTCAAACATTTCAATCACAGAGTAAGCGCTGATCAAAGAGGAGTGAATATCATTTCTCCCTTATGACCCCTCCCCCTATTCCAGACCGCTTAGCGACGCTTGCCACCGGCTGCACTCGGCTAAGTGTAAACAAAGATTCACTCAGTACGATTTTCTGCAGTGTTTGTGCACCCACAGAACACTCATCACTCAATCACAACACAACATTTATGAGGCACATAGTATATCTCATGAAACTTGATTCTTAGGGCAATTTATCTAGGGTATTGTAACAATGCAAGAAAGGAGGCTCATCATCATTTTCCTCGTGGTCTCATTTCGCATCTCTCGTTTCTCATCTCTCATCTCTCATCTCTCGTTTGGCGTTTCTCATTTCTCGTTTCTCATTTCTCGTGGGGAACAGCCACCTGCATACCAGCAATCTTCAATCAATTCTGATTCTTCGTCCACCTCGAACGACTTGGCCAAAATCACCGAGGCGAGACATGACGCATTTGGGCTCCCTCTCAGTAGAGGTCATAGAGGCTAGAGCGAAGGAGTCAGTGTTGTGAGCAAAATGAAGAAAATATCCATAAATGCTCTTCTTCACTGCCATGACACCAATAGCACCAGCAGAGTTACTTCCAATGACTCCAGGGTGACCCATGAAATCCGCAATAACAAAAGACTCCATGGCCTCTTCGTCAGTAGCTATAATATCCTGGCCACTTCGAGCTCGTCTGGTGTTGTGGTATAAGCGGTCAGCACACTTTTGAGATGCCATGGTGGTAGCCATGTGCTCTCCTGTTCCGCTGGTGACTGCTGCAACAGATACGCCCTCAGGGTCATTTGCATCAACTGGCACTACTGCTGTTCCAATACCAACCAGTGCAGCAGGTCCAACACGTCCACTGTGCTTCATGCCAATTCCGCCCGATGAAGAACCAGCAGCAATGTTACCATACATGTCGATAGCAATGGCGCCAACTGTGTCTGTTATCATATCCTCCTCGACAGGTTGAGATAATTGTTCCTGACCAGGGTCTTGACATTCAAGTACTCCAGCAAGACATGGTTCAGCCGGTGGTGATGCTGAGCCATCATTGTTATTGGGTGGGACTTGTAGTGTACCATCGTTGGTAGTCATGTATGTATCAGCCGAACTCTTGCTGCTGAGCTTGTTGAGACCGAGCAATGAACGAGAACGGATTTGGCTATCGCTGGCTTGTTTTCCGTGTCGTGGACGCTTGGCTGGAGAAATGTCTGGAGAGGAGCTTCGTGGGTGGACTCCAACTCCAAGAGTAGGCGCAGCAACGAGACTTGCGGGGCTTGGAGTTCGGCGGGAGGATGTATTGCTAGGGTCTGAGGGAGACGATTCGATGCCCGGAGTTAGCTGGGGGGAATCAGGTTGGCCTTCGTTCCAAGTCCCATGCATGATAGCATTCATGTGGTCACGGCGTTGTTGGCTTTGAAGTCGCTCCTCATACTGACGATCGATACTTGTTTCGCTGGAACTGGGTGTCATGCGACGACTCTTTTCAGCGCGGTCTAAATCCTCTCGCCAACGAATAAAGCGATCTCGGGCATTCTTGGAAATGATAAAGTCATTTGGAACAACCGGAATTCCATGCGAGGATGCGAACTCAGTTGCGCCATCACCGACAAGGAGATTGGGCGGGACTCGTCGAAGAGAGAGTGGTTTATTGGAGGCATCTAGAATGGTTCGGGCGAGATGTATAGGGTTTCTGATTTCTGTGATGCATGTTAGAAGGGTCTCAACCAAAGTTCATGATAGACGTGACTTACGAGCCGTTGCACCACAAGCGCCACTTCTTCCCAAATGATCAACGATAGTGGCATCGCATTCAACAATACCTTGGATGGACAGATTGCTGCCAAAGCCAGCGTTCGTGATTTCCTTATCTTCCAAACATCGTATGGCGGCTTCGACTGCATCTGTGGCCGATCCACCTCCTTTCAGAAAACGCATGGCAATTTTGGCTGCACTGTGAGAAGGTTAGACTGCATATTACAGAGGTACGAAACAATGAATAGCCTTTTTCAGCTTTCTATGGATGAACGTACTCATTGCAGGCTCCCAAGTGGATATGCTCATTGGTGGTACTGTGATAACCTGCGCCAGCGTGTACAAAGATTGCGCAAACTGGAGCGCCTGGGCTGCTCTTTCTTGTAGTTCTCTCAGCGGCGCCATCGGTATCATCCCAGATGCGATTGAACTCCTCCGAGTCCCATGACGAACGTGAGCGAGCTGATCGCGCGGAAGGACTTGAAGGAGGATCCATGGTGATTGCTGGCAGAGGATGGAGTTTGATTGGCGGAGGCGCAATCACAGACCACTGGCTCGTGGTGATGATGGAAAGTGAGGGTGAGGTTGAAATGTCGGCAGCCTGAGATATTTGAGATTTGCGGAAGGGGTGGGAGAGACGGCGTGAAAACTGGCGCAGTCGATTCCTGGCTGAGGTGAAGCGCGTAGAAAGACTCGATTCGTTAGGTCCTGCTGCCGAGTTCTGCATTGGGTTTGGAGAAGTGAAGCAACCTAGAACCCTTCAACTTCCGAGAGATATTGTGGCGTGGTGCTGCGTCGGATCAAGCCAGGGGGGGACTGCCCAGTAAAGTAATGCCCGAATGACTGAGAGGTTCAATTTGAAGGTTCAATTTGAGAATATGGTTTGGTCAATTTGGCGGGTGGTAGGTATGCCAGTCTGAACTGTGATTTCGTGAGATGCCAGCCAACCTAGAAGATGTAGCATCAGCACAACCACTTTCCACACGGAGGAAGAAAGCTGGCAATTGTATTGGCTACATACTCCGGGAGTAATAGCTGATATCCAAGTTTCGTTGGTCACAGGAAAAGAAAAGTATAGGTATGAGTACAAGAATAGGTCCCGGTCAGGAGTAAAGGTACTGAGGTGAGCGATTTGTTGTTTTTTCAAGAAACACCTGAATACAATTACAGAAAGGCTTCTTGTGAGAGCAAAAGAAAACGAGCGTCGTTGAGTCCGAGACTGGAAAAAAGAATGGTTATGTAACGGTCTGTAGATATTGGCCGGACAGAATATCTCAGGCGGGTGCTGGTCGACAGCGAAAATATGTATGTAGGAGTTTGGGAAGAGAGAGAGAGGAAGTCGGATATTTACGCTGTCTGTTCGTCTGCGTCTGTTTTTTAATTCTAAGTGGCAGGTGCGTTGAAACCTGCTCCTGCTACTTGATGGCCATCAAAAGAGAGCTTGAGCTCTTTTGTGGTTGCAAGTATGGATCCCGCTGAAGGCTCCTCCCCCAAGCCTCTCGAGGTCTCTACTCCACTCCAAGGTTCTGTCAAGGTAAAGTGCTTTGTCGTCTAGTGAGGCTCGAGGTCGCTCTTTCCTCAAAAGGATAGCTGGGGGAACCTCGGCACATACATTCTCACGTGATGGGATATATGGGTCACGGCGGGGTCCTTACGATAGGCCAACTCAAACCACACTGGGCGGTAGAGAGGCTAGCAAGCCTACGTAGCTACGGGAGACCGATCACAGCCCAACGACAACAATACTCATTCCGCCCCAAGAAGCTTTTGTGATAGCTGTCGCATAGCATCGCCAAAACACTGGGAGTGCAGAGCGCGGCCCATCCTTCACTATGGCTTCTCATACTCCCGCCGTTGTCATGGACAAGTACGTACTCCAATCCTGAGAGTAGTGAGTAGAGATCAGAGAGCAGGGGCAGTGAGCTGTTGGATGTAGCTTCTTTGGAAGTTTCTTGGTGTTTCTACAATTGCTAATGATATATCTGTAGCGGTACTGGCTTTTCCAAGCTGGGTGAGTTCCCCTGATTCCCTCGAATCCCAGTCGGCGACTGACAATAATATGGCACAGGCTTCGCAGGCAACGATTCTCCGTCCTTCGTCTTTCCTACCGCAATAGCGACCAAAGGGCCTGCGGCAGGTGGAGCAAGCTCCGGATCTGGCCGTCCTGCAGTAGCCAATAAACCATCATATCTCACTGGAGGTGCTGGTCCGGGTGGTCATTTATCGATGAAGCGTGGAACGGAAGATCTGGATTACTTTATTGGAGACGAAGCCCTCGCTGCGGCAAATGGACCAGGTACATTGGCTTAAGTGGAGGAATTTGTGGCATACGCTAATCATAGCAGGTTATGGAATCCATTATCCTATTCGACATGGCCAAATCGAGAACTGGGTAATAAGCACTTCAATCTTCTCACGACCTGGAAGTTAATCTGTTACAGGATCATATGGAAAGATTTTGGTCCAACTCCATTTTCAAATATCTCCGCGTGGAACCAGAAGACCATTACTTCCTCCTGACTGAACCAGTATGTTCCGGTCCCTCCTGTCTATGAAGAGCTGTTCTGACCAAAGCCCCTAGCCTCTCAACCCCCCAGAAAATCGCGAGAACACAGCCGAAATCATGTTCGAATCATTCAATTGCGCTGGTCTTTATATTGCAGTGCAGGCTGTTCTCGCTCTCGCAGCATCATGGACGTCGTCCAAAGTCTCGGATCGATCCCTAACAGGCACAGTTATAGATTCCGGTGATGGAGTGACACACGTTATCCCAGTCGCGGAAGGTTATGTTATCGGCTCCTCGATTAAGTCCATTCCAATCGCTGGACGAGATATCACCTACTTCGTGCAGTCACTTCTTCGAGACCGCGGAGAGCCAGATTCCTCTCTGAAGACTGCAGGAGAAATTAAGGAAGAATACTGCTATGTTTGCCCAGATATTGTCAAGGAGTTTTCTCGATTTGACCGTGATCCAACACGTTTCGTGAAGCACTTGGTTACACAACCTGGTGGCCGTCAAGTGTCTGTTGATGTTGGTTACGAGCGATTCCTTGCACCAGAAATCTTTTTCAACCCCGAAATTTACTCTTCCGACTTCTTAACACCTCTTCCTACTGTCGTTGATGGTGTTATCCAATCCTCGCCGATTGATGTGCGAAGAGGACTATACAAGAATATTGTGTTATCTGGAGGCAGCACACTATACAAAGATTTTGGAAGACGATTACAACGTGATATCAAGCATCTCGTTGATGCTAGAATTCGAGCTAGTGAGGCCAAAAGTGGTGGCGCGAAGAGTGGTGGCTTGGAGGTGCAAGTCATTTCACACAAAAGACAACGACATGGACCGTGGTTTGGTGGAAGTTTGTTGGGTCAAACACCTGAATTCAGAAGTTACTGTCACACGAAGGTACGTCTGACGATCAAATTTAATTTCTGGTTTCTGGGGGAACAGACAATATGTTCTATGAGTAGCTTATATTAACTTAATTCTAGGCCGAGTATGATGAAATAGGACCAAGTATCGTCCGAAGATTTGCACTATTGGGTGGTCCTGGAGGCTCATAGTAATGGAAGCTGTGGGTACGTTTGATGAAAGCATAAGGAGCAAATGTTGAGTGAACCAAAGAAGACTGACGACAGAAGCCGATTCAAGCTCAGGTGACAAAAGCGATAGATGCGGCAGGAGCAAAAGTCTTACTTTTTATGGCGATAGAAATGAAATCAATGATGATGACAGATGTTTATTTCATGAGAAGAGGAGCCACATTCTTTATTTAGGGGTGTTTTGACGTTCAAGTCTTTCCCTTGCATAATCGTGAGAGTTACAAGTGTATCCACCTGTTTTCTTTTCTCGTTCTTCGAATATGAAGCGTATGTATGTATACCCAGCCTCTCCCTATATAACACTCCGAAACAACCGGCTTCTACGGATCAAAGGATGCGAATCGAAAGGCTCAGATCCCACTCTTAAGATTCCCGGACGGCGAAATGGGGAGGTAAGGTAAGGTATGTCGGATGTGATATGTAGAGTACCCCGCACCGCTTGTAGTCACCGAGGTGGTTTTGGATTTGGTTTGGATTTCCTGTGAGTTTTGCGGGGGTGCGTGGGTGGATGGGTGTGTATGTGTTTTGGTATGAAGATCTGAGCTTGGTAATGTACCCCGCGTTTGCGTTTCTGGGAGGCTTAGTTGATGAAGTTTGTGGTTTTGGGAGTCCTAGGTGATTTTTTTTGGGGGGGGGAGTGGGGAGGGGGGTTGCTTTTCTCGTGGGGTTTGGAATGTTGTGTTGTGTTTTTAGGAAGTGATGAGTGGGAAGTGAGGATGGAATAGGTAGCTGTTGAGTGAGTATATGACCAGCCAGGGTTCCGGAGCTGTGATGTATCATACTATATATACTGTCCCGTACTATACCCTCCTATTCAATCTCGAGAACGTTGTAAGAACGGGGTATATATTTGTTAGACGAGAAAGAATGTATATCGTGATTTCGCGGCTCCTCTTTTTGTAAATGAATGGAATCCTCCTAATCCGACGGAAACCTGGATCCACTTCGTGACTAGACTTATACGAAAAGAAAAAACCACGCCACTTTCTTACAGTACTGACTTGATCTCATGCCACTTACAACCCACGTAGTCCGAACGTTGGCAATGAGCCGCTTTCTGGGAATGGAATGGGGACTTCGCAATACAGTATGATTCGGCTCAGTATAGTTCGGTTCAGTACCTATACATCGGTTCTGCGGAATAAGAACCTGGGCGTGCAGGTATACGTACATTCCATACAAGTAGGTATAACTGCGGGGTTGGGTTACTTATTATTCAGCTACCTCTAATACAGTAGATAGGATAGGATAGGATAAGCCAAATACCTTCTCGGTGTAACGGAAGCTCGTTGCTGTGTACATTCCTCTCCCGCGTCCGTCCTTCTTTTTGCGGGGAAACTGCCACGTTTTTGGGGATTGTGGCGTGAGGTGTGGGGTTATGTCGCTTACCTTCGTGGAAGTATGTGGTACGTTAGACGTTAATGGAGAGAGAGGGGTTCCGACTTGTTGGTGTGTATCCTCGTCATCGCAATGTACATTCCCGCTTCAAGTCTTGGCGATACATAGCAACGTAAGTGGTACGGAGTAAATCGGAGTTCAGCCCCGTAGCGCGTCTAGACGTTACTCCGACCGCTCCGATCCCTTGGATAGGAAATCGTAAAGTTAAAAAGGGAAATGTACGTACAGATGGGATGACGAGGAGGTCCCATGAGATACACTAGTGGGTTCTTTGTTTATTGGAGAGGTGAGATTACTTCCGGGATTTACTGCTTGTTCTTATATATCTTGTTAATACAGTAGTTCTATTAGATCAACCTCAAGGTTGAGATTATTGATATACTGATATATAGCTCCCATTAGAAGCTTACATATACATACCACATCAACACCCACCCTCCAAAACAAAAACAACAACACCAAAATGTCCCCCACCATCCCAACCGAGCAATGGGCCCAAGTAATCGAGAAAACAGGAGGCCGTAAGTCACCACCTTCCAATATCAAAAACAAAACACAACTAACACCTCCAGCCTGCGAATACAAAAAGATCCCGGTAGCAAAACCAGCCGCAGATGAAGTCCTCATCAACATCAAGTTCTCGGGCGTCTGCCACACCGATCTACACGCCATGAACGGGGACTGGCCACTTGACAGGAAACTCCCCTTGGTTGGCGGTCATGAGGGAGCGGGTGTTGTTGTTTCGCGGGGAGAATTGGTGAAGGATGTTGAGGTTGGGGAGCATGTTGGTGTTAAGGTGAGTTTCTCTCTTCATTTTTCATTCTTGGGAGGATTCTTGAGAATAGGGAGAGGGGCCTAGAGTTTTTGTTAATATAATGGGAATAGTGGATTAATGGTACCTGTCTCTCCTGCGATATGTGTCAACAATCCGATGAACCACTTTGTCAAAAAGCCCTGTTATCAGGGTATACCGTCGACGGCACCTTCCAACAATACTGCATCGCAAAAGCCGCCCACGTCGCGCGAATCCCCAAAGAATGCTCTCTCGAAGCGGTAGCTCCCGTTCTCTGCGCCGGCATCACCGTCTACAAAGGACTGAAAGAGTCAGGTGCTCGACCTGGACAGACTGTGGCGATTGTGGGTGCGGGTGGTGGTCTAGGATCGTTGGCTTGTCAGTATGCGAAGGCTATGGGTCTGGATATTATTGCGATAGATGGGGGCGATGAGAAGAGGGAGATGACTAGGGAGCTTGGAGCGGGACATTTCGTGGATTATATGACGAGTAAGGATTTAGTTGCAGATGTGAAGGCTGCGACGAGTGATGGTCTGGGACCTCATGCGGTGATTCTGGTGGCTGTGAATGAGAAACCCTTTCAGCAGGCTGCGGAATATGTAAGTCCTCGCTACCCGTATGAAAAGACTGAACAGGGATCTCAAACTAATGAATCCAGGTTCGTCCAAGAGGTTCGGTGGTTATGATTGGTCTCCCAGCTGGCGCGTATCTTCGTGCGCCGGTTTTCGAGTCTGTCATTAAGATGATTACGATCAAGGGTTCGTATGTTGGTAATAGACGTGACACCGCGGAGGCTATTGATTTCTTCCGACGAGGTCTGATCAAGGCTCCGTTTAAGACGGTTGGTCTGTCGGAACTTAATGATGTATATGAGAAGATGCATCAAGGAGCCATTGCTGGACGTTTCGTTGTCGATACCTCGAGATAGCTCTACCTTCTTGGTGAGAAATGTAAAGGAAATTATTTGATAATGGAGTTTTGAGAGGTGGACGAGAAGTTCCTTTAGATGAGCATTAGGGGAATATGTAACACAAACTGTACACGTACCAGTTGAAGAAACAAATATAATAACATCCAGCCCCAGTACACTTTCTTCTGTGATGGTACTGTATATGTAATGTGCTGTATTTTCACATCTCATGGTGTCCGAAACCCCTAAGCGAGACATCAAATCTCACCCACCACTGAAGGAAACACGCGCAAACCAAACAAACACAATACCTACCCAAATTCAACATCACAGGTCACCAGCTAAGAACTTATTTCTGCAAAACTCAACAAAATACCGTGGCGCACGCAATGATACCTCATCAGCACATCACATCACCGACAAATGCGACCCCATATCCCCAATCAGCCATCCAAACGTCACGCCACCGCCAAAAACGGACTCCTTCATATTTTGTTGCATTTCGCATGTCCACCCAGCGTGACACAGGAAGGGAACTGCTTTGCAACTTACCAAGCTTCATACTCGTCGGGTTGTTGCGGCTGTTGGGTACGGATGGATTTCTAGATTTCTGTGGTATTGAATTAAGGGACTCGGATGCCGCTTCCGTCCAGTTGTGTGACTTGTGCGATCCAGGAGACACTCCAGCGGGGAGTCGGAGTCTGTTGTATAACTAGTATTGGCCGGGGTTTGAGCAACATGCGAGATATATTGCATATGTGATATGTGCCTCTAAATAGAGGCGAGAGGGGGAGGATATGTTGTGTGACTGAGTAGCGTGGCGAGGGTGTGGTGTGCTTGTTTCAGTGTGGGGGTTGGAAAGGGAATGACCTTCCGTGTGGGTGGAAGGTATGGTTTGGGAAGGTACGTATAGGTGCTTACTTGGCTTCATGTGATATACCTCAGATGATATTAAAAGAAAAGTTGAGTTGTAACATGATATTATTTTGTTGCAGGAACCAGGACAATGATTTCTTTGTACTCGTAGAAGTAGAAAGTATGAGGTTAAAGGGTTATATTTGTTTTTCCATCAAGATGAGCAGAGTTCATCGGAATGAGCAACAAAGTCAATCTAATTCTGAATGAACCATGTTGACGTCTGTATATTATCGAGTCTCATTGACCAGGAACAGGGAGAGAAGTAGGGGCGGTATCATAGAAAAAGATATGCCAGCTTCAGACGAACGGGAACATATGTATATATCTTACCATCAAACCCTCGTTCTTCAAAGATCGAAATCTAGAGGACGGTCTGCAGGCAAGCAAATCTACCCTATAAGGGGTAGACATGTTGTTTCCTATAGGATGTTCGTTTACCTCGAAAATCGTAGGAAGCCAATAAAGGAGATTAACGAGGAGATAATATATCCATACAACGGGGTTTTGAATCGAGGGCAAAGCTGTTGCGGTCAAGTTAGTAGGGACGTTCCTCCCAAAGCAAAAGTTGTATAGCAAAGAACCACACTCCATGCAGATGCATGGTTGCTTCGGGAGAACTCCCATGGAATCATTTCACAGTATACCAGACGTGCAAGCACGGGAGGATGTGAAATGGCCATAAATTTTTTTATTCCTATGTCTGGGACAATGCGCCGGAACGCCTTGTCCGCTTCCGTGTGCCCATAATCATATCAAACATGCCAGTCCATCCATTTATGCCTTTGACTTGAGCTTCTCCTTGATCTCTCTACCAGTCTTGATGCGCTCCAGAATGTTCTCACGGTCCTTGTCGAGCTTTAGCTTGGTGATGACGACCTTTGATGGGTGGACGCCGATTGGGACGGATTGGCCGGAGGATTTGTCCTTGACAACACGCTCGATGTGGACGATGTACTTGAGACGGTAGACTGAGGTGATCTTTCCCTCACGACCTTTGTTGGAGCCTCGTACAACGAGAACCTCATCGTCCTTTCGGATTGGGATGGAGCGGACCTGGTTATATAGTTAGAGGGGTAGATGTTGCGAGCGCCTCGACAATACATACGTTGTATTTCTCACGGAGCTCCTTGCTGAGAGGGGCACTCATGATTGTGCGTCTGACGCTGGATGGCGCATCGTAATGGGCCTTGCGAGACTTTCTCCGGGAGGAGTGGAGGGCTTGAATTGATGTTAGTTGTGCGCTTTCAATTGAGTCGCAGGATCGACTCGATATATTTGCTGAAGATACGAGTATTGAGAATACATACCACTGTTGATCTTGGTCATCTTGACGGTCGTTGAATGAACGTGGAGATGTTTGTCGATTTTTGTCGTTGGTCGTTGATCGGAGCAAAAACCAGTCGCGACGACTTCTTGAAAATTACCTGCGTGGGCTTGGCAATTTCGCGCTAAGAAGCGATGGTCGATGTCACATGATTGGCACGTGATTAGCCCGGGTAAATCATTTCTTACGCCCTCCAGTCTTCTCCTCAGACTCTTCTCCAGTTCATGCGATCGAGATCTGTTTGCTTCAATGTGGTGGATTGAGTGCTGATCAGTGTTAGTACCTCAAATACTGCAGGAAGCAACGTTGTCTCTCCAGATTATCTGGCATTTCAATTTTCCAGTCGTCCAAAAACAGGTCTGAACCAACGAAGCATTCATGACACAACGTCCGTGGAATGAAGCTGGAGTTCCAATGCATCTTCTTCTGCCTTCAACTCGTACTTCAGCTGGTCATTGAAATTGGCTTAAAAGCCTGTGAAGTCCTTTCCAGCATGTGTATGTCATCAGTTGGCTACATTTTTTGGGAAGCACTGCAGCATTTATGCTACGTTGAAACCAAGAATGGAACGAAGCACCAAGAATTGCCCTGCAGAGTATGATGCGGTTCGTACCAATGGTTACAGCTCAATTCCATAAGTTCCTGATATCCCAGAATTGACAATTCATATGTCCCGCAAAGGTTCCTTGTACAGTAACTTCAGTCTTGGGATCAATTTTCCCCACTGCTGCTGTGGAATCTCTCGTTCCCCAGAAATCGCTCACTTCGGTCACTGCGCCCGAATATTTGCTTCATCATCCTTTACTTTGGTATCTGTTTAAAGTTCTGACAGGAACGAGCCGCATCTTAGCCAATCGTTTTCGCGAGCGCTCAACTACCGTTTTCTCGTCGCTTAGGCTTAAAATCGGCCACTTGGGAGTTGAGAGGGGTGTGAACATCTTCAACTCTCGCTATTCTATCCCATGATCAAATAGCACGTCCAACCGATTTATTAGTTTCGTAAATTTGTTACGTCTCAAGGTAATGGCACACACCACAGCCTTAGATTGGCTATGCAACACTGTCCTGGCCTTCGCCGCCCCCATTTGTTGCTCGGAGAATTTATCTTTGGCTCACGTCTTCAACTGTTGCTGCCACTTTCCATGTTAGGCAGTGGCAATTGCGAGAGATTTGCATACTCTGGCTCCGTATGCACATTTTGTGCAAACTGAGGGCAATACATGCTCAACAATTGATACAACGGTGGGAACCTTGGAGTAAAGAGTTCTCAACGGACGTGCAAGTGCGGCTTCTCCGAGTAAAGGCAGCCAGCTGTTGGTCCATGCCGCATTGATCTTGTTCAATGAAGTCAGACGACGAGTATATTTTATATTCTCGTTTTCGATACAAGTGATCAACCTGTCTGCGAGCTCTCTCTCGGGTGAAAATTATTGCACATGGACATGCAGAGCAATACTGTTAGAGGTTCACCGGGAAATTCTATGCTGGCATATGCTACATTTTCTCAATCGTGCTCATCGGAAAGTATCGAGACTCAGAATCAGAGGGAGGTGACTGAATGGCCGCTAGACAGCTAGCTGCGACCTAGGGCCGTCCTTATCTCACTAAATGAAGACACTATCAGCTTTATTACATTAACGGGATACGATAGAGTATGGATCCCGGCATACCTGCCGAAACTCAAGAAAATTCCTCTATGTACTGTTGCCAACACCTTATCAAGTCCTGTTCTAGGACAGGGAGCACTGTCGTGTTTTAGTCAAATCCCTCAAAGTTCATACAACTTATAGTTAGATAAATGCAACATCCCGTATTGTCGAGTTCAAGATTTTGATGAAACGAGACAGCGCTCTCTTTTTGTACCATCATCATCGCAATGTCTTCTCCAGGTGCCGGTTCTATCGCCAGCCACAGTTCCCACACTCTCCACCGTCTTCAAAAGCATGATTTAGAAATCGGAGTAAACGCGGCCATTCAACGACATATTCATCGAAACGTAGTTTCACCAAAGCCAGTCTCACAACGCAAACTTGACTTTGAGAATGCAAGACCGAGATGGTTGAGAGAGATGGCCGCTGAAGCACTCGGGGTTTTCCTTTTTGTGTTCGTGTTTGATACTTCGTCTATTTACTGTATTCAACAATCATATTTGAATTGCTAATGAGAACTAGATATCCAGCAATTGCATCGCAAGCTTCCTTCTTTACACATGACTTGGATCCACGCTTCGGTTCTATTTTCCAAACTGGCTGGGTATATGCAATGGGCATTGCCTTTGCGATTATCGTCTGTGGACCCACTTCTGGTGGGCATTTCAATCCTGCCATCACATTGTGTCTTGCAATATGGCAAGGGTAACCACCCCAAAACTCCCCGTCTCTTTTTATATCTGATGATGTCTCTCAGGTTTCCCTGGCGGAAGGTCCCAAGATACATCTTTGCGCAGATATTCGGTGCCTTTATGGCCGGTCTGATCATGGTTGGTCAATACCGTCGGCAGTTAGATGCACTCTACACCGAGAGTCTGAATAAAGGCTTGAGTCCGAATTCCTCCGGGGGTCCAGGGAATATACTTTGCAGCTTCCCGTCGCCAGACGAGACCAATTACGGCCTTTTGATCTCAAATGAATTCTTTGTGGATAGTTTTATTGGGTAAGCAAGCATACATGTATCATCAGGCATTTCTCAACTAACAAGTTCCAGCCTGGTCGTATGGTCAGTTTTGGATCCAGCCAACCCATTTGTCACTCCCGCATCAGTACCATTTATTATTGGGATGGCGTATGCTACCATGGGATGGGGCTTTGCAAACATCACGATATCAACGAATCTCGCAAGAGACCTCGGAACACGTATCGTGGCAGCAATATTTTATGGCGCTGATGCTTTCAATGATTACTCGCCCATTGCGATATTTGTCAACATACCAGCAACGATATTTGCCACCGCAGTCTATGAGATACTACTACGCGATAGTTTCTTGGAGTATGTCAAAGCCCTCTTTCCTGTCGTGTACTTGAATTTGATCTGTACATTATGTGTGAATTAGTATGCTGACTACATCATGTACAACAGAATCGCGAAAGGCCACAAAGATCACGAGGAGGGACAAGAAGGACTAGTTCAGCATATGAAGAAGACTGGTACTATATCTTCCCGCCGGAAAAGCAGTAATCCTGAGATTGAGGACTTCTGTGGTGAGGATAATCACAAGAGGCGTGATAATACTTCTCCTGTTTGAAGCGGCCTACCTCTTAATGCTTTCCAATCTGTTTGCAAAGGTTGGGAGTTTTTATTATCCCCAGAAAAGCAGTTTGTAAGGTTTTGAGCGGAATCTTTGCGATGTTCAAAAGGGACTTTCGAAGCGAATGGAGAATTAGACACTTGAATATGATGGTTCTTCTAATACCTCTCGCGCGATCCGCTCCAATATCCAAGATCACGCACTACTGCCCTTCTTGTAGCAAACTTCAAGGTCTTCCTACGTACTTCAAAATGATGTAGTGTTCAATTACGCAGAATATCTACCGTATTCATTCCCCTGCGCACACCACATCGAAGCAAAGGCAACCTAGATGATTCATCTTCGTCTTCCATGCCAATACAGTCCCACTTCAATTATTGTCTGGTTTGATTTCGAACATATAAATCAGGTCACGTAATCTACAATGTGTCATACAAAACGAAACTGGGTACTCAAAGTCCTTCATGAAGGCTAAGAAAACAGTGCTGACGGTCCTCCCAGTGTCAGGCGATGCAATGGAATCGCAGTATCTTTTATAAAAGCAGCGCATCTGCACAACGCCGTGAGATTCTACTGATTTCGTGGTGATACACCGATACGAGAATCAAGATTTGAGGCTGATAGTCTGAAAGAATTCATTGACGCTGCGAACGTAGTGCTAGCAAATCTTTCACTTGTTTGATAATTTTCCAAAGGAGAATGGATTCCATAAAATGAGGTCTTTGCATATTTGCTCCTATTATTTTTGCATTGCTAGGTACCACCTACCTACTCCTCGTTCTATGAATTTGTGGCTACACGACCGACTGCGTGGTTAATTATTCCCCATAGAATATCTTGTTTTACTACTATGATTAATTGATCAATGCATTCATTGGGAAGATTACATGCAGACCTCCGTTATCGCTGATATGGCTATCCGAGTATTATTACAAGCGCGTTGAATTAAAATCCGTCGATGCGACATGACCATAAAAACCATGAGCGAAGGGGAGGCGCAAGTGCGGACGTAGTCGTGGTTGAGCTGCTTACATAATCCCTCAATCCCCAAAGTTCTTCAAAAACCCAGTTCCCTAACCCCGATCCTCAACGAAAAAGTTGAAGAGCCCCAATGTTAACTCCGAAACCTCGAATTCCAACCCTCCGCCGCCAAGACACGCCAAGCCTCGTAAGCGAGCCACTCACACCCACAGCCTCGACAGGGGTCAAACTTTTGTTGCACATCGCACTTCGCGGATTCATGAGTGCCAAAAAGGTTCAGGCCAACTTTTGAAATACTAGAAAAAAGCTTTTGTAAAATGTTTTTTTGTAAAGGTGTAGGGTTGTATGTTTCCTCGAGGGTCTATGAAGGGTTAGACCATTGAAATGGTGGTGTGGTTGTGAAGTGTTCTTCTAATCTATTTCGTTGAGGTTTTTGATGATTTGGCGAAGTTGAGGATTGTTGGAATTGTAGAAGTTGAGGATGACTAAGCGGGGGGTTCTGGTGGTGAAGGGCGGTGCCACATGTGGCTGAGCAGGGCGGGAGTAGGGGGGTTCAGAGGGATTGGGCGATGGGGAGAGCTGGTGAATCTTGAGGTGAATACTTGTACCTGAGAGGTGAATGGCGTGGGAGACAGCCATACCACCTTTGGTCTACCCATCCACGATGCTACTTCGAACGCCGAGTACCTACAAACAACTCCCATCACTGACTAATTAAGGATAACTGTACCAGTACTGAGGCACATGGGAAGAGACAAAAGCTCAAGACTAAAGAAGGCTATCTAAGTTGCGAGAAGCTCTTCATCACAAGACATGCATCTTCGCTATCACAAATACCTCGTAATTCTTCGTAGATCTGGACAAGTATGCAAGTAAGGGAAAGTTAAAGAGCTTTTCGGGGATTCAAAATATGGAGTTTACTGGGGAACTAGGAGTTTGAACTGGAAAGTTGGGACTTATGTCGGGATGGGAGGAGATGGAAGGTCATGCATCACATAGGAAGAGATGAATAGAGGAGCATATTGATCCATTGATAATTCATACAGAGAAGATACATCCAAGAACACTTTCAAGTTTCAATGTATCCTTAATTCCTTTTTCTCGCTGAATACCTACTAAGCAAATCTTTCAAGACACCAGAAATGGGTATAATAATACGAGCTCATATGTATCAATAAAGTCAAGACATCACATGCAAAGAGAATTAAGAAGTTTTTGACATTGATTCATTGATTCATAACTTCATTAGAAACTATCTAATGATACAACTTCCATCCATGATTAATAATGCTTTTTTGTTCCTTCCTTTTCCCTCCTGATGATCACTGTTGAATTGCTTTCAAGCGAAGTCCTTTCACCACGGCGCCCTCCTCTCGAAGTCGGATGCGTCCGCTGGTGAAATACTTTTGAACCTCCTTCCTGATGATGTCTCCTTCTCCCTGAACCGGATTTGTCTTCAATCGAAGACCCTTTCTCGTCACTCCCCCCTTTTTCAGTTGAATGCTTCCGTCCATGCCACCAATAGTGGTGGTGGTGGTGGATGTGAACTGCTGAAGCCAATCCAACTCCGCTCTCCGAAGATGTTCGTTGAGGGACGCGAGCGCGGTCGAAATTCTTTCGTATGCTTGTATGTCTAAAAAAGCCTTCTGGTCTTGATGTTTCATGGTGGGCTCTTGTTGTGGCTCTGGGCATGGCTTTCTTGGAACCTTCAAACCAAGATTCTGTGCAGCCCAGCGAACCTTTCCTGGGAAGCGTCCTTGCTTGTACATCTCAGCCTTGGCCTGCTCCGAAGGATGACCAACTCCGCCAACGATGTTGTGGTCGGTAGTAGGTTGAATAGATTCGGCAGTGTTGTTGCTGCCTTTGTTATGGATGACTGTTTCAGTCGATGAGGAGCTGTTTTCTTGAGGACGGCTTGGAGTTGAGCCAACAGCTTTACGTGGTATGGTTTTAGAGCATGCTGGCCAAGTCGACTTAGCGTCGATAACCTCGCCGCAGAGCATCGACATGAGAGGTACAGAGCCATTTTTCAATTGGCTATCGATGTGACCGATACGTTGATTGTTATATGGAGATGGATTTCTTGCCGATGGCATAGAGACAAGTCGATCACTGCGCATGCTTCCTATTTGCAGAAAACAATTAGTTACCGTTCAGTGACTATGAATAAGTGATTTACCTCTGACTGGAGTGCCTACGACAGACTGTGGGATTGGGCTGAGGCAAGGTTCAACCACACTGTTCCATTCATGATCGCTGGCAATCCAATAAGCTCGTCGAAGACGAGTCTCCAATTTTTCCTCTTCGTTTACTTTGGCAGGTCCACTGCTACTATCGCTGGAGTCCCAAACTCCAGTTCTTGGGTTAGCTCCTCGAACTCCAAGATAATCTTCGCTATGTTTCATGCTGCGTCGATTGTATTCTCTTGCGAATTTCTTGTCTTCGAACATTTGCTGACTGGTGGCACCGGTATCCATGAAGGACAATGAAGTGCGTGGTCGTGCGAGAGTAGTTGATTGATTTGAGTGATGATAGAGATGAGCTCCTTGGCTCTTCTCTGTATCCTTATGGCCACCTTTGAGCCACTCGCGGGAATTCTCGATGATTTTCTTTGGATTGAGGCGATCTTTCAAGCCCGCTGTGCGTTTCGGAACCTCTGGACTATGTCCATCTCGTGGTTGTTGTCGGTCAGGTCCAGAGTGATGAGCCAATCGACCCAAAACTGTCCAATGTCAGCATATTCTTTTGATGAGTAGAGCAAAAAAGTAGAAGAGAAACTTACCCAAGTCGCGATTGTGACCCTTAAGCCAATCTTTGACTTTGCCTTTGCGATCGCCAGCACCACTTTTGTTGCCGCCCATACGTTGAGAAGAGGTCGGATCAGTGATACCAAAGACCAGGTCAGCGGCAGAATAAGGACTATCGTCTTTGAATTCATTGCGAAGACGAGTGATGTCCGATCCATTGGGTTTCAAGAAGCCGATGATAGCGGCACCCAAGGAGGATGAACGGCCATGGTTTGCAGCAGATGTTGCCATGGCGATGATTGAGAAGCAGGAATGTGCTTTCTTCTTTGAATACGGTGAGAGTGTGATGTAGTTCGATGAAGGTTTCGATGAAGGTTTGATGATTTGGAAGCTCTTGCTTGAGTTTTGATGACTGAAGGCAATCGTGTTCCGATGTGAACTGGAGAGGAAAGAAAATGGGAGAAGAAAAATTTATTATACTGCGGCGATTTCCGCTAGACTAACAATTGAGGAAGGAACGTACCCCCCATGGCCCCTGCCTTGTCCTCACTAACCATAGACTAATCCCAAGCTACATCGTCATAGATAACTGCCCCAAGATGATTACCCACCAACGCAGCCATCTTGAGAAGTGCTTGAAAAGTGGTAATATCGCGCTGTTGGAGCAGTGGTCCTGGTCAGTCCCATACTGAGGTATCGCTTGAGGTGCTGCTTAGGAACCAATCCCCTTCTGATATTTTCAATGCAAGTATCTCCAATTTGAATTGCGATTCTGATGTATATATGATGAGAATTCGGAAGCCGGGAGTTGTGAGTAACGGAGGGTGGTGTTTTTTTTTTATACGTCAGATTGATCGTTCCTCCTTGAGCAAGAGACGCCGTCATTGTTCGAGGTCGTAAACACCTGCTTGAGATACCACGCTACACCAGAAACATTCTTACAACAATTACGCGAAGGATTAAAACCAATCGACATTGGTGCCTGCCCAAAGTAGATGTTGATGTTGTCTGGGTATACCCTCCGTAGACGTAAGCGAGAAAAGGGGATGGCTGCGAATCACGTGCGTAAAAATGAGGTGGAGGACCTCGAGATCAAAAGAGGCGGTGGAGGCAAGTAAGCGAGCGCGGTCCTGGAACCATTCTTCAAAGAGCATTCTCCTAAAGAACGACTTGCCACGATCAACTGTACAAGCCCCCTTCGAGAAATCCCCCTACAAGTCAACCTCACGCCGTAATCACGCAAAACCCAGACATCGTAGAAATTCAGAAGACAATTGCAAAGCAAAAAGAAGTGAACTTTAGGGAACGTCATGAACAACCAAAATCAGATCACTACACCACGATTTCCAATTCCAAAAATCGAACCCAGACAATATCCAAGCCAAGGTAAGGGGAGGAGATCCGTCAAAAGTTGTGATGTTCATCAGAACATTCCCTAGCATTAAATGCCAGAAACGGACAATCAAAAGCAACCACCTTAGAAAAAAAAGAAACCCCACTTCGTGATCTCGGTGAATTGACGAAAAATAACTTGAAGGATGAAGCACAAATGGGAGTATAGATGAATCAAACCCCGAGTCAAATTACAAAAAAAGCCAGCACCAAAAACACCCCCAAATCCCCAAAGAAAACAAGGCAACCCACAATTCACATATCATTTCACAAAGCCAAAAAAAAGATTGGGTTACACAAATCAACAACGCCATAAGCCCACAAGCAATTCATGAGAAGCAAAAAAACAACTTTAAAGAACCTTCAGACCTGAGAATCCCGATTTTTATTCCTACATACCTACCATGAAAAAAAGGAAAAGGAAACAATCCAAAGGTTGGAGTCAATCATTCATGCATCAATAATTCATCCCATCCAATTCCCTCTGAATTCAAATCTAGCAGCGAGGGGGTATAACTAAACAAACGACAATAAAACACCAACGAGGTAAAGAAATCTAGAATCGAGAGGGAAACCTCTTGTACGGACTATTGCCGCCCTGCCCTGATAGAGCATTATCAATAGAAGAAGCATGTGGTGTACCCATTTTTGGCTCGAGACCAAGAAATGCCCTATGAGCATCGCTCAGTCTTTTCTTTGGGCGAATCATTTTGTGTTCGCCTTGCTCACGTGCTGCCATCTCAATGGAGTTTCTGGGTGTCTCTGCTGGGGTGCTTTCCATAATGTGCATGCTAGTCGATTTCCTAAGAGGCGATTGGGCATGGCTGAATGCTCCCAGACTTCCACCGTCACCCCTTGACATATTACTAGACATATTTGGTCTAAATTGAGGCTGTCGAAGCGGAGGTTGTCGGGGCGTCATATTCGAGAATACACCGGGTTCCTGTGAGCCATACGCAGACGGTGTGTATGGAGATGGAGCAGTGGGAGATGCGTAGATTGGTCGCGTTGGAGTCAGACTTTGTCGAGAGAAATTCTCCGTGTTGTCTGGGTCGATGTGTTTGGCATAGTTTGGATTGGGATTTGGTCGGAAGCCACGCTTGATTGTGACGGCCGGAGTGTAAGTGTCTACATCTCCGTAGTCCTCCTCGCCATTCTCTAGATGTCCGTCGTATTGGGTCCCAACATCACGCATCATTGGGTTTAATCGTGGGTGAACGAACTTGATATCGTACTCGCTCAACACTTCCCGCTGGATAATCGCGGAGTCCTTTTCTTGCTGAGAGAAGGAGTTTTGCAGGAGAAGCAATTGTGATGACAACAGGAATTGCAAAACGATGGCAGTAAATACTGTCATACTTGGCCTTGGATCCGATACGTGCGTAGGCAAAAACAACCAGTAAACGAGGACATGGCCGGGGCTAAACAAGCAAGACAAACGGAGGCAAACTGGGATTGGATCCCACACCGAAATCTCCCAAACATCCCGAGTTGGATCAGGGTGTGCCCTCGATTCAGGTGTGGTGTCCCCAAGTATGCTTGTAAGAAATCGAAGGGGTGAGGAAGAAGCTGGAGAAGAATCGACACGAACTCGATGGGCCGAGGGAGTGTCGTGAGGAGTTTCGATGGCACTTTCGAATAGGCGGTAGTTCTTCGTTCGGTTGAAGGTATATGCGGCATTCAGAAGTGAAAAGGCAGTTAATACATAGACGAAGAAACTTAGCTGCGGCGAAAGATTAGCATGCTTCTCTGTTTGATCGGTAAGGAGCTCTTACAATATACGCCAGCCAGCCAGAGCCAGAAGAGTCCTCCCCAAACACATCGTCGCCTCCCCAGCCACTAGACACCCCCGAATTGGCCCTAGAAATAAGAAATACAACATGTAACCCCAAAGCGAAGGGACCTGCAAATGCTTTGGAGTCCCAGTCCCTGGTTTCGATCTCTTCCGACAACCATAGGAGAAAATCACCCGGATGGAGGTAATCCTTGATGCGCTCGAGGAGCGGCTTTCGACGGATGAGGCGTGGCATTTTGGTAGACGTACTCGTAGGTCCTCTGGTTCGCTATGGCTTCATGTCGTTGAGTATCGCGATGCTGAAATGGACCGCTAGTTCACACCTAGGAAGCCCCCTACAAAGTGTTTGGATTTTCTTTGTTTACTTGGAGTGGAGGCACCAGGAGGTTGCTGCGCTGTAGCTGTTTGGCGGCCGGAAGTCGCGAGTGGACCTGCCCAGCTGCCCTACAGGGGACCGAGGGCGCGGCTCAGCGATGGGATTTAGCGTCATGCCGCCTGTGGGTGGGAGCTTCAGTTGCCCCATCTTCTGCCCTGCGCAAGTCAAAGTTGCTTCACTATCACCAAAAACACCACCATGGCAGCTCCAGCATCTGCCTACAAGGATAGGCAATTTCTCGCAGTCATTGGAGATGAGGTAGGTCCCTCGAGTCTCTATATCTTGTGTCCAGAAGCTAACCATGCTCCGAACAGGACTCAGTAACTGGCTTACTACTAGCTGGCATTGGTGTAGGTACACCATAGCTCCAAAGAATCGAGCACTCTGTCCTGACGAAGAGCAGCATGTCACTCAACCTCCAGACTCGCAGAAGAACTTCCTCGTAGTCGACAGCAAGACGGACAACGCGGCTATCGAGGAGGCCTTTGAGAGATTTACTACCGAGAGGAAAGACATTGGCATCCTGCTCATTAACCAACATGTACGGCCCTTTTGCACTTAGCTGGAAGCAAGGCTAATAAAGAATTAGATTGCGGAGAGAATCCGTCACCGAGTCGATACATATACAGCTGCTTTCCCAGCGCTGCTTGAGATTCCCAGCAAAGACCATCCGTATGACCCTGAGAAGGACAGCGTCTTGAGAAGAGTAAGAAGATTATTTGGAGAGTAGATACGAAGCTGGCCGTGTGGGATGTTTGGGTCTTTTCTTGCGGTTGTGGTTAAGAAAAGGTAACCAGCTTCTTCTGATGTTGCGAGAGGTAATAGCAGAAGGGGTATTCGGCCAATATGAGACATAGAATCAACAGTGGTATAGCTTCCCGGGAAATACAGATTATTTCCATGCAGTGGAATGGGTAGTCCTTAGTTCTGTTGCAACCATATCAAGCAACAACTACTTTTCCAGAATATATAGCCATTCGGACCAAGTGAGATAATCAGCAGTGGTAGTGTTGGAAGATTGAAACATCAGAATATGGGGTTTTTCTCATTTGAATTGCTTTCACCTTGTACTGTGCTAGAACTTAAAATCACAAGAGTAATGATTATACGCCCAATAATGCCTCAATTTAATTACCTTTCACTCCAATATTATGTGCCTATAAAACATTCATGATTGATCCATTCCGTTGTACAATGCAGACGTAGAAACCCGAATAAGAAAGCCCTGTCCAAGTCCGATCATTCTGCCCTTTCCCTAGCCACCATTCATTCATCTCATAGACCCATTTACACTCATAACTTATGGAAACTCGACGCTGGCTTCCAAACACACAATGTGCTTAGCGTCGGCAGTATATGCATCAGCATTGACGGTATATTTCCCCTAGATCGCTAATTAACAAAGTACAAAGCTATGATATGGTTTAGCACTTACACCTGGAATCTGTTTTGGTATTTCTACGTCCTTGGTAATGGTCGTCTTTCCCGCCTTAATCGGACACTTCAGGTCTACATTCGAGACTTGTTCGCAGAGATCGGCTTTGGTGGTGAGAAGCTTGATGAATCCATATTTGACGGTTAGAAGCACATATGCGCCCTCTCCAACATCCTGCGATATGGAACCCACAGCTTCGATCGTGAGGTTTTGGCCGCTGGAAATCAAAGTCAGCTTATGCAGCTAATATGATCTCGGGGAATATAAATATAGGCTGGAAGCTTACGGTGCAGGTGGGTTTGGAGTCAAGTTCACATGCTCGAGGGTGAGTAGGTCATCACTATGTTCCTTCTTGCAGTGGACCAACGGGTTACTGCCAGGCACAGCCTCTCCCTTATCGTCGAGGACCTTTTGGCTGCTGCCGTAGGAGAAACCGAAGTCGGCGGCGACGAGGGAGCTTAAGCAAAGCGATGCGAGGGCGAGGGAGAACTTCATTTTGGTCGGGTCCGTGGTTTGAAGTTTGGAGGTTGGAGGAATGGTGGAAGGTCAGGTCGTTAGCAGCTATCGTCTGTGTGGGGGGATAGAGATAGGACGTGAGAGGTTGGATTGGAGTTCAGCCAGTGCGGTGCGGTGCCGCAGGCCTGGCAAAGTAGTGGCGGGGGGCTTAGCTTAGCGCTTTCGTCTGTTGTGACCTGGTCTCCGTACTTGGGATGACGTTTTTTCGTTTGAGGGATAGTTTGAGAAGCACCCGAGATGAAAATATGAATTTTGTGTATCAGACGCATAAAAGATTCATTGCTTTTGTATTCTTTGAACCACTTAATTTGTAGGTGTTGTTGTACTGTACTCCTTCACCTGGTACAGTAGTTGCACAACAGTCAATACAATGACATAAATACTCAGAAAGCAAATCACGACCTCCGCACTTTTCTATTGGATCCCTCGATGCTTGAAGAATAACAACCCATCTCCATCCTCGGCTCGCAGCTCACCACTCGCCATGACTCGAAAAAGATCACCTGTCGAGCCCTGCATTTCAAGCCAAATGGTTGGCACGCGATCCACCGGTTTGCCCAGCCGAGGCCTCACACCGCTTACCGCAGCTCGCTTAAGCCGCATCTCCACGGGTATAAATACCTCCCTTCCCACCCGCCTTTCCACCTCTTTCCTTCCTTTCTCTTCATACTTACCTTCTTGACAAGATTTCATGCTCAAGCATATGAACTTGGCAGAACGAGATCTCCATTGCACATCGGGGTATCGAGATCTGTTCAGTATCCTTCGGGGTCCTGATCGGGGGAATTTTTGATTGCCATCCCTATGGGAAACCCTTACTATTCTTTCATTGAGAACTGACCTGCATGGTTGGGCTTGAAGAAGGGAGTGCTCGTGATGGGGAGGAGTAGGGGCTGCAAATAGCGGTTTTGTCGTATATCCCTTACGAGGATTTCATTTCGCGAATTGTTTCATTTTAATTAAAGCAGTTGGCCGAAGTAAAAGGGTTCTTGTAATCAACCTGGAAAGCTGACATAACGTGGAAATGGTTTACTTCGGCCTTGTTATGTTTCGTCCGCTGCAAGGCTATTAAAGGCATGCTTACGAGTACCCAAGGGTTTTGGGCTGGCGATGAATTTTCAAATGAAGTTAGATCACCAACTGAGGTACCGTACATTACCGTTTTCCGTCGAACACGAGGTCTTGGCTGTGAGAAAATCTATAGTACAGTTACCTACGTAAAAGATCTTAGCCCTGATACTACACAGGCATTCACTTGAGTAGTAGAGGATGAAGCTGTAGCTATCTTGTGGTTGTACGCATGATCTGGACGTGTGGTTCGGTTTGAGAAGTTGTAGTTTTACCGTTACCATCGCATGTTTCGTATCCATAACATCATAAATGGTGGCCACGCCTCTATTGATAACACTCAAGTTATCATCGCATCTCCTTTCTGTCTATTGACAATCCCTCGACTGTTTTCATAATCCATCCAAAAATTGAAGGACGCTTTCTAGGATGTCTTTTTCGCACTCCCATTCTCCGCATTTCTTTTTGCCAGCACGAAAGCCTTTGCTGTAGCGCGAATAGAACTGAACAGACAAGCTTCTTCCGTTAGAGCAACCCCAAATCCATAAATAAGAAACTTACCGGTCGGAATGATGATCCACCAAGCATTCATGAAGACGAAATAAAACCAAAAGTAATAAGGTTCGGGACGATAGAACCTCTTTCCAGAGTGGTAGTCATCGAAAAGACTGGTGAGATAGTAAAGCATGTCTCCATATAATTGCCCGGTAGAGACTAGTGCTTGGATGGGATGTCGGTATGGAGAGTCTTTCACGATGAGAATTGCCATCGCAAACGACAGTGGCCCCCAGCTTATCTATAAATTTGTGAGTATTGGAACTGCAGTATGATTGCAACTGATGCCGTACCGCCGTCACAGACTCCATGCACAATACAAACGGGTCGGAAAACATATATCTAGAATCACTGAGGGAGTATTCCTTCCACAGCATCCCAAAGAAATCATCTCTGCTCGCCATGGTCGTATGATTGAACACAAAATAGCCCTCAAAGAGTAGATGGATCATTCCGCCTATGAAGTCAGAATTAGGTCATGCTCTCCACCGAATAGGATTTTCACTTACACAAAACAAACCATAAGAAAAGCGCGCGATCGGCTCTACTCAATCGAGGATTCGCCCAATTGGCGACAATCAAGGCGCTTCCGAGAATAACAAAACATCCTGCTCCAAAGGCCAGAACGAGAGCGAGCGCCCCGAAGCGATTGGCGACGAATTCACCTCCTGAGAGCTCAATCCCCGGAGGATAGAATGGGTGAAGTGGTGTCTGCATCGTTGGGGGTTTCCAGCATCGACCGCAGCGTCAACGATGGTTAGAAATTCAGAAATAGAGAGATCTACAGTAGAGAGAAACGTGGGTGGTCTCGAGATGGCCTCATGGGAACAAGATTTTCAACCAAACCAAGAGACTTTCTGGGCTGCCCGTCTTCAGGGAAATTGGGCGACTCGCAGAGACGAATCACGTGTCCGGAGGTTGGCAAACTCCCTGGACTCCACGGGCAGGTGCCTGCCTGTGGCCGGGGGGCCGAGAAGGCGCAGAAGGCGCACCACCGCCGTAGAAATACAAGAGCCAAGCGCACCCATGGGCACACCCGCTCTACCCAACCACTCAAGGCCGACTCCCTGATTCCCATACTCCGTACTCGAGTACTCCTCCTCCTCCTACATGAACCATTTCTGGACTACAACNCTGCTACTTCTGACGTGACCGTACAAGTACCCGTGGACTTGTCTGGAGCCCGTAGCCGTACCACCGGATAACACCTAACGATACGAGGATCACTGCTGCTACAGTACGAGTATCCCCGGCCGCACCTCTTGACTCTTGAGTGATTAGCAACCAGCTGCTGCAGGCACGGTCCAACCTCAACCGCAACGACCGAAACAGAAACAGAGACGCCGCCGACTGAACCCAACCTCCATATTCACAGCA
Organism: Hymenoscyphus fraxineus; assembly: GCA_900184765.1. Taxonomy (NCBI): domain Eukaryota; kingdom Fungi; phylum Ascomycota; class Leotiomycetes; order Helotiales; family Helotiaceae; genus Hymenoscyphus; species Hymenoscyphus fraxineus. Next base: position 323,355 of record LT855411.1, read on the forward strand.
CCTTCAGCCTTCAACTTTCAACCTTTTCCCCTCCTGGACATTCACCCTGGAGACCGACAAGTTACCCATCTTTACATCCCTCGGGAAGTTGGCAGGCGAGTAGCAGCTCTCGTGAAAGCTGCTCCGAGTCTCCATGACCGTCCTCTCCCACTCCTCCTCTCCCTCCCCAAACTCGCTGCCTAGCGAGAAACGCATGTTCTCTGGATTCACGATGCCGACCAAGAGCAGCAATGGCCACAGCCACAATCCCTTCCCACAGAAGCTCAAGAACTTCTTCCGCATAAATAGTTTGGGAAGCAACAATAGCGAGAAGAACGAAGGATCTATGAAGTCCGAGAGCAAGAGTTCTTTTCGACAATCCAAATTCTTCCCCAGCGTTGGTCGGAATCGGTCACATACGGTAGCAAGTGAAGGCAATGGCTTGGATGATGGACTTAGCCCTACCGCCCACGCGAATCCGTACTTTGCACATCAGGGCCCTCCTGCTTTGCGACATCACAATGAGGGTTCAGTACCCCCAAGTCCCCCTGATACCCCAACACTGAAGTTGGATGCTGTTGCAGGTGTAAACGATCAAGCCACGGCCGCAGGGAAGGAGGAATTGGCTCGGAAGTTGAGAAGAGTAGCGAGTGCACCCAATGCACAGGGCCTTTTTTCTTCCGGCAAGAATGGCGACGACCGTCCTGCCACGGCGGAACTGGGTAAAGAACCACTAGCACAAAATGCCAGTACGAGTATGCTGGCGCTGGTAGATTCAAAAAATGGAAATCTTAGCATACCCGGACAGGACGGGCTCGGCGAACTTCAACCACCAAATCGAAACATGGCTTTCAGACGGACATACAGCTCAAACTCGATCAAGGTCCGCAATGTGGAGGTCGGCCCCTCGAGTTTCGATAAGATCAAGTTGATTGGCAAGGGAGATGTAGGAAAGGTTTATCTTGTTAGAGAAAAGAAGAGCAGCAGGTTGTATGCTATGAAAGGTATGGACGCCGTTCGAATTGATAATTGTTCCTGCTGACAAATCATAGTATTGAGCAAGAAGGAGATGATCAAGCGAAATAAGATCAAGAGAGCTCTTGCTGAGCAAGAGATTCTTGCTACCAGTAATCACCCATTTATCGTCACCCTTTACCATTCCTTTCAATCCGAGGATCATCTGTATCTATGCATGGAATATTGCAGTGGTGGAGAGTTCTTCAGAGCTTTACAAACTCGTCCTGGTAGGTGTATACCAGAAGAAGATGCCAGATTCTATGCTGCAGAAGTTACCGCGGCCCTGGAGTACCTACATCTGATGGGATTCATTTATAGAGATCTTAAGCCTGAGAGTATGTTGGTCCCCCACTATTCACCTAGACGGAGCTAATTCTGTAGACATTCTCCTCCACCAATCCGGACACATTATGTTATCAGACTTTGATCTCTCGAAACAATCGGACCCCGGTGGAAAACCAACCATGATCGTCGGTAGAAATGGCACAAACACCAATTCATTACCAACCATCGATACCAAGTCTTGTATAGCAAATTTCAGGACAAACTCGTTTGTTGGAACCGAGGAGTATATTGCGCCCGAGGTGATCAAGGGCTGTGGCCATACAAGTGCTGTTGATTGGTGGACACTTGGAATCTTGATTTACGAAATGTTATTTGGTACCACACCTTTCAAGGGTAAAAACCGAAATGCTACTTTCGCGAATATTTTACGAGATGACGTACCATTTCCTGAACACTCTGGTAACCCCCAGACTTCAAAGTCAGTATTTACCCGTGTCTCCTGCAGGTAGAATATATTTGCTAACTCAAATCCAGTCTATGCAAATCCTTGATTCGCAAACTCCTTATCAAGGACGAGAACCGTCGTTTGGGCGCCAGAGCTGGTGCATCCGATGTTAAGGGTCATCCATTCTTTCGGACTACGCAATGGGCGCTCATTCGTCACATGAAACCACCAATGATCCCACACCAAGGAAAGGGTACTGACACTGTCAACTTCCGCCCTGTGAAAGAGAGTGAGAGTGTTGATATCAGCGGAAGTCGAGGGATGGGTATGCCTAAGGGTGTACCCCTAGATTCTGGTTTGGCAACACCTGGAGAAGCGGTTGTTGATCCGTTTGAGGAATTCAATTCAGTGACCTTGCACCACGATGGAGATGAACACCACGGACAGCACGAAGACCAACATAATGGACGTTACGATGGAAATGGACGGTAGTCCAAACCCTTACCAAATGATTGTATCAATTTCTTCGAGTTCTACCATCAGTCGGAACTTCAATCTATTTTGGAAGGCCACATTATTTTTGCTAGGCAAAGAAAGGAGATGATAGAGATGAATATTAGAAAAGAGCTAATCTTGGTTTGATCATCTTCTAGTCAGGCGGTATCAGCCAGGTGTTTCTAGGCAGGGATGAGGGAGGTCTGGTCTGGAGAGAAAAGCGACGACAGTGTAAATTGCAGCACGTGAGAGGCGTATTATTTCCCCCTCTCTCTTTTTATTTTTTGTTCCAGTCAAACTGCCTCTTTTAAAACAACATGGGGCATGGGATGGGACATATGTTTTTTGATTGATTGATTGCTAGCTTCTCTTTTTGGCAGCATTGTACATATGGATTTTTTTTTACGGACATCTTGTGGAAAGAAGGGTTGGGGTTTTAGGGCGTTCTTTTTTTTTTTATCACTTTTATTTTTTTCTCCCCCTCTTCTCTTTTGTCTCTGGGGCGTGGTAGTGGTAGTGGTAGCAGTGTAGCAGTGTAGCAGGTCATTTTATGAGATTTTTTGAGATCCTCCACTGTTCCTTCTGTGGCCTGGCCCTATATGGGTGTGCGTACTTGTGTTGTGAGTCTTTTCTTTAAAGTGATAAGTACTTGAGGGAATGAATGTTGTATGGTTCTTTGGAGAGGGGGTTTAGTGCACGAGGTAAGGCGTGGAGACTCTCTTCTTACCTTACTGCTATGAGACCAAATATGTAGAGGTGAGGAATTCGACATGAAATGAAGATTTAAGGGTTGATGGTTGATGGTAGATAAACCCATTCCGAAAATGAAGCATGGAGGGGTGAATATTTTGTTATTTGGGTCTGAGGGAGTGTTGGTATGGTGCTCTGGTAAGAGGTGAAATTTTGCTAGTTGTTCTCGCGGGAACATAAGGTTGGAAAGTCAGTTTTGGGAAAGTCGGAGATATTGCTGTTCTTTTATACTCGTACTTATTTGTTTACTTTTGTTGAGATGCTCTTCCTGAAATTCTGAGTGGCCGGCCTTGTATTTGGTTAGAGGTCATAAGGGTGGTTGGTTTAATTGGTTGGTTGGTTGGGTGGATTAAGCGAGGGGGCTTTGCTTGGTGGGAAGTGGCATGTTAGGATTTATATGATTACGTAGGTACTCTGAATTAATGATAGCACGGACTGGCCATTGCTGAAGGCTAATTGGGAGGAATAAGGGCAGTGGTTAAGAAATAATAGATTTGAATTTGAAACTACAGTGATTAATTACAGCCCTTGTTAGAACTCACTTGAAGACGAGTAACCCAAGAGTCAAGACTTCCACAGTTCTAAACCACAGAGACTATCCCCCTGTACAACATCCACTCCAATCCTCCTCCACATCATCCTCCATATCTAATATCATCATCATCCACACACACACATTCAAAACCACAACCCCCAAAAAGCGTCAGTATAGCTTTCCACAGCCCAACTTCCTCGTTTCCGATTTATAATCACAAGTCGCCGCATGAGCCTCTAGTACACAATTCCCACTTTCCATAGCAACCCCGAGAGCCACTCGTTCTTGGTAGCTGGATGGACTCATTGCAAGTATAAAGCACGTAACTTGGGCAGATGGAGAATATCAGCTACACAGTACTCGATTGCCCTTTCCGAGATTGGGCGTGTGGAATACTCCATATGGCATGAGAGCTTGATCTCGTGCTTTCTTCGGATCTAACGTTCTCTTTGTATGAATCTGAGCTGCAGGCTGCATCGAATACTGTATTCAAACCTCGGACGTACTGTATGTCTTGTCGCCGGTTCGCGATGCATTTTCGAGGTGTTGGATGTCGGTCACGCCCGCGAGGTCAATTTCATAGTGGGAGAATAACGCATCGGCGTCCCAGATGTATTTGGGATTTTGGGATCTTCTAGGATTGAATTGAGGGTGTTTCCACGAGGTGTTTGGGTTTCAAAGGCGGGATTTCTGAGAGTGTTGATGGAGATGAGTTTCACTGTCTTCTGGGGGTGGATGGGGATGGTGGGGAGTGAGATGGTGCCATGTCTATAGAGATTATTTGCTTCTAAGTCGATGTAGAGCGAGCTATTAGGAGTGATGGTATTGAGGGAGTTGTTGAGATCTTGGAAAGATTCAAAGATGTGATGAGCGCCGAGTTTGGACTCGATAAGGTGGACGAGGTAGCAATAGTTGTTTGTTCACTGAAGATTCTTTGCTGTTGATAAGATCAAAAGAGGTTCAAGTAACCAGCTCTTGGAAATATAGATTCGTTCAACTAAAATGTGTCTGAAACTAGTTTAAAAGTGGGTTGCTGTTTGAAGTACAATCAGATCTGTTAAGGTGGTTTAGGTTATGTATAGCTGGGTAATTGTGTGCCCGTTGTTGAGAAGTAAACGCGCATTTCATCATAGGTCGGTCCGCAATTGCGGTCAAATAAATGATCCAAAGCAATCCTGTTAGCCTAGCCACCTTACCCCCATTGAACGTCTGTCAGAATCATAAGCTTCGCCGAAGAATTGTAAAAAATTGAACATCAATCCATCTCTTCTCAGCTCGCTAAACCAGCCAGCGTTCGGCATTTGGAATTCCATTCCATTCCAGGACCCCCCTATGGAATATTCCGTTCCAAATAGTATAAGTGTTGGAATATGCCATTCCAAAGGGTGGAATATTTGGAATTCCAATTGGAATNCCTAACCTTAGCCTTCGCACTATGTCGCCCCCTACATATCTCACCAAAGGAGCACACGTACTCCTAGACTCCTAGTACAGGTAGTACAAACATAAAACCACTCGGACTCACCTTAGTTATACCTATATAGGAGATGAAGATAGTGAATTAGCCGTAGGTAAAAATTACAATTTTATTGCTCACTTTATAAAAAATGGAGCTCTCTTATTAGTTGAAAGTAATATATATATATCCTTTGGAATTCCAAATTCCAAGGCCTTATCCTTTGGAATATTCCGTTCCAAATTAAAGAGCCTTTGGAATATTCCACCTTGGAATGGAATCTTGGAATCCTTGGAATCGTATTCCAAGTGCCGAACGCTGAAACCAGCTCCTGCCGCAATACACCCAACAACCCAATAGGCATTACCATACCCCCACCCCCACTCCCTCAGTTCTCCCATATAACCACAAATAAGAAGTCCAGCCATCGTGTTCAACCTGAGCAATCACGTTCGCAATACACTCGGGAAAGCGCCGATGACAAGGCATAAAACTGTGACCCCGTGGCCTATCGGAGGGAAAAAACACGGCTAGAAATAGTGTCTGAGTTTCTTAAGATCCTACCGTACTTGTACGGTTGGGAATTAAGTTTTTGCAATTTTTTGGGATGGATTTTGTTATTTTTTTATTTTTTTTTGGGACACTGGATTCCACGATACAACGATCGATTGTTCATTCCCCCAGCTACACCCCCCAATCATCCTCCAACAGAATAATCATAACTAAACCAAGGATGCTCCATCAGCACCTCCGCCGACCCCCGTTCCTCAGGATCAACAACCATAAGAGCCCGTACAAACCCAATAAATCCCTTCCTCTCACCATCAGGCATATCCCCAAATCTTCGCTCCAATCCAACAGAGCGTACCAACCTCCTCTCACCAATACCCCCCTCTTCATCAAAAACCATCCTAACGATTTCCGTATTCCCTCTATCCAAAAGGCTTCTTGGAAAGGGCTCTAACAAAGTCGCAATCTCCTCAAGATGTTGATGTATACTATACTTCCCATCTGCCGCCTCGCCAGAAAATGTCTGCTGCGCATATATCATCTCCGGCACCAGGGCTCCCAGGTTCCAGATATCTACCGCGGGACCCCATGGTGCTTCTAGTAGTACTTCTGGGGAGCGAAGGAGAACCGGCTGGATATGTTCAGTCAGGTGTCTATCCGTCCAGCTTGCTACGCCCCAGTCGCCTAGTGTGACATGCACGTTCATGAGGTTGAAATTTTCGGGGAAGTAGATATCTCTCAAGCTTTGTGTTGCTACGATATTCGAACTAGCTGTGGATTCCTGGGTCTCGGGATTTGAGACCGGTTCGCTTGTTTCCAGGTATCTCTCGATCAATGATTCATCTGGGATTTTCATCATGATGTTCCCTGGTTGAATATCTGCGTATATGGATATCAGAATCATCACAATCCAACAAACAGTAGTCTAGAAGAAATACCTGTATGAACAACCCCACACGAATGCGCATAATCCAACGCCGCCAACAGCTGCCACGAATACAGCTGCACCAACGGCCTCGGAACCCGACGATCCTCAAACCAATCCGCAAAAGTATGCAGACTCTCCCCCATAACTTTCATAACAAGACAAACATGGCTCCCATTCAGCCCCTCGTGTCGAAAGGAATCGTGGAGGGTAGAGATATACGGATACCCCTCATGCTCCGGATTCTTCTTCGTGAGATGTTGCATGATTTCTAGCTCGAAAATATCGGTACCCGCGCCGTAACATTCAGCACTTAGAACCTTCATTGCCCAAAGCTTCTGAGTCCTGTTTTTGTGGTTAGTAAGTGTGGCGTTGTGTATGAGTGGGTGACAGGTAAGATACGTACTCTTGGTTCTTCACCAGCCATACCGTGGAGTATCTTCCGTATCCGAGTTTTCGGAGAACCTTGTATTTGGAGTTGTATATCTCACCCAGACGTACTGGATGGAATCCACCTTTGTGGTATCGAATTTCGCCCTCCTCGAAATTCCTGTCTCTGGGGGGTTCTTTTGGAGCTTGGAGAGCGTCGGTAGACATTACTGTGGTGACAAATGGTATGTTCTGAAATCTAGGCTCTGAATCCAAGAGTATGATGTATCACCCTCTCGAATTAGAAAATCTCGGGAAACTGTGCAATTGTATAGGCCACTACCTAGTCTCCCCTCGAAGACTCGTAGAATTCCGCATGTTGGTCAATGTTAGTCGCGCTAAAATGCATGTAAATTTTGTCTTGGCGTAACATGGGTATTGTACTTCCAACAGCCCATACCTTGCACAAGAAGAAAGAAACCTGATAACAGGAGAAAAGCCCTCATTCTTATAAAGAGAAATCAAAACATTGTAGCAGGACATAAGTTTCCTACAGGATTCAGGCAAGCAAAATACCTTCCAAGTAACAAGCTCTAGATCCAAAAGGTCGTACCCACAAAGAAGGCAAGTATATCTACATCTCCCTCACTAACATGGAAATCGACATTAATCAGGTCTTAATAAACACTGAATCTCCCGTACCGCTTTTCACGCATAAATACCACTTCCACCTTAGGAAAAGAGATATGCGATATGGTGCCTACTCCCCGAAAGTCTCCCCACCCAAGATCCATACCCGAGAAATTCTTCAATCTCATACTTCGTATTACTCTCCCGTCAATCCCTCTATCATCCACCAGATCATCACAAATCTCAAACGAACCACCGCACATCCCGCTAAAACACATGAACAGCAAGAAAAGCGGGGGCGTGGACGCAAAACATCTGTCTAGCAACAGGGTATCATATATCCAGCTTAATTACCTAAACGATATCAACAATCCTTCACGCTATCAACGTCCATCCTCACAACCCCCTACGACCTATTCCCCACCATATTCATATATATATATATATCTCCCCGTCACTCATCATTTTATCCATGCACCTCCACTTTTTTATCAAATTCATTCATTCATAAATCCATGAGAGCATCAAAAAAAAGGGGAACCACGAAAAGGGATATATAAAAATGCGATAGAAGAGTAAACGATAAACAAAAAAAGAATGCAGAAATGACGGAACAGAACCAAAGAAAAATGCATATGTCGCTCTTTTACGCAGCAGAAACAAAAAAACAAGACTCCATGATGCATGCTTTTTACCCCTCGTTTATGCAATAATGAGCTGGTGAAAAAAAGGTTAGTATAGCTTATAGTAAGTGAAAATAACAAGGGGAACATACCTCAATAAGCTTGTCTGTGAGAATGGTACACTGCCTCTCATTCTCGTTCCGAACATGAAACGTCGTTGAGCGCCAAAGCCCTCCGAATCCAATTCCTTCAAGGACGTCTTCCAACATTTCAGCAGTATCTACGGCGCCCGAGAACTTTGGATTTGATGTAATAGTACGGAGTAAATCATGAGCAGACTCGAGTGTTGCCGCATTCTGGCAGGAAATGAGTACATTGTCGAGCATATTGATGATAGGAGAACACCTTCGATAATTAGTCTGGAAAACGCATGTGCACGAGTAAATACTTACAGATGTAAAGCGACAGTTGGCCTTTGGAGTGCGACTTGGTTGAGCCACAACAGACAACGATATTGCACCGAGTCTTCCAAGAACGTGAAATCAATTAGACCAATGGCAACATTCAACAACAATTCCTTGTCCTTGATCTTTTCCATATCGATTAGGCGCATGATATCCCCGGGTGTGACATAATCACCAACGGGATTCTCCGCACTGAACAAGAAGGATTTATTTGTATCTGACCTGGATGGGCTGAGTGATCGTGCTATCAATGTTCCAAGATACGGGATGCCAGAGAGATCATCTGGGAATCTCATGCCGTGCGGTGTGCTGACACTAGTGATTTCCAATAATGTTGATAGAACACGTATTGAAGTATTCTTGGTGACGTTGTCAGCCAGACCTTTGACCAGCGTAGCAACAACGGCAAAGTGAAAACTTTCCATACTAAAATGTATACCATACACTTCGTCGAGCGCCGTTGCCGCTTCTTCAAGAGGAACACGGCCTTGCAATAACGTGAAAACCATTCTACCATCTTCAAAATCTCCAGAAGTAGCAATGTTGCCAACAACAGCTTCCAAAAATGAGGCAGTACAGTTGTATAAAGGTAGAGGAACTAGCCTGACGAGCGAGAGGGCAAGCCAGAACAATTGAACGCCATAGCGAGAGGCAGTTGGGAGTTTGTCCACCATCTTCGTCAAAGAAGACACAATAGCAATTAGCATCTCGCTGTCACCTTCTTCCATATAACGGCCGATGCTACTTCTGAGCGCAACAAGGACCTGATAAAGGAGATCGTCATCAACATCTTCTCGGGCCAAGCAACCCATAACCGTGAATGCTCGAGGCTGAATAGCAGGATTGCTCTGGAATGCAGTGCTAGCAACGAGACTCATCCACCTGGAACGCCAGGCGTTCGAAACATCAATGGAAGGCGCAGCCACCGTAGTCACTTCCGAAAGCAGATTAGCTAGAGATTCGGTCGCGTTCAAAGCCGCGATACCAGTGTCTTGTATGGAGCTTGTGCTCATATTTTCTCGAGATGGAAGATTGAACAATGAGCCGCTTTGAGGCTCCGAAAGCGTCAAAAGCAGAGCTTTCAGTCTAGCGAGTTTGCTTTCATCGAGAGGAAATGAAGTACACATAGCATGTATAGTATTTATTAATAAGCGATGCACCATAAGTCTTGTTTCGGTGGTCCCGGTATTGGCAAGCATGGTGACAAGGTGGGAAAGCTCAGGGAGGTAGATTTGTGACTGCACCCCACTATCGAACGAAGTAGAAAGACAAAGACGAAGTAGCACACATATCTCGCCCCATACTGTGTTGTCTGGTAGCTGTCGAGTAGGGCGCAGCGATGTTCTATTGAGTGCTTTTCGGAGCCGCGAAAGGAGTCTTCCACGTATTGTGATCGTTCCAAGAGAAGCAACGATGGATCCAAGGATCTCAGTCCGCTCATCTTCAATTCCGTAGCCGAGAGCCGCCTTGATGACTTCTTCCAAGAAGACTTCAGTATAAATCTCATCCCGGCAGATGATAGGCCATACCCGGTGCTCCAAAGTTGTACTGAGAGTGACATCAGATATAGCTACTTCTATGAGCTTCCGAAAGATTGTAGCAACTTTCTCCCTGGCTTTGTCGCTGTCAATATCTGTGGGCATTAAACTCGTCCGTAAACTTGGTAGCCAGGGCGCCATGTATGCAAGACTCAGTGGTCGTTGCGAAAATGGAAAACTCTCCCATCCCACGAAGAACTCATTGAGAAAGTCCACCGTGAGTTGAGGCTCAGACCGCGCCAGTTGCTGACTGATATCAATGATAAACTGGGACGGATTAAGCGGAACGCAAAGTTCTATTGGAGGTTAGTAAGCACGAGAATACAAGGAGAAAAGCACAAACCATTTGTACTCATGAACTTGGCGTCAGCGGCGAATTTGAATGCACGGCAAAGTGCGCACAACAAGTTATACGAAGCAAGCCGAAGAATTTGATCAGAGCTGGCCATGTTTGTGAGAGCAATGTTCAGCAGAGTTCCTGGTACATCTTGAGGTCTAACGAGTCTTTCAAAGGATTTGAGAGTCCTCAGCTCTTTTCCATATTTGGACTTGGCTCCCCTGATTGCTTGAAGAACATCCGGCTTCCTTGGACTTGTAAAGTACATTACAATCTTTCCGTTTTCCGTTCTGAGACCAAAGGCAGAGTCATCTTCTGTCTGTATGGATGTAGGAGCTTCATCCACCTCAGAGAGACGAAAGATGTCGTTGACAGTAGCGTGAAGTCTCAGCCCTGGCACAACTTCTTGCTTCTTCGCAGTAGTGACCTGCACAAATTGACTTCCGACCTTGATCACAACTTCCACCTTCCCTTTCGTTTTGGACAGCCTTGTAATCGGCTGGAAAACGTAACGAGTATCGGTAACCACGCTGATGGTCTCTTTTGGTAAATGGAGTTGGCTCAGATGAAAATGAGCTTGGAGATCCTGGAGACTACCAATAAGGTGATAGTCAACATTTTTAGGATGGAAAGCACTAATTTCGCTCTTGGCAGCAAGGCGCAAAATACGCCGGAAACATTTTCTAAGAGGCAAATAAGGTTGGCGTTCTGAAGGTGGGAGAGGACCACTTACCTGAATGCACTATTCATATTGTACACGAAGACTCTTGAAAGCTGTTTCGAAAGTTCTGTTGGGGTTAAAAGGTCTAACTGCCGAAATAAGGCATCTTGTGGCTCATTCTGCCCATTATAGCAGGTTGCATCAACTAGTATACCAAAAGGACGATGCCACATACGACTAGCAATCTTTAGATACCCGAACAATAAAAGTTCATAGTCGACAGCTTCCGTATCGATATTTCTCAAGATGACGCAAATCATCGGCAATCCGTCCTAAACTATGATTAGTCAAGCTTCCAAACCATTGAGGACAGCACAAACCTTGCTTTCGCCCCCATCATAAACAGCGCGAGTTGAGACCAATGATTCAGTGTTCCTGCCCGCGTTTCGAAGCATGAAATGCTGAAATCGAGAATAGGATGGCGGGGTATTAAGGGAAATCATAGGACGGTTCCATGAGACATCCATAGGCGGAGGACCAAGGTTGTTAATAAGCTTTCGAAGTGAGTCCAGTATTGGAAGAGGTTCTCTGCCGAAATCGAGCATCGGCACAGCAGATTTCCTCTCTCCAACCACTATCTTTTGACGAACATGATCCCAATGGTCGTAGAGAAACCTGTGGAGTGCAACGCAAGATCCGAAGTCAAAGGATTCGGAGTCGATGGATGGCTCGTTCATGGTAGGAGCAACCTTTGTCTGTTTAGCAGTCAACCCAAAGAAAAAAGAGAAATAGGTAGCACTAACAGAGATTTCTCGCAGGAATGTAGTGACACGGTAGATATTCTGGGTGAGGAAGTCGTTCAGTGGAAACATGTACGGCTCTTTAGCACCAAATAGAACGTTATTTGCAAGATTCTGCACCACTTTGGCGATAAGCAACAGCCCGCGACGCATTTCTTTGGAGGGCGAAGAGGTGATAAGGCCCTCGACATCCGGGGCAACGATAGCGGGGCAGAAGAAGCGCAGAAATATGAAGGCCCCAACAGCGGTAAACTTGGCTTCTGGAAATCGCTTCATGACAGCTGTGGATATCTATAATAAAGTCAGAAGTGCAGATTTGGAGAGTCTTTTACGTTGGAGACTCACTATGCTGCAAATCATTCTAAAAGAAACCGGTATATGGGCAGCAGAGTTACAGATATCATCTATGAAGACTTTGGTAACTACTCGGAGTTGCAATGCATTCTTTTGCAGTTCTTCAGGAGAAGTGGTACGAGCTGGGTCAAGTTCTAAATCCAGATCTTTCGAAGTGAGAACTAGGCGCTCGAGGACCTTCTGCAATGTAGCTTTTAGGTAAGCCGCGCCCTTCCATTTAGCATAGACTGAAAGCATCTTGGTCGCGACACAATTCCGCCTAAGAAGTTCAGCTTCGTTTTCTGCAATATGTTAGTCGAAAAGTATTCTTGGAAGCATTGTAGGTACATACCAGTTTGCTCTACCTCGTGCTCAATGAGTCCTTCGAGAAGTGTAAAGCCTAAGCCTCTTGAGTCAAATATGTTAAGCAAAGAAATTGTCATCTCATCAACTTCCGTGCTTGGACATGCATCGCAAAGAGCTATGGTTAAGCCCATATTTTTCAATAGAAGCTGGAGGAGTTAGCGTAAGATCACAAGTATTTCCAGAGAAGACTAACTTCAATTAACTCGTCATATCTCTCGTTCACGGAGGTATCTGATAAGTTATTGAATTCAGCGCCCTGAACCAATATGTTGCAAAGAACCTTGACAAAAGCCGTTCTTATGTCGAGATCCTCGTGGTAGCCAATTCCGAGGGAATGTTTGAGTCCTACATCAATATTTGCGCTAAGAAGGTTTGAGAGAGCAGTAATGGCAAGCCCTGGGGAATTAGGGTCTCCAATGGCACCCTGTGGGGCGCGCAGTTCATGCCTTCTTATATCGTTCGACTCGTAGTTTAGCAGGGACAAAAATCTGTTGAAATACGTGTGAAACATTTGTGATTTCAGATCGCTTGTATCGGCGTCGGTTTGACCCTCCGCTGGCTGTAAAGGAAGGCGGTATGTCAGATCGGCCAGAGCTTTCAAACATGCTCGATCAAGATCTCTATGGAGCTTGAGAATCTCGTCGATGCGGCTGCCGCTGGTAGCGCTAGAAGCACTGACAGTATCTTTTGGTGTGCCTGGACGAGCAATCCAGCCAAATATAACTTCCAGAAGCTGATTTCTGATGCGTACATCGTGCCTAAGATTGAGCAGGTCCTTCTTTTGTGTGACAATCTCACATAATTGGCAGATCTTGATCTTAACTCGAAGTACACTCGCGCTTTCTGTCATCTCATCCAAGAACTTGGCGAAGTTGAGGGTCAAGGCACCAACATCGATGGAAATATTTGTTCCAGCCTCAGCTGGTCCCCCCAATTTCTCAACGATGCTTCTCAGAAGCGCCGATGCTTGTTCACCGAAGATGACACGCGATTCGATGGAAAGCGATGTGTTGGTCCTCGAACTGTCAAAAAGAACCCCTAGTTCTGCTTCCAGATTCTCGAATAAGGGCAAGTATAAAGAGGAGGCAAGTTCGCTTGAAAGCGCTTCTCTCATGGCCTCCCTTATTCTGACATTGTGGCTAGCTAGCAACTGTACGCTCTGTTTCAAGTACTTTGTCAAAGGTGCTTCTTCAAAGCTATCTGGCAGGGTTTGATCGATCCATGTAAGGCCGGCAAGGTTCTGTTCTTCTGAAGGTAGAGATTGCCCTGAAATACAAGTACCCCCGAGAGAGGCCAGAAATCCAGAATAGTTGCGCCATTCTACAAGAGCCCGTTCGTCCCTACTATCCGTGGAACGATTGAGGAGATGGTCCATTTTAGAAATTTTGAGCCAGGAGTGGAAGACAGTTTCCCAGGCAGCTAAGATTCCCGCTGTTGGACAAGTCATCTGCCGAAGGAACCCTCGGATACGCTTTTGAAAGGCTACCAATCCAGTAAAACGAAAGTCTTTTGAGGAAATTCGGATGTAGACATCGATGTTTCGCATAGGTGTCATCGATGCTTTCGGTCCGGACACTGCATCATCCACGATTCGAGCCTCTTCACAATACAGCCATATGCATTTAGTAACCAATTGACAAGTCCCAATATCTGTCGAACATAAAGATACTAGGAATGCAGTCTCCAACATTGAGGTTGCAGCAGAACGTTCTGGTATCTCCGCCTCCAGATCGGCCAATACCTGGCAAGGAAGTGTCAGTATGCCGAATTAATCCTTCATATCAAAATCCGATCGATTCGCTCTGAACTTCTTGCTGCAAGTACTTACTTTGTATTTCTTCACGATGGATAGACGTGACTCCAAGTAATCGCGAACAAAACAGAGTGAAGCAGCGCGACTGCTAGTCATCGTTTTGATCTTTTCAGCCACTGCCAGGAGAACTTGGGAACTATCAAATCGGTGTTAGCCTACCACACGCGACAAAAAGAGTACGTAAGAGCCAGGCAGTAGTAAATGATGGTGGCTGAAAGGGGTTGCGGGGATGCGGATCAAGCATGCTAGGCGGGCTTTTGTACAAAACAATAGAGAATGATACCGCCAAGCTCTACCGCAGCTTCATATATTCGATGCTCGCTTATGGTTGTGGGACGGTCATGGATCAAACACGCCAGGAAGAGAATGAGGCTTACGTTGATACCCAGAAGTGGTGCTTTAGGATAGCCAAGTCCATAGGCTCGCCTCTGGGGCCCATATTTGGAGTGGCAAAGGAGCTTTCTGTACCCCGTATCAACAGCTTCCGGGCCACTGTGCTTGTCATTCGCACAGTTACATCATTATCTGATACAAGATACACTGTAAACCAGGTAAATGATGCCTCGAGGAAAGAAACCATCTCCTTAGGTGCTTTTGGAGCGCCGAGAAAGAGAGTAAGGGGCGAGGCATCCAAAAACAGAAGGATATGGTATATCATATCAGACGAGATAGAACTGTGTGAGTAATGCTCTATGGGATAGGAATCCCGGGGTTTTAGATATGAAGTCTTTAAGAGTTAGTCTGACTTCACCAAATGAGAAGCTTACATACCTTGAGCTGATTGCGAACGAAATCAGCAATTCTTGCAAACAAAGGCAAATACTCATCTGCATTCGACTGCCGAGCAAAATGTGAGCACGAGGAGACTAGGGTAATCTTAAAATTTAGAGGTGAGGTTGGGGCAAGACAGACAGGCGTCAGACTCGCAACACATTGCTCAAAATTGAGATGTGTTAGACTAACGAAGACAGCTGTCATTAGAGAAGTGTCGATATATGAGGAGTCGGTACTGCCAGACTGTTTTCTAAACACGGCCTCCCGGACTTCTTCTTGGACATCGAGAGCATAGCTGAGAATAGCCGCATCACTATCCAGACTAAAATGTCTTGCAACTCTCAGAACCAAGGTTAAACAGTAAATAGCGGTCTCATTCCTGTTTTTCAAAGACTTCCGGAGCATCTCTAGGAACGTGACCTTTTTGGATATGCTGCTGCTCTTTACATCACGCATATTGCTCGCCACTTCGAATACATCGGGCAGTAGTAAGATTAGGGAAGTCTGGAAGGGTAGCAACAGTCCCTTCCGCCGGCCCCCGTCGATCATTGTGTTGGTCATATCAAACAGCGTTTCGGCCCCTACGCATTTTCAAATTAGTAATCTTTAGCCATCCTTGAAGCTACTAAGATACGTTGTTATGAGTCTGGTTAAACAGGTGCCAGATACAATTTATATCATATCGTAGGGCAATAGTATATCAAAAGCTGTTTCGCTTCCCTTCAGATATTCGAGGGAGGCGATCTGAGCTCAAAACCATGAAATAGTGTGACATACCGGCATCTAATCGTTTTTGCTTCGTGTGCAGCGCAATAAACTCGTGAGGAAATCTTTCCAGCCATCTAGTGATCATCTGGGGTATTATTATTGCGACGGTCGTTTGGAATAACTTTCGCAAGTGCAAAAAAGTGCCGCATAGCTCCTGTATGATAATGCTGAGTTTTCTAGAATCCACCCAGAAACAAGAAATGAATCGAATGATAATCAGAGCGCTTCTATCGTCTTCGCCTTGAAGATTTGCTTGCACTCCACCATTGGCAGCAGAATGCGCCGCGTGTTGTAAAGATTTCCTAACATATTCCAGAGCTCGAGGCCAATTGGAGAAGGATAGGTATTCCAAAATGGTTCTAACGTAGGCGTCGATCGAGTCGGCTTTATTTGAGATTAACTTGGAAACTTCGGTGCCGTTTCGTTCACCAGCAAACTCATTCAATTCAGGACCGAAGATGTCCCAATTGCTGAAGGATTTGAATGAATCGTCCAGTATGTCTGAGCTTGGGAGAACATAGGTCTCTGAAACTGGGTTCGAAAAGACCTTGACCACTTCGAATAACCTTCCCACAAGATCATCCTTCAATGGTTCTGGCGGCTGGTCCCGTACCTGGATATTGTTTCGGGATGCTCTCCTCCTTTGATCGTATCCGGGCAGTGGGTGACTTGAGCTGCTTCCCGCATCTGAATTCTCTTGGTCGTCATCCGAATCGTCGTCATCTGAAGGCCTGTTCACGGCGGACCAATGCGTCGTGCAGCATTCTGCCAATAGTCCCAGCACGTATAATTCTGAGTAAAGGACATGAATCGGGTGGGATTGCAATCCTTTGTACGGTCTGGCGAGCTCTTCGAGAAGCTGGACGAGCGTTTCTACTACCACTGCTATGCTGGTTGAACTCACACCTATCAAAGTCGAGCGGGAAAGTGCAACCACGTCGTCGCTGGCGAAGCCATAGGAAGCGGAACCGGTTCGATGAGGAAGCTAAGAAAGAGACATGGCATCAGCAAGAAAAGAAGATGGCGGTGCGGATTCGGACAGGTAGACGGGCAGACGGGCCATTGGCGTACTTACTCTCGAGGTAAAGCGTTCGACAAGTCTCACCACCAGACTTGAGTCTCCATTCATGACTGTGAAGTGTAGCTAGCTATGCGAGTTTTCAACCCCTTCTGCCAATCTGATGGCCGTCGTTGGAAAATATGCATGCGTTCCACCAGCGCATGCGCCGAAAAGGGTACGAAGTGGAAAGCGGGAAGCGGGAAGACGTGATGTTCTTCTCGTTGAGATAGTGGAGGGCGAAATTTGTGGTCCCGCGATTCAATGCATGGATCGGGAGTGGAGGGGTGGCTCGTGGTCGGTCGGGTGGTAAGGGTAAGGTAAGCCAGGGGGGTGGTGGAGGTTGGGGGCACCAGGGGGGGCTCAAGGGCTCAGGGGNGTGTGAAGGCCAACTGAAGCCCAGTGTGGAGGGGATAGGGGATTTAGGTTCTGAGGTGCACGCAGATGAAGGGGGACCCGTACGGACGGAGTACAGTACAGTAGAGAGGTCGAAGCTAAAAGGAGAGATATGAGTTCAGGGAATGCAATGTGTTACTGTACCTATACTTGTACAGTATACTTGTACAGTATGTGCAATGCACAGTGCACGGTACAATAACGCTCGCTCTACTATTACGAAGTAGCAGTGGAGTTCTACAAATGAAATGATGGCCAGTGCCAGAGCCAGCAGTGCCAATAGTGCCAGTTGAGCTAGTGTACTTTCTTCCGCGGCTAAGACAGTAATACTGTACCTAGGTAGTAAGCCCCTCGTGCAGAAACGCCTACCGGTATGTACAGGTATTTCCCATTCAAACCGGCAACGGTACAGGTACAGTACCCTACCCTACTCGTCACCGCTGTATTCACGGATCCGTATTTACATGAGATACCGAGTACCTCGCTACCCCGTGGGAAACGGGATCGTCTAGGAAACCTGTTGTTGAGCTACACCCACGGAATTACGTGTCTCCAAGCAAATGAACTGCCAATGCCGTTCCACAGTAGGGCAGGGACGAGCCCCTCGCGCAAAGCCACTTGTCTATAGCCTGAGAGGTTGATTTGGTAAGTATAAGTAGGTACAGTATGATGGATGTATCAATTATTCAAGTTCCGCACAAACTACGGGCTTCAAGATTCATTCCAATCAAGTAAACGGCAAACAAAGAAGAAAAAGGAGATAAAAACCGCGGGAAGTGACGAGTCAGTTACAAGTATCAGTCATTTCATTAACTCGCAGCTGAGAATCAAGATAAGCGATCAGCAAAGTAAGCTTAATGTTACCGCTACCCGCGCAGGGCAAGTCGCTGTTGGTGTCGCTCAAGGCGCCGCTATTATACAGATGAACCACGATACCTCCGTAGTTCATGACAAAATCACCATTCTTCATTCATTTCTGCTTTTTGGATCTCAACGTCGGCCGCGGTAAGAATCACCACCGCCCCGGTAAGAATCATTGCCTCGATAGCCGCCGCGTCCACCATTGCCATATCCTCCCCGACCCTGTGAATAACCTGGTGGTCCTTGTCCATACGAATTGTAACCCGGAGGTGGTGGTGGAGGAGCACTGCCAAACCCAGGAGGCGGAGGCTGCCATCCAGGTGGGAATGCAGCGGGAGGATGGTTGTTATAGCCGCCACCGCCGTTATAACTATTATGGTTGTTGTTCTGGGAACCGTAAGATTGTCGATTGTTTTGCCCACCATATCCCCCGCCATTTCCGCCTCCATTTCCACGATATTGATTCGATTGACCGGCCCCGTAGTTCATCGAATTGCGGCCTCTGCCATCCAATGGAACACCACCATGAGAGCGTCCAGATTTGGCAGCACGTCCCTTTGTTGCATCAATGTCCCCCTGGTTTAATGCCGGAGCTTTAAATACAACTCCTCTCAACAACATAGACTTGTGATGGTGCTTAGATTTGGGCATCTCATAGTGAACACTACAAACTTGTCAATAAAATTTAATATAAACTTGGAAGGGGGTATTCTCACGTCATCGAACGGTCCTCGTCAAGACTCGGCATTTTGTCGCTAAGCGGAAAGTTCAAGGAGCCATGTGGCAAGTGGGCTTCATTCTTCTCGACTGTACCAGTCAACCCTTCACTTGACTTTGGGTTTAAGTTGAACTCTGGAGGACCTTGCTTTTTGGAATAGAAGTTGGTAGCGACATCGGTATAAAGATCTTCATGAGCTTCGGCAAACAGAAGCGCATCTCTACCAACGACATTTCGAGCTGCGACATCGGGTGGTAACAAGGGGTATTTCTTTGCCATAGCGTCGAGTAGTCGCTTAGAGTCAATGAATGGGAGAAGCGCTACACCTTGCCAGGCGAACTTCTTACCGTTCAGGTCAACGACGAAATCTTCGGGATAAAAGTCGATGATTTCGCTCTCAGGATTGGTCATTAAATCATGAAAGACTTCTGGAATGGCTTGTCTTGAAGCTGCAGGAAGAACGCCCATAAGTTGTTCGTAAGGCTTGAAAATGTTACCCTTGTTGAACTCGATTTTCACGTCCTTGAGATCCACGAAGTCTGCAGCAAAAGGTGCATAATGATATGGATAATACCAATCCCAGGAGGGGCAGCCTTGAAAGTAGTACAAAAGAACCCATGCGAGACCTTCGACGTAGGCTCTAGCAACTTTGTGTCTGAATTCAATGTTGCTTGGATGGACATCAAACTTTTGCGAATAGTACCTATCAGCATAGCCTTCATCCCACAAGCGAACAGTGTCAACTGGTGGCTCATCCGATGGAGTCTTGGGTGTTCCAGGTGTTCCGGGTTGAGGTGTATTGGGCGTATTGGGTGTATTGGGTGTGCTGTCCTCCTCGAGCATATCAGCTTTTCGCTTGCCCAATGCAGATGCAGGAGATTCTGGTGTCGCTGCTGAGCCGTCAGTGGCTGTATCTCCTTTGGAACCATTGAGTTGACTTTTCAAAGCTGCTGCGGCGCTCTTGTTGGCCAAATTAGCTTGGTAAATCGCTCCTCTGTTGACTGCCATGTCATGAGTGATGGCCTGGGCATCTGCACCCATATCGAGCTGTCCTGGGGCAAAAAGTGGGAGGCCAGCTGGGGCAATGTGCTCTGGATTAACATGCCTGCCATTTGACGGCGAGTCGTTGCTCCCTCCTCGGCCACCACGACCACCTCCCCTACCTCGTTCAGCTTGAAGCTTGCGTCTCTTGGCACCAGCTTCTCTTCTGTCTTCGGTTTGCTTTCTTCTGCGAAAGATGGCGTCTTCCTGCTTAGCTAGACCTTCGAGAATAAACTGAGCTCTTTCCAAATCAACCTGGCCATCCTTTGTGAGATAACCGCCCATGAAAGGGATATTGTCACGCCAGATAGCAATCAAGGTATCGATCCCATTCTCTCGAATCTCAAGACTGGGTAAATGTGGCAAGAAATCATTTCCAACAAAAAAACACATGAAAACCCAATCATCCAACGCTCTCTCAAGATCAAATCTGAAAGGTTGAGTGGGCACATACATTTCCGCTTCCAGATACTCTCTAAGAATACTAACATGGAGCCAGATGAATGGTTTCAAAGGTGGTGCGCTATCTTTCTCGTCATGCTCGCCGTCCTTGATTTTGGCTTGACCGGTACACTCTCTGGCTTCATGGCCCGCCTGACCACACATACGACACAATCGGGGTTTTGAGTCTTGTGCGAAAACGTCTTCTCTCAAAACACGGAAATGAGGCTCGTGAGTGGCTAAACCCAACATGATCAAATCAGCATCTAAGCCATATATGACATGTCTAGTATTGGGATCATGGTGAGGAGAGGATCTCTGAGATCGGATGAACTCCATGATCTTATGTTCTCCTTCACCTGGGACTGTGGAATCAGAGATGATAATCTTCATCTTAGCCCAAGCGGGATCAGTGTTGAGTTTAAGTGAAATCCAATATCGCAGACTTGCTGCCAATATATCCATGAAAGGTGTGCCAGGTGTAATCTCATTGGAGTCGAAAGCTTTCGTGACTTCTGGCTCCTCAATGCGGCCGCCTTGCGACTTTAGCATTTTGAGTAGTTCAGCCTTGTCTGCAGCCTTTTCTTGGGCCTCCTGGGCGGAACGAAATCGTCGCGAACGTTGCTGGTTCATCTTTGCACGGGGCGCAACTCCGTCGATTGCGATCATTAAAAGCTTCCTTGGGCGAACCATATTTACAACGCGATCTGTGTATTTGAAAATCTCCAGCATCATCTCCTCCGAGTCTTTGGGCGCAGGTCGGTCCTCGGGATGCGAACATGGGTGGACGATACCATTCATATCAAGATACAGATTGTCGAACTCCTCGCCATTCGGGTTTGGGCCTCTTGTGTCGACGGGTATTTGTATGCCATCGATCTCGCGCGGTTGTTCCTCAATGACTACATCCTGTCAACATCAATGCGACCAAACCAAATGGAGGAAAGCAAACTTACCATTGCTCACGATCTTTGGGTATTTCTGGCTCAGCCAGCGGAAGAGGGCGGGAACACCCATGGTCGCGACGTTTTGGGTGGATGGCGATAAGTCCCCAAAAAGATGTCGGAGGGGAAGAGGTGGAAGAAAGAAAGTCGGCAGCCCTCGACTGCTTTGTCGCGATCGAATTTCCTGCAGTAAGCTACCAGGCTAGGCCAAAGCCACAGCAGGTGTATGCACGCTCAGCCGCTGGAAACAGGGTCGGCCCGCGTGCAGCCGATTCAGTGCCGACCCGCCGATTGCGCCGATTGCGCCGATTGGCGACAAGGCTGTGAAGTGCTCCAGCTCCCTGTCTGGCCTCTGTGCCTCCCAAGATGCCAGCTCGCCAGGCCTCCCTGTGAATTAAATCTAGAGGCCACCTGCAGTAAGAACTGCTATGCACAAGTTACCTATTTCATGATGCACCTACACCTACACCCATAAAAGCACGTTCACATATCTGCACAGTGATCATGACCATGACCACGACCATGATATGATATAATTTGAACTACTAATCATCCTCATGCTCATGGCCACAGTTAGGAACCCACCAGCAGAGCAATGTTCACCATCGCGAGTACCCCCGCGAAACAGAGTGTCTTTGAGACCATCTCAACTTTAGCCTCGAGACTATCAAGTTCCACATTACTCGAGGATCGACGCGCTGCCATCCTAGGACTTCGATCGTTTGCAAAGGAATACCCAGCGTCCGTCGCATCAGATGCCTTACGAGGGCTAATTGCGAGTTTAAGCAAAGATGGCGAAGACGTGGATACGGTTAAGCTAGTGCTGGAAACATTGTGGATGCTATTCAATCCCAACGAAAATAGTCCCGAAGCATCAGAAGAGATTGCCCTGTGGCTCGCAGACGAATTCACACAGAGACAGGACAACATCACGCTTCTGCTAGATTTTCTGGACTCAAACGACTTTTACTCAAGGCTCTACTCCCTACAACTCCTTTCTGCCATCTTAGCCTCCCGAACCGAACGAACGGAAGAATGCATATTCACGGCGCCACTGGGAATCTCCAGACTCGTCGCTGTGTTGGATGACAGAAGGGAAGCGGTGCGAGATGAGGCGCTTTCGCTGCTGACCTACTTGACTCCCAATTCCTCGGAGATCCAGAAGTTGGTAGCTTTCGAAAATGTCTTTGAACGTATATTCAATATTATCAAACTAGAAGGTTCCATTTCTCAGGGTGGTCGTATAGTGGAGGACTGCTTGATTCTACTTGCCAATCTGCTTCGACTCAATGTATCAAACCAATCTTTCTTTCGAGAGACCAATTGTGTCGCTAAGTTGGCACAACTCCTAAGCAACGCCATCAGCGGTGAAGGCACAGAGGAAGAGGTTGCTGCATGGGCGCAGATGCAAAAGAATAGAAACACGTTCGCGCTTTTGGCAGTTCTGCGGCTGTTCCTCATCACTGGTGGAGTTGGCACGCAGGCCAATCAAGCTTCGTTTTGGCAACATGATATTCTGGCTATGGTTCTTCAGATAGCGTTCAGTCGTGCAACGGAAATGCCGATAAAGGCGGAGGTAAGGTTATCAATTTCTTTTTAAAGGAGCGGATGTTGATCTTATATTCCAGGCTCTAATCACCTGTTCGGACATAATCCGAGGCAACTCCAGACTCCAAGAGCAATTCGCCCAATTGCAAGTTACTTCTGTTCTCGATGAGCCTCCCATAGATGGAGCTGGTACTCAGCGTAATGGGATTCCTAAAGTGTATGTGATTGATGGTTTACTAGACCTCACTTTGAGCGTCCCTTCGGTATCTGCTTTCGATTCTCGCATGGCCGCCTGTGAATGTATTAAAGCATACTTCTTCAACCACCCAGCTATCCGAAAGCATTTTCTCAAACGTGCCATCGACGGTCATCTCACTGGGGCCGATGAAACTGCGAATGTGTTGACGACGCTTCTACAGCCCCTAGACGTCCATGTTGCAGGTGGTGACCCCTATCGATATTGGTTTGCAGCCGTCATACTCTTCCATTTGATTTATGAAGACGGAGAGGCAAAAAGTCTAGCGATGACCGTCGCCGAAGGTGATGCATCCAATGGCGAGGAAGTTGTGACTTGCATACAAACATTGACAGAAAATTTGATTATTGGCATTCAAAAGAGCGCCGACGAACGGGTACTGGTTGCTTACCTCATGCTCTTGTCCGGGTGGTTATTCGAGGACCCTGACGGAGTTAATGATTTCCTCGGGGAGGGTAGCAATATTCAGAGTCTGGTTCAAGCAGTGGTACGACCAGGAGCTGAGGGAATATTAGTGCCCGGCCTTTCTGCTATGCTCTTGGGTACCATCTATGAGTTCTCGACCAAGGACTCGCCTGTCCCCAGAGCAACAATACATCCTATCTTAGCATCTCGAATGGGCCGTGATCAATACATTGATCGCGTTATGAAACTGAGAAGTCACCCCCTTTTACGAGATTTCGAGGTACTTCCGCAAAAACTCAGCTCGGCGCCTCAGGGTGGACTTCCTGAGGTGTTCTTTGACAAGACATTTGTTGAGTTCATCAAAGATAATTTCAGTCGTATGCTCCGTGCAATTGACCGAGATCCAGGAATGGAGGTCCCAGTCATTGCAAATGGGATACAAAAGGGGATATCGAGGGAAATGGTCGATTCTCTTCGGTCACAGCTTGAAGAAAAGACAAGCGCACTGGAAAAGTCACAGGAAGCTTTACTGGCTGTGGAGAGACAGCTTGGGCAGGAACAGGCAGATCATCGCCGAGCGAAGGAGACCTCAGTAGTGGAGCTTGCAAGAATAAAGCAGGTGAACGAGTCACTTCAACGACATCACGAAGAAGAGATGAGGTGATTAGATGCGTTGTGTTTATATTTTATCAAAATTGCTAATCATTTATAGTAAACTACAAGAGGAACATAACAAGGTTATTCAGGACCATCAAAGACAACTTGAACATGTCCAAAAGACCAGTGAAGCAAACATTGAACGCATACGAAAGCGTACTGGGGCCGAGATTTCGGACCTCCAAAACAATATTAGCAGATTAGAAGCAGATCTCGAAAAGGTAAGCTAACCACATTATCTTGTTAAAAGCTCTATCGCTGATGCTCCTAGACCAACAAAAACCACCTTCAAGATCTCAAGACTGCGCACGATGAATATAGTGCAAACCAAAGCGAGCAAGCAGGACGCTTACAGCGTGCCGAGGAGAAAGCCAAAGATGCTGAAGAACGAATCGAAGTTGCAAATAAGAAAGTTGCAAAGGGCGAGAAGGCATTGGCTGAGAAGGAGAAGGAGAAAGAGGCGGTACAGGGAGAACTTGACGACCTACTGATGGTTTTTGGTGATCTGGAAGAAAAGGTCGAGAAGTATAAGGGAAAAGTCAAGGAACTTGGTGGGGAGGTTTCAGATGAGGACGATGATGATGAAGATGGGGATGAGGACGACGAGGATGACGACGTGGATTAGCGCTTACGTGCGAATACATACATTGAAAAGAATGAGTTGCATACTGTTTTGTTGTTGTCAATTTAGCGAGTACTTGTGTATAAACTGGCATTATTTCATTTGAACAATTTGAAGCACAAGTACAATCATAGCAATGCTTTTACAACTGCTAAGTAATCTGCAGATTAGACTGTCGGCGTTAAATTGTAGCAGATATCGATTGCTTAGGCAAAACTGGCGTGAGAACGAATTGCTCTATTAATCGATTAGTAATAAACTAAATCATAATTAATTTGATTTGATTTAATTTAGATTAGCGACTTTAGGTAAACAAATAGAATAAGAGGCGTTTAGTTAATCTAATTATTTAGAATAATAGTAGATATTTTAAAGTACTATTAATATACTTAAAACCCCTCTTTAAAAGAATAATAAAGAGAGAAATTATTATAGTAC
Organism: Hymenoscyphus fraxineus; assembly: GCA_900184765.1. Lineage (NCBI taxonomy): Eukaryota > Fungi > Ascomycota > Leotiomycetes > Helotiales > Helotiaceae > Hymenoscyphus > Hymenoscyphus fraxineus. The sequence goes on from LT855411.1 coordinate 348,612, forward strand.
GAGACCTCCTGTACTCCTGTCTCTACTACCTAACCTTTTATCTCGGTTACCTAGGTAGATGCCTAGCATTCTAGCGGCTTCTACTCGGTTAGGGTTATCTTATAAGACTCCCTTGCTCCCTTAGCTAGCTCTTTACTCCTTAGTCCACTTCTTACACAGCTTATTCTAACAGTCTCCTGTTTTATCCTTAACAATTAGTAGTACTACCTCGGAACCTAGGTACGTCTTATTTACTTTCGGACGAAATCTGGTCGAATCGCCTAGCCCTAGTATAAGGTACTAGGAGCCCCTTAATATCTCGATCTCTTGCTTAAGTTGCGCGTAAAACTCCCTAATAGGTTATCTCTAGGTTAACCTAGATGTTAATAGCGTAAGAGACCTAAGAATTATACTCTTTTTTTATCCTACCTAATCTCTTCGATAAGCATTTTAGGGAACCGACTTCTTTTTATACTTACGAATGCCTTAACCTGCTCCGTAAGCTACTAGTTGGCCCTAGAGTATATATAAATTAAATCTTTTATAAGTGAAACATGTAAATCCTTATAGTGAAAGTTATAATTAACTAATTAGATAATTAATTTTTTTCGAATTAATCTTTTACTTTTTAGATTCTCGGGCCAACTACTAAAGTGGTTGGTCGCACCGACCCGGATAATTTTACTTAAATAATTGATTCCATAACAACCACCGGTCGGAAACACTTGATTCCTTGAGAATTGATCGATCAATTGCAAATAACCAGATTCACGATAATAGTAAATTTAACTGTTGGTTGTTGTGATACGGCTCCTTAGGTAGGTGTATCCTGTCCGTGCACCGACCCCCCCTGCACCCCATCCAACTCCTACTCAATTGTACGGATTACGACCTTTCAATACAACAACCACTTCTTACTGTTCATGTTATATTTCAAACTTATTAATTGGGTTATTGCGATCATTTTGATGTAAAAATTATTCCAAAAGGGTGGGTGGTTGAATTATAGTAGCTTTTAGAATATAAACTAAAATATCCGGGGTGGTGGGTATCCGGGTCGCTGCGACCAACCACTTTACTTGTTGGCTTCGGAGTATATAATAATTAAGTCTTTATAGCGATATGCTGTGTCTTGTTTACGTAATAACTTTTCGACCAATCAGGATTTAATTAGTTTTCGATTAAATTTTTTTTTTCGATTTTTTAGACCACCCATAAAGGGGGTTGGCGACACCAAGCCGGCACGACACCAAGCCGGCATGCTGGATTTAATATAGTGAAATAGATATTAAAACAACAACACACTATTTTCGAATGATTTTAATAGATAAATACTCGTAATAACTAGCCGAACTCATGTAACAAATAACATTAATCGATATAATAGGTTGTTGTAGAGGAAGGTCGATATATAGGTGGTCGGTTGACATTTTGATGGGGTGCCAGGGGGGTGGTCTATACTAACTAATCACGATATTTTTGGTGGTGTTCGTGAGGGGATAGCTGCTTAGTAAGCAGCTCTACAGTCTACTAAGGGGCCACCACTTATTTAGGTGCATTATAACAACCAATTATTAAAAATACTAACCAATCTTAGGTCTGTTACTTTGTATTTTTGTAATAATATTAGAATTTAAATCGAATTATTTCGACCGTTAGTTGTCGAGTTATATAATTATTTAGTTATAGTATACCGGCTTAGTATCGTGCCGGCTTAGTATCGCTAACCCCTATTACGGGTGTAGTAAAAAGTCGAAAAAAAAAATTTAATCCAAAAGTGCTAAATCTTCTAATTAGTCGACTAAAATGCTTAATAATCACACCTTACTATAAGGACTTTACTCTTATATACTCCGAAACTAATAAGTAGTAGTTAGCCCTTCTTTCTAAAAAAAAAAAAATTTAATTCGAAAATTATTAATTATTTAATTAGTTGATTATAAATCTTACTATAAATAAAAACATATTTTACTATAAAGATTTAATTTATATATATACTCTAGGGCTAACTAGTAGTAGATATAGTAACCCGATTCGATATATTACTCGAGATTAGTTATTTATAGCTAAAGGGATCCGAAATATAATATAAGTAATTTATATTCTAACTTCGGAACTAATAAGATAAGACCTAAACGATCTAGGACATTTAAGATAATTAGGAACTCGCTAGATTAGACCGTAAGATTAAAATGTTATATAATATCCTAGAATAAGAGTAAGCTTTATAAGCTAAAAGAGCCTCTGAAATTTAGCGAGGTCTACGAAGGAAGAGATAAGTTAAGCCGGTATAGCTAGCGCGCGAGAAACTAGCGAACTATACCTCTCGTATACTATACTAACTTTTACCTTATAAGATATATAATTCTTTAGACCTTTCTACTAACTTCGAAGATATAAAACACCTAGCTAAGACTTCTCTTTGTACTTCTTAACGCGTCTCTTTTTCGAACTAAGTAAAGTATAAATCTACCCCCTTTCTCTTAAGTAAAAAGAACTCGCCTTATACTTACTAGGTATAATATTCGACTATAAGAGGCTTTAGTTTTTACTCTTTTAACCCCGGAGGTATATATACGAAGGACTTGGTTTTAGAAGGACGTGGGGAATAGACTCGCTTTATACTTATTTAGAAGTAAGTACGAAGTATAGAACCTACTTTTTATTTATTTAGAATAGAATAGATTTATTAGTTTAACTATTCGTTAAATATAAGGTATAATACAGGAGAGGCTAAACCTTAGTATTAGACTATCCTATTATATTATATATATCGAGTTAAAGGTATAGAGGTAGTACCGAAATAGTATAGATAGGACTAGCCTAGTTAGGTAGTTCGTACTACCGAGTATATTTACTCGGTTACTATAACGATAATATTATATTACTTTAGAATTAGTATAAATACTTATATATAGAAGCCGGAATATAATAAAACCGGCTATATACTTATTTAGACTTATAGTATTTAGACTTGTATTTAGACTTATATTTAGGTATTTAGACTTATATTTAGATTTAGATTTTATAGTATACTTATTTAATTCGATTCTCGGATAAGTACTTATTAAGAGTCTCGTCTACGGAGGGATTAGTAACGCTAGGGCATCGTCTTTCGATTTTATAGCGGTAATTATTATAGTACGAGACCTCTTATACTCCTATCTCTACTACCTAACCTTTTATCTCGGTTACCTAGGTAGATACCTAGTATTCTAGCGGCTTCTACTCGGTTAGGGTCGTCTTATAAGACTCCTTACTCCCTTAGCTAGCTCTTTACTCCTTAGTCCACTTCTTATATAGCTTATTCTAATAGTCTCCTATTTTGTCCTTAATAGAAATAAAAGTAAAGATATTATAGATAATTTAATAATTAAGGATAAGGAACGTTACTATAGAGAAGAAGATATAAAGTATTTAGTTTATAGTATATTATATAGTATAGAACTAGGTCTAGACTTATTTCTACTTAATAGGAATATAAGAGAGGCGGGTATTACTTCGTATATATCTAAGTTATTAGCGTTCGGTATCTAGAATATAATTCTATAGAATATATAGAATTATATTCTATATAGAACGTTCTAGACCTACTTTAAAATAGAATAGAGTATTCTAGAGAAGAGACCTCTAGAATTCTAGAATTCTAGAGAATATATTTATATTACTAATTAGCTAATAAGAGAGCTTAATTTAGGTAGCCCTAACTAACCCCCTTTTTAACTAAGTATTATTTGTTACGGTTATTTAGTACTATTAAGTATTTACTCTAACTTTAAGAGTATAAGCACGTGCCCTTAGTATGGTTATAGCGTCCCTATTATACGTACTTATACTAACCTAGCTAGCTATAAGTTTAAGACTCTTTAGTTTATTATTTTACTATATTTAAACCTATATAATTTACCTCTATTTACTTTATATAATATAATAATAAACTTAACTAAAATTTTCTTAAGCTAGTCTTATAATATAAGACTATAAAAAGAAGTTATTAGACCGTGCTTTATAAGCGTACTAGTAGGTAAAAGACATATAAACTACTATATAGAAGTAGAATACTTTATTATTCTAGGAGAACAAGAGCCGAGAGAGTTAATTTAGGTCCTTTAATATAAGTAGTAAAGACTACTTACTTTTATATATAGTTTATTACTTTTTAATCTTAACTATTATAATTTAATAATAGTTATTTAGAAGGAGTTTTATTATTAACTTATAGTTATATATTTACTTATAGCTAAAGCTATATATTTACTTAAGTTCTAGTTTCTAAANTTTAATCTTTTTCTTACCTTACTTACCTGAATATTAAATCTACTATAGTATGTTTAAAAGAAGAAGAAATCCTAGCTTTAGCTATAAATCTTTAGGATATACTAAAGAAACTACCCTCTTAAGTATATTACTTACGTTAATCTACTATAAAGTTACTAGAGATTATAAAGGTTTAGATAGTTACTTAGAAGAATACTAGAGATAAGTTTAACTTACTTAGTAGTACTTAATAGTAAAAGTTTTTAAAAGAAGCCTAGGTAGATAATATAGCTATAGAGAGTAACCTTTTAGTATTTAATTATAAACTTTAACTCCTTACTAATAGATATAATAGCCTAGTTAATATTTAAAAGATAATAAATACTAGTAAGAAACTTATTAAGGAAGATCTCTAGATAGCTTAGAATATAATATAAGATATATTTAAGGATTATAACTAAAAGATACTAAAGATTTAAGAGCTCTAGAATTAGATAAAGAAACTAAAGTTAGATAGTATTACTAAGATAATTTAGAATAGTATAACTAAATATTAAATAGTTTCCTTATAATAATATAAGACTCTTCTATAATAAAGCAAGGTAATAAAAAAAGAATAAGATTAATTATTCTAAGATAACTAAGATAAGGATAATAAAATTAGTAAATTATTAAAGAACTAGAATTATTAGCTAGAGATACTATTTATATTTAAACTAACTATAAGAATTCGAGTATAAGATCCTAATAAGTTTAATAGTTTAGATAGATCTAAATTTAAGAGCTAGTATAAAGGGGTTACTTATAAGTTATATATAAATAGTTCTTTCTTTCCTAAACTAGAAGATAAAGCTAGATATATTTATATAGTTCTTAGTAGAAAAGTATAGAATTAAGTTAAAAATAAGACTATATTTAATATATTAGAATAGATTCTATTTACTTTATATAAAATCTATTCTAACCCTTACTAAGACTAGATAGTAAGATATAAGTTTAGAATATATAAATAAGGTACTATACTATAAAACGATTTTATTATAGAATTTAAAGCCTTAACTAATAAACTTAGGATAAATAAGAGATAAAAGATTTATAAACTTAAATATAAAGTCTTTAATAAGCTTAAGTAATGTTTCTAAAGTTATATAGGTATAGTTATTACCTATTATAATATTTAATAAGTATTTACTAATCTTTTCTTATATTTTAATAAAGAAAATTTAAATAAAGTAATTAAAGCTTATAATAATCTACTAGTATCTAGGTTTATTATAAGATAATAATAATAAGCTTAGTTTACTCTCCCTTTAGGCTTATTAAATATACTATTTGTTCTAAATATACCTTAAGTTATTCTTATAAATATATAAGGATAATAGAAGAAAGTTCCTAGGCCTAATAATCCTTACTATACCTATAGAGAGATTAATTACTTTTTACCTAATTATTCTAATAAGAGTAAGTATTAGACGTTAAGATAGAAGTCTAAAGTCGCTCTTAAGGTAGTAACTTTAGTAGCGACTTAAGTAGCTATAAAGATTTTAGCTATAGTAGTAGAGGATAAACCTAGTTAAGAGTCTAGAACTTCTAATAGTAAGAAGGATAGCGATACTAAGAAGTCGGAAAACTAGAGTCCTTTAGTAAAGACACGCTTAGAGGTAGTTAATTAATAAGAATTTTATAAATAGTAGTAGATTATAAAAGATAGTTTCTCTATCTTTATATAATAGGATAATATTACGTAGAGCGAATAGAGGTAAATTATATAGGTTTAAATATAGTAAAATAATAAACTAAAGAGTCTTAGACTCGTAGCTAGCTAGGTTAGTATAAGTACATATAGTAGATACGCTATAACTATACTAAGGGCACGTACTTATACTCTTAAAGTTAGAGTAAATACTTAATAGTACTAAATAACTATAATAGTACCCCCCCTCTAAATAAACTAAGTACTTATATAAGTTATAATCCTTTATTCCTTCTATAAGAATCTTTACTTCCTCCTAGTCTTATAGGATATAACTTATAGAATAACTTAACCTCTCTTTTAGTATTATTAAAATTTAAGGTAGAATAAAACTTAGAATCTAAAGAATATTTAACTTACTATATATAATACTTAAGTTTCTCTTAATTTTACTTAGAATCTTTAATATTCTTAACCTTCTATTTTTCTTCTCTATTAATAACTATAAAGTTATTATATTTTTACTTCTACCTAGGTAATAGATTACTATTAAAAAGTAATAATAGAAAAGTATAAAATACTAGATAAACTGTTATTTAGGTGCTTGTTTTAGTAGAGTAGCTAGGAGTAAATAGATGGTAGGAACGAGTATTAATTATAGTAAGGAACTAACTAAGCTACTATAGTAGGGTGTTATTTATACCCCTAGCTAAGCTACGCACGGTCTATAGAGTATAGTTACCTAATCGGGCAAGCTACAGACTATGACTTATATAAGAGAACGACTCGTAAGTAAATAGAGACTTGTTAGGCTTATTCACCTAATAATATACCCCTTTTCTATTACTATAGGTTAAGAAAATAACTAAACTAAACCTACTAATAATAATTAACTAATTAAGCGTTAAGGTAAGTCTACTATATTTAATAACTTAATAAACTCCTTATACTTAACCTTATTTAAAGCCTTTATTAATCTATTAGCGACTATAAACTCTATAGGGATATACTATAAGTCTACTTATCTAGATTTAATAGATTTATATATATAGAAGTATTAGTATATAAAATATTTTATCTTTTAGTATAATTCTAAATTCTTAAATATTAAGAGGGTACTTTAGTAATTACTATATAAGTAAATTTACTTAACGTCCTAAGTGTTTTAGCTTATTTGCTTAAATAGTTCTTAAATCTATAAGAGCTCTATAATAGCCTTTATAATACTGTAAAATTCCGCCTTAGTTATACTTTAAGCTATATAAGATTAATACTTTAATTAATAAGAGATAATACCTCCTATAAAGAAGAAGATATATCTTAAAGTTAATTAACTAATAGCTTTATAATTAATATAACTAGCGTTAGTAAATCCTTTAAGTATTATATCCTTACTATTGAATTAACCTTCTCCGAATATCGTAGCTAATATAATTAAGCCTTTAAGGTATCTAAGACAACGCTTTACTTACGTTATATATATCTTTAAGGGGTTATTAAGAAATTAAGATAATATAGACAAAGTAAATGCCAGGTCTAGGTAGGTAATATAACTAGAATAAATAAGAGACCCTACTATAGATTAGTACGTTATAACGTCCTCTAGGGTTACTTAGACCCCCTTAAGCTATAGAACTATCTAGTCCTATT
>LT855411.1:373298-405939 GCA_900184765.1 Hymenoscyphus fraxineus
TTACGAATATATAGATCTAGTACTTTCTAACTATATCCTAGACGTATTTTACTAAGAGGTTTTAGAGCTAATATACTATATTCTAATTAGTAGCTTTATTAATTATATAAAGTATAAATCGTCCTAAAATAAAGAAGATATCTATATAGACTATATAATTAAAGTCCTTGTTATCCTTAAGTATAAAGCGGAATCTATATAGCAAGGCGCTATACTTTTAATAGTAATTATAGTACTTAGCTAACTTTTTAAGGATATATAAGTCTACTTTATATCCGGCTCGTTCTATAACTTTCTATAATCTTTAGATAGATAGGTAGCTAAATTACTTATAAAGTCGACGTAATTTAGTCTTAGTTAAAGAGTTTAAGAATTACTATATAAAGTTATATAAGGCTTGTCCCTATACTATAAAAGGGTGTTCGAATTAACAAATAACTATAATATAAGATTTATCCTCTTATTAAATCACGTTCTTAAGATTAAGAAAGGTAGCTTTATATCTATTTAACTCCTATAGGTATATAATAAATAGAAGCTTAATCTTAAATATATAAAAGTCTATTAGTCTAAGTAGTATATTAATAGTTATATAACCCTTAGTAGTTAATACTCTAATACTAAATNTTATAAAAGTACTCTAGGCCCTAGCGCTTGTTTAGTATTAAAGCTCTTATAGTAGTAATAGCGGAAAGTACGCCTGTTTTATTTATATCTTAATTACTATAAAACAGCTTATTATTAGTATAAAACCTAATCTAGTATATATAAGATACGTTATTAAACTAGTTTACTAGCTAATAAGCGCTATTATTGTCTAATAAATCTAAAGTAATAGGTTCTATTATATAGTAGTAGCCTATATTATATTTAGCTAGTTTAATAGAACTTGAATTTAAGTCTATAGAACTCTTACTTTTAGAGGTATCTAAGCCTTTAAAATCTATAATAAACGTATAATATATCTTATCTAATTCGTCCTTATTAAAACTACCCTTATAGGTCTTTTTAAATTAACTCTACTACTTCTTCTTATACTATACCTATTCCTTAATAGAATACTTATTTATATAGTAGTTTAGACTCTTATATATCTAATAAAGTTTATTATAACCCTGTCGATTACTATAATCCTTACGGTTACGTCTATCTTGTCTATAGAATTTATAGTCTATATAGTAAATATCCGAATATACTTATAGTTGTTAAGACAAAGTCGATAGAAGGGAAGTAGAGTTATCTGTTAATTTCGTAGTAAAAGTACCTTTAAGGTTACCCTTATTTCCGTATATTATACCTTTAATAAACTTGTATTATAAAATCAACGACTTTATAGAAGTAATAAGCTTACTAACTATATTTAGTAGTTAAATAATAATATTAATATACTTAGGGATTCTATAATAATAGTAAATAATACTCTTATAGAAGTACTTATTACCTTATAAATTGTCTAGAAGACCTATATAAAGATCTTATAACTTAGTAAGTATTATATTAAAATATACTATAAGTGATTTATTAGGGTGTTCGTTTTTAAGGTAATCGAGTATATACTTATTCTATTTGTCTTATATATATTAATAGTAGTTTCTATCCTTAAAGTATATCTATATAGCTTGTATAACATCTATAAAAGGCAGATTTAATTTAGTAATCTAAGTATAATAATATACGGATACGTCTCCTTTAAGTATAGTAAGAAAGACCTTTAGAAGACTGTCCGCTTAAATACTAATTATCTTATATTATTAATAAAAGACTTATAATTTTATAATAAATACATTATTATAACCTTTATATCTTATATTATTATAATATATCTTTTAAAGGGCTTAGATTTATTAGCTATCCGCGGTAATCTAGTTAAAAATCCTAGAGTTGCGATATAGATTTATTCCTCGTTCCCTAAGACTCTTATACTAAGATTAATAATTCACTTATACCGATAATCTTACTCTTATAAATAATTATTATATATAATATAGATATAAATAAAGCTAAAACTAGTTTATAAATTAGTAGTAAAAAGCTTTATAAAGAGATTCTTTAAGCTTAGTAGAATAATAATATATATATTAAAATATTATAGAACCTTTAGAATAGAGATTATATTAGTAAATATATTAGTTTTACTTACTACTTATTAGATTCTAATAGCCTTTTTTAATATTAGGATAAGGCTTAGGTTCTAGATAAGCCTAAGTTATAAATAAAAATAATTAAATTAATTTATAATTATTTTATAGTTAGCTATACTAGAGTTATAAAGACTTTTACTTACTTAGACTAATATTTTTATTAGCCTAGAATAGATATTACTATTAAGAAATATATTATAAACTATATAGATTATAAAAGAATAAAGTCCTCTTATAAGAAGTATTAAGGGCTTCTAAACCTACTTCTAATTCTAGATCGACTATAGTAATATATCTCTATAGATTTTATTACTAGATTACTACTTTATAAAAGATATAATATAGTAACTAATATAGTAGATAGGCTTACTAAAGAATATTATTTTCTTTCCTATTTTACTAGAGATAAAAGAACTATAGCTAAGTCTTTTACTAATATATTCTTTAAATAAGTTTATATCCTTTATAGTTATCTTAATACTATTATTTTAAATAGAGGACTTTAATTTATAATAGAATTCTTTTAAGAGTTCTATAAGTTACTTTAAGTATATAATAACTATTCTATCTTATATTATCCTAAGATAGATAAATAAACTAAAATTATAAATACTAAAATAGAATATTATCTTTATACTTATTATAACTATATATAAAATAATTAGATAGATTAGCTTAGGTTAGTAGCTTTTACTATTAATATAAATATCTCTAAAACTATAGGAGTTAGCCTGTTCTTTACTAATAAGGGCTATAATCTAAAGATAGTATTTAATATTATATCCTAAATAATACTAGATTAATAATATAAGATTACTAAAGAGAAAACTATTTAGTTAGTTTCTAAACTTAGTATAATATAGACTTTCCTTTAAGATTAGATAAGACTTATATAAAGCTATATAAAGTACTTTATAAACTTAAGACGTACTCCTATACTAGCTTATTAGCCTAGTAATAGAGTATTTTTAGACGCTTACTACTTTAAAATAGAATAACCTTTAAAAAAACTTAATAAAAAGAATTTTAGACCTTTTATAATTAAATAATATATTAGAATAGCTTTATATAAGTTAGAGTTACTTAAGTCTATAAAAGTTTATCTAGTATTTTATACTTCTTTATTATTACTCTTTAATAGCGATCTATTACTTAGGTAGAAGTAAAAATATAATAACCCTATAGTTATTAATAGAGAAGAAAAATAGGAAGTTAAGAATATTAAGGATTCTAAGTAGAATTAAAGGAAACTTAAGTATTATATATAGTAGGTTAGATATTCTTTAGATCCTAAGTTTTATTTTACTTTAAATTTTAATAATACTAAGAGAGAGGTTAAGTTATTCTATAAGTTATATCCTATAAGACTAGGAGGAAGTAAAGATCCTTATAGAAGGAATAAAGGATTATAACTTACGTAGGTACTTAGTTTATTTAGAGGGGGGGTACTATTATAGTTATTTAGTACTATTAAGTATTTACTCTAACTTTAAGAGTATAAGCACGTACCCTTAGTATAGTTATAGCGTCCCTACTATACGTACTTATACTAACCTAGCTAGCTACGAGTTCAAGACTCTTTAGTTTGTTATTTTACTATATTTAGACCTATATGATTTACCTCTGTTCGCTCTACGTGATATTATTTACAACTAGAAAGCACGTGATAACGTATTACTAGTTTACCTATAGGTGGGTAAGCCGAATTACTAAAATATTCCCCCCTAAATACCCGACACGTATAGTTAACATACACTAAGGCTAGTCCTATGTCTCCTACTAGTTAGGAAGAGAGGAACAGCCTGTAGACTACTTCTTAGGCCATATGATTAGTTCCATTCTGGAATTCCATATTTCCACTATATAATATAGCATATTACAGAGTGTCTTCTAAATGGAACGGAATATTCCACAAGGGGGCTCTAGAATGGAAAGGAATGCCAAATGCCGAACGCTGTAGGTTATAAAAATATTATCCTAAAGACCTTATATAACTAAATTAATTAAACGAGTAGTAGAAATACTACTACTTTTTAATTCTTATTTTACTAGGTAAAATAGGACAATTAAGTTACTTGTACTAGAGTTTTGATAAAATAACTTTTAAGAGCGTATATAGAGCAAGTAACAACAAAAACAAGGAGCATGTTTTTATGTTTACTGATGGTATGACACGGTCGATCTTATCTGAAGCGTTAAGATACATGAGCAAGTGAATTGATATCTAGCAGGTAATTAAACCCTGCGGTCGAGGTCGAGGTCGACCCACCGAGCGTGAATTTTCTCAATATCTACTGGCTCTCGATATACTACTCCTTGCATTTGATTGGCTACCTCAAGTTCGATAGGCCCTTCAGGGTTCTTTCGTCTAGTCACAAGATAAAAGCGGGGAAGGGGGCTCATATATCTCGCTCATCTGCTCCTCGCTGCTATTTCTCACAACACAACAACAACAACACAACACAGCGCATCTGTTTGCGCGCCAATTGCTAATTGCACGTTCGTTAGTTGTCGCCTTTCTTTCTTCCTCCCATTGGTGGCATATTCTTCTTGCGCCGACGACCTGCTTCACTGACGTTGGAGTCGACGGCACTCCCTCAATCGTTCTTTCCTCCTGTAGGTATCCATCCATAATTAGGTACGCGCGAGAGTTCCGCACTGATACATGGACACCAATGCAGTCTCTACAAATCGTCCCGTCATCTTTGTCGTCGTCCCTGTTGTCCTTACGCAGGGTTCGATTGTTCAGGTTCAATTTTCCGGGTTTGTCTTGAAAGTTGACCACACAACTTCACCTTCGTCGTAATGTCATCTAGTCAACCAAAACAGCGCGCCCAAAATTGGGCAGACTCTCAATACTCCGAGAGATATGAAAGCTCAAAGAGGTAAGCAAAGAAAATTCTCATCCCTCAAACCGTTCCTTTCACAATTCAGTGTACGCCGTCCGAGTCTTGCGCATCTTCACTCGCCAGACATCAACCGTCAGCTGAGCAAGCAAGATATTCACCTACAGTTTACACCCAATTCTCCGACATCACGGCTCAATCAAATTTTAATTTAAAATTGGTTTTGTCGCTACGTCGCTTGCTCTGCATTTGCCCCATCCTCTGCATCTCATCTCTCTTCCCTTCTATAACGTCTTCAGGCTAACCAATTTTTGGCTTTCCAGATCTCGAGTCCGTTCAGTCAGTTTGGTATCGGCAGATATCTATTACAAGGACGACATGCCCACTGCGAAGAAGGCCAGACTGCGTGAACAGGACCCCGACGAACTGTCAAGCATCATCGTCCAGACCGCCACCACCACTCCGTCATCCTCTACTGAATTTGTTGTGAGTGACTATCAATCTCTCCTCTTTAGCTCTACTTGCATGCCTATACCGGTTCGTTACAGGCTCCAAGTGACTGAGTAGTCACCCCTCTCAGTGTGTCGATTGGTTGGTGGTTCTTGCTCGCCCTATCATGTTTACAGCTGTTTTCTATCGCCCATGACATATTCTAACGTGCTGCAGTGGGAACCATCCGAGATCCAAGTAGGGACTTATAAGGAGTGTAACAAAGTCGCCATCTTTGCCAAATTAAACAATGCAACAAATCCCGCCATTTCCTTCAAGATTAACCTGCAGGAAGCGGATCGCGTATCGAATATCAAGTTCGTGAAAGAGAAGATGAACTATGATCAGGTCAAATTCGCACCCGAATTCAACAGAGGTTCGCCGTCTGCGACTAAAGCCTACATCAAAGCGCTGTTCACCCGAGTTCCTAAGCCTCATTTGGATGCTCTTGTCGAGAACTTGTCTGAAGAGCCAACCCTGGTGACTGCCTTGGACCAATACAATGAGGCCTCTAGCTCTCGGGGGACTGGTGTAGGAAACTCAAATGGTGAGTAAGAGACCTTCCATATTGAAGAATAAAACTAATTTCAGGATTGCAGAATCTAATGGCCTCACTCGCAATGCAACACCAATCCCGGTCGTTGACCCAGTATCAATCCCATTGCCCACTTCGACCATTGACTCAAGCACCACCCGCAGCCGACAAAGACAGTCCCTGATAGCTATACTTTCTGGCTTTGAAGAACTCGTCACCGGAGAACTCAAGAAGAATGTGAAGAACGTGATCAATGGTATCGATAACCTTCTAATCAATGAGCTCAACGAGAAAATCGCGACCCAGAAGCGAGAACTTGACGAGTATAAACGAAGATACGGAGATTTGAGCAATCCAATCCTCAATTCAATGAGCAATGACACCATCGAGCTTGCAATGATCCCCTCATCAGTCCAACGAAACGGCAAAGGCCTAGCGCACACGTCAAACCTGGAAATGAAGAGATTTGAAGTCATTGATGAGAATCGTGCCAATGGTGGAATGTTGACAGAAAGGGTAGCCCGAAGCGTCGCTTATGAAGGCAGATCTTTTGAGGAAACGATCATATTAGAAGAATTGATGATATATAAGACGAAGGGAACCTTCAACGGAACTGCAACCATTGATGGTAGATCTTTCACCGCATTTCTGCAACGGGACGGCAGCTTCAGATATCTCGAATCTCCTGGCCCAGGAAATGTTGGCATCGTTACAGCGGATGGTGGACGTAAGGTATGTATCTTTTCCCCTTTGGATGGGGTTCAGTCATTGCTCCCAGCACCCCTTGCTCACTCTATACTTCATTCGAAAATGTAATTGTCCAAGCTAACGGAATATCTCAATTTTTTTGCAGTTCGCTAAGTGGACCTTTCTCAAGCCTGTTTCTCAGTCTGAGTACCCGGTTGGCGATACCCTTCCAGTCTGATTCTACTCACACGCCTGCTTTGAGACCTGAAGCAATAGCGCAGATACTCCAAAAACGGGATTGGTCTCTATCTCCGCCACAGATCTCAAGATTGGGCTTCTGCGATTTCCTCGAAGGGAAAAGGTAGTTTGGGAACAATCGCAGCTTTGCGTACTCCGTTTTGCTGTTTAACCTAGGTTATCTCTGTAAAGGGAAAGAAAAGGGTTTCTGTGATGTATGATACGCTGAGAATGTGCTTTGATGATACTGGGATTTGTTTCGTCAAGGGTGGAAATACGATTTTCGTTGTTGTTCGTACAAGCTTTTCAGGGGGGGAAACCTCTGAGCGGTTTTTATGGCTGGCGATGGCATTTTTCTGTATGTTGAGAGAAAGTTAATGGATGGGCATATGTATCTAGATGCTCGCTCTTGCTACTGAATACGAGAAGTAAAATCATAGCGTTGTGACTTGGAAGTTAGCATTAAGTGAATGTTTTACGCGAGAAGATTTAGTTTGTTACTGCTTTGTCGCTTACCTACATTCTAATTGTACACTTACGTGGAAAACAAGGTAATCGTAAATCGTAGAGTATAGAATTACAATATCACAGAAAGGTCAATCGAAATTCGTAAATTATGAAATTATAAAAGCGTAAAGAGCAAAAGCTACTACTCCTTCTGTGCTAATACTACTACACACCTATCCCACTCCTGGACTTACTTACACATTCACCCACTAGTAACCCGACCCTGGCTACTTGTACCCTCTATGTCGCAATCTTGCCATTGTATGAGAGAGAATAGAGAGAGCGAAGAGACAAAAATTCCGTGTTCTCGCTGACTTCCAAGCCATCTAACATCACCCTTCTAAGCGAAACTTATAGCAGCGGGCCGGACGGACGTAAAAACATATTCAAAAAAAAAGCCAAAACCAAAAAAAATAAACAGCCAGTTTATTTGTAAGCGGACGCGACGGAACGCCGATCGGACACTTACTGTGGTACCCCACCATAATACTAATCTAGCGACCTAAGGCTTGTGAGTGGACGCGACGGACCGCCGATCGGACACTCGCCTTAAACTGTTCTTGTTTTGATACCCAAATTTCCTTAAAGCTGGCTATAATTGACTGAAATGTGAGGGTGGGTATACTAAATGCTTCTTCCCGCTCTCTTTTATTCTACTGTTTGTTGGCTGTTGCGGGAATGGTGAAGTAGGTAGGTAGGAAAATATGATATCTCTTCGCCTATATGGATTATGGTCGCCAAAGTTGCGATAGATAATAAGCTTCTACTTCTATTTTCAAGCTTTATTTTGGGATGTAGTTTGCGATTAGGGAATAATTGAATGCATGGAGCTTTACTTGGGAATAGAGTATAGGGTGGTTTGCGACTCCGTAGATCTTGATTGGATGAGGTAATCTTTGATATGGGAATGGGGATAGTTAACCTGCCTACACTTGAGATTAAAATGGACTCTCGCCTTGAGTAAGCATGAAAAGTGAGCAGGCAATAAGCTCGTTCTACCACCTGGTAATTCATTGGCAGATGAACGCGAGTATTCTCATTTGATATAACAGATATTATCCACGAGATTATCATGAAGATTATTACAAAACAACAGAATATTCCTGGGGATATATAACTTCTTTTATTGTGCAACCTTATGTTCGCTAACCATTACTAACCTCTACCTTCTCCCCATCTATCACTCCGGCCTTCTCATCTTCCACCCTCTTTTTCTCCGCCTCTTCATACCCCTCCGTCACCATATCCAGCAACCCCAGGTCTTCCTTCTCCTCTTCCGTCCTGTCATACTCCACCTCCTCAATCTGCGGATCCTTCTCAGGAAGAAACAGATTCTGGACATAACTTCCCGCGAGCGGATCCTGCAGGATAACAGTAAATTTCCGCTCTCCCCTAATCGCCTCGTCAATGCCATCAAAGAATTTCTTCCAGTTTGCTTTCGTCTCAGATGGTAAAGAGTCACCACCAGCACCTGAATCATCACCCACATCAAAGATTTGTGCCTTAAGGTCGTCGCGGATATTCGTCAGGAGACCTTCGACGGTCGTGAATCTTCCTCCTAAGGTACCGGGGTTGACGGAGAGAGACAGTTCTGGACATTCGAGAGCGCAGGATTCCGATTTGAGGATATCTCTTGCTAGGTCGGTGGAGTTTTCGACTTTGAGCGTGATCTTTTTGCCTTTTTCGGGAATGGCACCACCAGTTTTGACTTCGTTTGAGCGGTAGCCACAGAGTTCGCAAACGGTGCTCATGATGATTACTTGTTTGAAATGGGGAATTTCAACCATCTTCATGTGAGTAACGCAGTGGCGCGCACAACCCGGACATGCAGCGGGGAACGAATAGACCTCGTTCACAACCACATCGTCGTCTTCAAAGTTGGCTAAAGATGGTTGTCCAACAACATGTGGTTTAGTCTCTGTCTCATCCTTGCTCTCCTCTTCCTCATTTCCACCAAGACCCAGTTCCTCGTTCTGTTCCGGTGTCCTTGCATACTCGACTTTATTCCACTTCCCAACTCCATCCTTTTGATCCGGCTCAATCCACGAGTTCCCTGCCGGATCGTCAAGACTGACTCTGAACGGGAAGCTCTCCCCTTGAATCATCTTCCGTCCCTTCGCAAGGATCTCCTCAATCTTCGCCCATACCTCAGGAACCTGTTCCTTCCTCTGCGGCTGCTGCATCTCCAAATCCTCCATGATCATTGATAATAATCCCTCGACATTCGTCATCTGTCCCCGCCCGGCTGGGACCTCGATATCTAGCTCGATAAATTTCGCGACACAGGTATCCGATTTGACGATAGACCGCGCAAAGTCCTCGGGCGTCGTGAGACGGAGTTCAAAGCGCGACCCTTTCTGCTGGATCTCACCTGCCGATTGGATCTGCGAGTTTTTGAAGTTGCAATGCGGGCAGTAGAAGGACATGATTATGATTTCGCGGAAGAAGGGAATTCTGGTTAGGAGAAGTCTGGTAATACCCTATTGCATAGACGTCAGAAATGCAGAACGACTCAGGTTTGCGGGAGACCTACATTCTCGCGACAATTCATACACAGACTCTCAATCTCGTCGACTATTCTCTGGTCCTCCTGCGGTTGCGTTGAGTCAACGCCATTTGCGACAGCCGTGTCATTGCTAAGTTTTTCGGCTTTGTTTCCGATGCTGTCGAAAAAGTCATCGAACAACTTGCCATCCGCCTTTGGCTCTTCTGTAGTATTGCTAGCCATTTTATACAATTTATCCGGCTATCGTGATTCGATTTGGTGTTGGTAGAAGATTTGGATGTGGGATGACGATGGCGGGGTTATTTTCAAGAGTAGAGTTTTTGCGATAACGATAAGCGTCTATTGACACACCCTTAAATCAGCCTGAAATTTCGAGTGCATCTATCAATATCAATAAATCTTTCTGGATCATTCTGGTGCCTTCGTCCTGTTGGTAATAGAAGTGCACGAAGGAAACTTGAAGTTTCAGCCTACAAAGGCAGAAAGGCGACAGAGAGTAGAAATCACTTATGTGAAGGTATTATCTCAAGGATAGAGTACCTAGAAACAACCAACTTATCATCCCAATTTGCATACTGAACGGAATGATTGAAAGAACAGAATTTTCAATTTGATCTAGGAAGAATGCCAGCATCACCACCTTACATACTCGAACCATTTCGCCACAATGATTTTCAAGATGATTTGTCCCGCTTTGCATCACCAGCAAGGCTAATAACCGTTACAATGCCACTCAGAACAATGACGGCGAAAATGAATGAGAACACAAAACTATTTTGGGTCAGTTCGATTGAATTACTTGCACCTTGACATTGTTAACTTACATCTTCTTGTTTCTATCTCTGTGCCTGCGGTCTTCGCCCTCAAGATAGTCGACAACGTCATCTCCGTATTCCTCTGATCGTTGATGCTCTTGATCTTGGTTGTTCTGTCCAACAAATAGATGGGCATTCTTGACACGTTTAGCTGTTCGGGCTAAACCGGGCTTCTGCTTTGAATCAGCAGTTCCAAAGGCGTTCTGGATACTCTCAACTGCTTCTCGCTCATATTCTTTCAGTAAGTTCAAGTTTTTCGTGACCTGATCCTTGGCGGACTGCCCAACCTTTTGAAAATCATCCCAAATGTGCTGAAAGTTTTCAGGCAAGGAAGTAGGTTGCTGCTCTTGCCCCGAGCCGTGCCCGCTGTTCTCTTCGGATGTTTTGAATCGATTGGCATTTTTCAAAGCTCGTGCTTTAGTAGCCAACAAGTTTTGGTTCGAGTGGGTCTTCGAATCATATTGGAAGCCATCCTCGCAAACAATACTTGGTATTGTCTGGTTCGTGGCTTTGGCTGCTTCAGCCGCAGCTAATCCAGCATCTTTCTGGCAGTCGGTGCACTTTTTGTGGGATCCAGGTTTGTGTTTGTGGTGCTTTGATTTTGTGTCCTTTGAGAGAAGGGGTGTCCGTTCCTTCACATCTTTCTCTGAGGTTTTGTTTGGCATGGTGCTAGTTTAATGCTGAAAGGTTGTAGAGTAGGTTGGTTATCTGTGCTGATGAGGCTCTGTCTGAGGGCTTTGGTGCTAAGTTACTTGGTTGTGTTCCAGAAAACTTGATAAAAGTGAGAATGTGGTCTCAATATAGGAACATGTATCTTACATTTATGGCAAAGTTTTGACCTTCTCTGTAGTCTGAAGAGAACCTCGGTATTTTGAATTGTACGATTGATGGTGACGAAGCAATGGCTGAGAAGGAGAGTATACGTCTTTCTGATAAGATGTCCAAACAGGAACTACTTTTTCATAAAATCCAATAGATCCAGACCGAATCCAGAGCTTGCTGCTTCGGTGGAATTCTTCTTTGCTAGTATTGCTTGGAGCCCGCCTTGTTTTCTGCTCTTCGCCCGTTTCTTGCTGTTCGAGTTTGCCGAGGATGCTGCCGTTGCAGAGAGGTTTGTTTTTGGTTGTAGGTTTGAGGATGATATAGGAGTAAGGGTATGTGCCGAGCTCGAGGATTTGGGTGCAGGCTTTTGTCGTCGTTGTCTGTTAAGAATAGGATGTCGAGTGATTCTATGACAGCTCTGACATTTGTAGGAAATTGCTTTGCTTTTGCTGCCGTTGCCATTGCCATTGCTCTTTCCGTTTCTGCGACTTCGAGGAATTGAGGGCGCCATCGCAGCTTCCCATCCCAGTATCATTATTGTTCCACACGCTCCGCAGGCATTCTTATTTTTGAGAGGTTTGTGAGGGTCTGTTGCATCGAATAGAAGAGAATTATATTGGAGCATCATATGCTTTGAAGCCGCCGATGCTGTTGGCGCGAGAAGATGTGCAGCCTCATCTAAGTATTTTAGACGCGCAGAAAGTTCTTGGGACGCCATTTTTCCTTCATTTGGAATCTAATGGTTGGTGTTCCAGACAATTGGTCGCGCGGAAGTTGGTGCTGTAGAGTACCTACCTTAGGTATACCGAGATCGAGTTAAGGTAAAGTTACTCTAGCGGATCGCAATTTACCTCATGTCGTTGAATGCGCGATTGCATCGCAACGGAAGAACATCGGGTCGCGATGATCCCTGTCAAGATTCCACAAATGCTGGCCTTCGCTTTGCAGCTGGTCCAGAGTCTATACCTAGGTAGACTCCAGAGCAACGTCTTTCATGTATTTATCTAGGCGCATGAAAATTCGGAGAACTGTTGGCTCCAGTCACTTCTTTCAACACTCCCTTTCAAGTTGTTGGAAGCTTCTCAGAAAAGTTCATTCAATGACGAGCCCCGCGCTTGTCGAGGGAGAGGGCCTCCGTATTGCTGTTGAAGGATGTGTGAGTTGAGGATAAATTTTCATGGTTCGAATGACATGCTGATTGCTATATAGGGACATGGTACTCTGGACGCTATCTACGCTTCTGTAAAAAAGGCGTGTGAGGTTCGAGGTTGGGACCGTGTAGACCTCCTCATTATCGGTGGAGATTTCCAGGTAACCCTTTTAAAGAAATGTCTGGGACCATGCATCTAACTTCTATAGGCTGTTCGAAATGCTTCCGATTTGACGGTAATGTCATGTCCGGTAAAATACCGAGCTATTGGAGATTTCTACAGGTATTATAATGGCACTAATGTGGCTCCATACCTTACCATGTTTGTGGGAGGGAACCATGAAGCCAGTAGTCATCTCTGGGAGCTCTACTATGGCGGCTGGGTAGCCCCAAACATCTATTACATGGGCGCGGCCAATATTGTTCGAGTCAACGGCGTTCGAATTGCTGGAATGTCTGGAATCTGGAAAGGATATAACTACAACAAACACCATCATGAGCGACTGCCTTACAATGAAGATGATATCAAGTCAATTTATCACATTCGCGAACTTGACGTCAGAAAGCTGCTCCAGTTGCAATCTCAAGTCGATATTGCAATTAGTCACGATTGGCCAAGAGCAATCGAAAACCACGGAGATTCGAGGAGCTTGTTCCGCAAGAAACCCGACTTTGAACAAGAATCAAAGGACGGGATTCTGGGTAATCAAGCCGCATCATATGTGATGGATCGTCTACGCCCACCATACTGGTTTTCAGCTCATATGCACTGCAAATTCGCAGCCACCAAAATCTATGAAGATAAAATTCTTGAAGCAAAGTCAATAGATCCATCGATGCCAACTCTTACTCCGCAATTAGCTCCCATCGTATCCTCGAACGCCCCCGTCCCTCGCAACGATGATGAAATTGATTTGGATATGGATGAAGACGAGGTTGTTCCACAACAAGCGGCAAACACGAATGGTGCTCCAATTATCACGAACCAAGACGAAATTGACTTGGGTAGCGAGGACGAGGAAGAATCAGCAAGCAATCTACCACATAAACCTTCTACTACAAACGCAGTTCCAACTGTCACGAATGAAGACGAAATAGATGTAGATGATGAAGAGCAATCGACAGTCAGTCCACCATCAAAGTCCACTGTTTCAGATGACGTTCGTGCACTCCTTCCCGCTGCATTTGCTCGACCAGCGATGAACCCTCTCCGAGGAATACAGCCCAGACACTCTCCCCCTCCCGGAGTTACGAACAAGACAGTTAGATTTCTAGCATTGGATAAATGCCTACCCAGTCGCAAGTTTCTCCAGCTGCTTGAAGTGACACCACATAATGCGTCTACAGTTGAGACTTCTCCGCAAACACCTAGACCCAAACCCAAATTTGAATACGACCCTGAATGGTTGGCCATCACAAGGGTTTTTGCTCCTGAGCTCGTCCTTGGGGACAAATTAGCGCCTATAAAACCAAATCTTGGTGAGGATCATTATCGCCAGCTCATAGCAAAGGAGCAGGAATGGGTAACAGAAAATATTGTCAAGAAGGACAAGCTGGAAATCCCAGAGAACTTCGTTATTACGGCCCCTGTCTTTCACGAGGGGATGCCAGAGATTATCAATGAAGGCCCGGCAGAATACAACAACCCACAGATGCAGACATTTTGCGATCTTGTGGACATTGAAAACAAGTTTTTTGCAACAGAGGAAGAAAAGGCTGAGAGATTAAGGAATGGCCCTGGACCAGCGGAAGGTCGACGGGGTGGAAGAGGAGGAGGAGGTAGGGGTGGCGGGAGAGGCAGAGGCAGAGGGCGCGGGCAAAGAGGTCGCTGAGAAAGCATTGCCTTTCGAACCCCTCTTTCAAAGATACCCAGTAGATACGCAGCAAACCCCGTAATTGGCGTCGTTTTATCATTGAGAAATTACCGAGCAGTCCGA
Organism: Hymenoscyphus fraxineus; assembly: GCA_900184765.1. Lineage (NCBI taxonomy): Eukaryota > Fungi > Ascomycota > Leotiomycetes > Helotiales > Helotiaceae > Hymenoscyphus > Hymenoscyphus fraxineus. The sequence goes on from LT855411.1 coordinate 387,971, forward strand.
AAATGTCGACCTTGGAAATTTAAGAACACCCCACACTCAATAATAACTACTTTGTAGTTTCCTAGAGTCGTGGCAGACAACGCGGACGGAGTACCTCGTGAATCGGACGATTCTTATACTGAGATTGCCCCACACTTACCCCACACTTTCCATACAAACTTTCCGTACAAACATCTTGATCCACCAGAGTACTAGCTACTTGAGCATGAAATGCAATTGGAATCTTTCAATTGAGCCATGACTACAGTCATAAGAACTTTAATTTTTGAGACGGGGACTAGTGAGCAACTAGTAGTTCTAGGGTTCTCTGTTCCGGATGTCTGTTGTAGGACCAAATTTGAACGATTCATGAGATGAACGCCACAACAAAAAGGGTAAAACTAGCACAGCCTATCACAGCTTTGAATTAATCGTTCTAAAATTGTAATATTTTGAGGATGGTAAAAGTCCGATGTATTTATTTCAAGTTCTATGTGTACTCGAGTAGAGTGCTGTACTTGGTACTCCCGTGCTGCTACCCCTGGGAACAAAGATATCGCCACCTCGGTGATGTCACCTGAATGCATCCGAGACGGCCAGCACCTGGTGGGACCAAGTATTCGTTGATGCTCTTAAGGTTGAGTCTTCTCATTGTCTCCTTTCATGGGTGCTTCTCTGCAACGCCGAGTCTATCACTAGCTGACTAATATGTTTACCAAAAAATGATGTTGTATAATAGGGGATATATATACACATTTTCGCGTACGAGTACGATGTAAACAATGATATTGGTGGCCCTTACTCAGAAAATCGGTGGAACTCGGTGTAGAAATGTACCTGGTGATCCTATACAGCAGCGGTGTGGTGTGTGGTGGGGGAGGCTGCATCCAGGGATGGCTGCTCAAGCGGACCAGATTGGCGATCACAAGTGACGCGGTACTACCCCGAAAATAAATCTCATCAACTGTCCATCCGGTCCATCCACGTCGCCAAATTTCAGGCGCTCGGCTCAGACCCCCGCCACAGGCACGATGTTGACTCTCCAACATTTATAGGCCCAAGCCAGAACATGAACAATCATGCAAGCAACCATTGTGATCAACCACTGCTGGCTGTGGGTTGCGGTGCCCTGAGGTGCTGAGGTGCAAAGGTGCGAGGTGCTTTGTTCCGTTGCCAACCAACCTTGTCCTGGTTGGAGATCTGACCTATCGCAAGTTTGGCTTGGTCCACGCTGGGACCCTGAGGTCCACTGGTGCACAAGCGCAACTCCAGATATATGGACCATATTCCAAAAGAACAAACTGGAGCAACAATAGATTGACCCCTCCCAGGACAAACCACCATGCCAATCCTTCCTCTTTTCCACCGAATCCTCCTTTCAAAAACACTCTGAATGGCTACCTCCGGGAACGTGTTACTCGTCCAAAAAAGCTCCGTGTCTTTCTCTCATCTACTCTACTAGCATCAGGAATCTGGTCCACGTATTCTGCAGTGAATTCCCTATTGGGCCAATTGCTTCCTGCAAACATCCACTGGTCCGTATCTTGTCTGGAAACACAAAATTCTGAATCCTGCTCTCCGGTAAAAGGAGAATCATTCATCGAATTTGGAATCATGAAGTTTGGACGGAAGTACGTATAGTTGGACCTTCTCTGCTACAAAGAAGCCATGCAAACGAGACACATGACTAACATCATCGTTGCAGTTTACCTCGAAACCAGGTGCCAGAATGGTCCTCCTCCTATATCAACTACAAGGGGTTGAAGAAACTCATCAAGGCCGCTGCTGCCACCTATAAGCTGGGCCAAGATGTGGACCTCACTGGTGAGCAAATACCAGCACAAACTATATGAGTTGGACTGATCTAACGATGAATCAGGAGTACTGTTTTCTCTAGACCGAAATCTCGAAGACGTCGACGTATTCTACAACAAGAAGTTCGCAGATGCCTCTCGACGATTGAAACTTTTGCAAGAGCGTCATGGCTCCTTGGAACAAAGTCTGGCAGAATTGGACCGAAACGATATCGAAGAACTTATGGGGGCCTTGTTAGAGCTTCGGGGCCAACTAAGAAAATTACAATGGTTTGGCGAAGTCAATAGACGGGGCTTCGTGAAGATTACCAAGAAGTTAGACAAGAAACTCCCCAATGTCTGCGCCCAGCACAAATACGTAACCACTAAAGTGGATCCAAAAGCTTTCGCAACAAACAATGCTCTGGGTCAGAGTATGAAGCAAATAAACGACTGGCTAGAGATATTAGGGGAGGCCAAGGGTAAGGACGACGCTGCTGCCGTAACGGCCCCGGCTGTCCACTCCATTAAGCGTGTCTCATCGCGCTCTATCGTCAATCTTCCTAATGGTCTTCTTGACACGGTAGACCAAGCAATTAGACACGACGATACTCCTACTCTGGGGGAGGCTCTCGCAAAGTCTAACCTGGAGACCGGCGATCCTGGTTTACAGAAACTGCTCGTCAATCTACTTCAGAGAGCGATCTCTTGCCGTTCAAAAAAGTCTATCGATTACTTATTGAAGGATCTCATCACACTTGAGGAAAAAGACGACATCAATCAGCGCAACATCCTGCATCGCCTGGTTATTTCTATAGGTCGCGCCAAATCCGCTACTCCAATCACCCAAGAAACACGGGCTGACTCGGAACATATGCGCTTTCTGACTCCTGCGGCATCTCCCCCACTTGGCCCGGAGCGCCATCAGGTGGAGGAATCTGCGTTGCTTGACATTGAAGACCCATCGGTCGATATTCTCGTGCACATTCTCGACAGACTACTGCCTGCTCAGCGAGTCTCCCTGGCTACTAAGGACAACTATGGGCGTTTCCCTCTCCACTATGCAGCACAATTCGGCTTCGTCGTTGTATGTGAATTGGTAATGAAATACATGCAAGATTGGGGCCAGTTCAATGTAGAAAATGGAATTGATGCTCCGGAGTGGCAGGACAATGAAGGACTCGCTCCTCTGCATCTCAGCGTCATTGCTGGCCATCGTCTTACAACTGCTGCTCTTCTCAAAGCAGAGAACTGGCAAGGCCTTAGCGACCAGAAAGCAGCGATGAGAAGAGACATATCCAAATCTAGCGCCGTTCTGGCTCTCGCCACAAAATCTAATTTCACCCATATCGTGAAGCTACTTGTTGATGCCGGGGTCGATATCAACTGGCAGGATTCCACTGGCGAAACTGCCCTGCATGTTGCTGCTCGTTTTGGGCATGATGAATGTGCGAAAACTTTGTTACAAGGCACCTCTTACCAAAAGGCTGATGTTGAGCTGGCAGAGAATTCTTTCTCTTGGACGCCTTTACACGTTGCGGCCGTTGACGGGCATTTGTCGATAGTGGAGCTTCTCATTGCAGTTGGGGCTGATATCAAGAAACCTGACGCATCTGGATGGACCGCTAGAGAGCATGCTGCCTTGAGAGGTCACCTCATCATCGCCGAAAAGTTATTGCAAGCTTGGCTAGAAAACTCGAGCACTGGATCCGAGGACTCGATCAAGACGGGTAAACTCTCAACCCCTGCTGTTTCATCATTAGATGCCCTACGTTCGCAAAGCTCGAATAGTGGTCCAAAGGCCACAGAGCCAGTCAAATCGTTTGGTCATCGTTATCTCACCAATGAAAGCATGGTTCTTGTCAGCCTGGGGTCTATGGATATGAGAAAAGCTGTTCCTGCCGTTAAGCTCGATCGAATACCTATAGCTGAGGCACATTCCACACAGCTAGACACTGCATTGTCTGTTGTGGTAACTGCTAGCGGAGCACAAGGTGAACCGACCATCATCGACCTTCCAGTTCAGGAAAACATATCTACAGAGCCCATGGTTTTCTCTACGACTGACGTATCGAAAGTCAAGCTATACTTCGATATTATTCCAACTTACGCAGGAAGTGAGAAACACAAAGTCGGACGGGGAGTCGCCATTTTGTCAAGTATCAAACAGGCAATTGGCTTGAAACGAATGAACTTGCAGGGAGACGTGAGCGTTCCAATCATGGATACTAATCTTGAAGTAATTGGTTCTGTGAACTTCAACTTTCTTGTTATCACGCCATTCTCGCACCCAAATATGGGAGTTACAGCCAAGCAAACGTATTGGAAGGAAATGACCTCAACCATGGTTATAGGCCATCGAGGGCTTGGGAAAAACATTACTTCAAACAAGTCGTTACAACTTGGTGAAAATACACTGCAGTCGTTCATTGCGGCCGCAAACCTGGGTGCCAATTACGTCGAATTCGATGTTCAACTCACTAAGGATCACGTCCCGGTCATCTACCATGATTTCTTGGTCAGCGAGACAGGAATTGATGCACCAGTTCATACGTTGACCCTTGAACAATTCCTCCACGTTAATGACAATACTCCGCGGCCGTCTCGTCCTCCAAGTCCGCCAAAAGACACTTCGCAAAAAGGAAACTCTCAGGTGCAAGTTGTCCGAGGTATGGATCGTCAGCGATCCTTATCTCTAGGCCATCTATTGCCAGATTCCGAAATGGATGAGCGAATGAAACATACACGTGACTTTAAACAAAAAGGCTACAAAGCCAACTCGCGCGGGAATTTTATCCAGGCACCTTTTACCACGCTCGAAGAAATGTTCCTCAAACTTCCAGAAAATGTTGGATTCAATGTTGAGATGAAATACCCAATGCTACATGAGTCTGAAGAACAAGAAATGGATACCTATGCTGTGGAACTTAACAGCTTTGTGGACACTGTTCTTACCAAAGTTTACGACTTGGGCAAGAAGCGGAAGATTATTTTCAGCAGCTTCAATCCAGATATATGTTTGCTTTTGAGTTTCAAGCAGCCAAATATTCCAGTACTCTTCTTGACGGATGCGGGGTGTTGCGAGGTGGGCGACATTCGAGCCAGCAGTCTCCAGGAAGCTATTCGCTTTGCCAGCCGTTGGAATCTCCTGGGCATTGTCAGTGCAGCTGAACCGTTGTGTAACAGCCCAAGACTTGTTAGGGTTGTGAAGGAGAGTGGCTTGGTGTGTGTAAGCTACGGTACTCTCAACAACGACCCTGTGAAAGTTCAAGTAAGTCCACGTCACAATAGTGTTGTTGAATTTTACTAACATATGAGCAGGAGCAAGTCAATGAGGGTATTGATGCCGTCATCGTTGATAGTGTTCTAAAGATTCGAAATGGTCTCACTAAAAATACGAAGCCAGTTGACGTCTTGGCACGCCCTGGGCCAAATCTCAAGGAATTCAATATCAATGGGATGAGTGAAACCAAGGAAGCACTTGCAGTCTGAGTTGGGATTTGGGAACGAGACTTCTGTAACATGGTGTGGTGTTGTTTTCCACATCTTTGCGTTGGCCGAAGAAAAGCATATTGGTAACCAATGACCATTGCATTTGAGGAATATTTAGAAAAGTTAATCGCGGAGGTTGGACTTTTCGGTGTTATGGTGTTAGGGGGCCAGAGGGTTAGACCATCTACAGACGATCCGGGAGGATATCGATAGACTTTCCTATTCTCATCGCGCGGGAGGATATCAGTACAGGCTAGCTTTACCTAGGTGTTTGGCAGCGGCTTCTTTTTATTCTTCGGGCTCGGGTAGCCTGCATGCTGACATCTCCTTCTTTTTCTACCTTTTTAGATAGGTAGCTTCTACATCCTATTTCCGTACGTGGCGGGGATGATGGATTGAGTTCCTCGTTTTTCCTTTCCGTCTTTTTCCCCCTTGATAAGTCTTGATGGCTGATTTGAGCCGGCCAAACCTCCCCTTCCCTCTGTTGGTGTATTTGTTGGATTTGAATGATTACTAACTTTGTCGTGGCGTAGGTAATTCTAACAGTAGGTTAGGTATTTGAGATGCGATGGACCATGTCGGTCCTTTGTTTACCAAGGTAATGCGTGATGTCGGCTAATTTGTTTAGATAAGCTTTTGGTGATTCGTTTGATGTACTAAGCTGTAGTACTTCGTACTTCGTAATTGGAGGGATTGTTCCCCCTGATCCAATGCAAGGATTCGTTGGAGATTCCTTGGTTCCAGTTTCCAAGCCAAGGTTGGCGGTTCCCCTGCGAAGATTTTCCGACTTGACTATTGAGCCATTTCACACAAACACAACTTGATTGCCTCATAGCTTGCGGGTCTCACTTTCCTGGCTCTCGTAGTTTCGATGTTACATCGTTGAAGGCGTATTCTTTTGTAGATGGCTGTGGTTGTATAGAAGTAAATTTACAGGCAATTAGGTACAGTATTGCCAAATCAGTTCACTTTAATAATAAGCTTTTTGTCCATCTGATGTGCGGATAACTGCCAGCGTATGAAACTCTCTGAAACATCAGTTTATACGAACGTGTATATTATTAGGAAGCGGGTATAAATTTATTACGTCTATATAAAACCGTCCCATCTCTACAAACCTCGATCATCCCAGATTGCCCGACATATTCACAACGTGACTATTACAATTACCACCTTCAAACTTCTCAACTATGCAGATCTCAAACACCATCTTTTTTATGCTTAGCTGTGCAATTACGGCAGTATCAGCGCAAGCTGTTGACCAGTTCTGTAGTAAGGTTGGAGAATCACTTCCTGCAAAATTTACTTGCAATGGAACTGTCTTATGCGTGCGTTTTGCCTCCCCTCTTTACCCCCCCTCTTCTCAATATAACCCAAGCAAGAATCACCTACTGAACATATTCTCCATGTAGTGTACCGGCACAGGGCAAAATGAGGTCTTCAGTGTCCCAAAATCGTGTACACGTCTTCAGGCAGCGAATGGATTCTTTCCCAAATGCCAAAACAATATTGATGACCCGGAGAAAGGTGTAAGTCTTATACCCCTCCCCTTTCTCTTTGATTACATTTGGGTGGGAGGATGATGCTGATGTTTGGGTGGGTTTAGCGTCTTTCTTGCTGTTAGGGAATTAGGTTGGAGAAGCTTGCATTGCGAATTTATGAGGCCCTGATGATGGTTTGGGGAATTGCTGGTTTGGTTTGAGTGTGCTGGGTGGGTGTGAGGGATTGGAGATGTTGGTGTGGCTTGGGTTTAGGATGGATGAAGTTCTGGGAGTTTCTTTTGTTTTTGTTTTTCGAAAAAGAAATAATCAGAATCAAAATCACAATCAAAATCACAATCAAAAATCAATAATAATACGGTATACAAAAAGGTTTATTAGATTTGACATAATTTCGTTCTTGTCCAGCATATATGACTCTTGTCGCCTCCAACCATATGCAATATCCGGCCTATTATGATCATTATTTGCACGTGCAGGTGCTTCCTCCGTTCTCTTCCAAGCACGTGAATAGCTTTACTTTCTGCGATAGGCAAAAAAATCAGTTATCTAACAGAAAGCTTGGGATAGGGAGCAAGGAGAAAAGTGCTAGTAGATTTACTAACATTTGCGCCGCCACATTTCTTGTCACAATCTGCAGGTTTGCAGTCTAAGGGTACCATGCCACCGGGGATGACATCATCGTTAGCGAGGCCGATAGAGGCGAAGGTAAGGAAGAAGAGAACGGTGAAGGTCTTCATATTGAATGGATTGGAAGTGAAAATGAAGGAGGGCTGATTTTGTATTTTGATGGGCGTTTGGTTGTGGAGGCGTTGTGGAACTTGCGTGAATAGGTAGATAAATGTTTTGGGGAAGGAAGATGGGAGTGGCTTGAATTGATCTATTATATACATTCTTTGAGTTCAGTGCCCAGGAGTGTCAAGACTGCCGAGAGTTCTTGAAAAATCTCGTTTAATCTGAATGGTTTTGGATGATGCCCGTTCCTGACTCAATACTTTGTAATTGGTTTCGCATTTCCGTTATCAAAAATAGATGTTAACGGGGAAAGCCTAAAGATAATCCTGGATATAGGGATAGTCGTAGGCGACAGATGATTTACTTAAAGGATATAACGGAGGTTACCTAGGTAGGTTACTTAAAACTACTTTTATTTAAATTACTAGCGTACTAGTATTTTACGTTCCTACAGGGTTATACTATAGACCCTCCAAGGCCGTTCCAAGGACGCCCGTCGCCCTCTTCAGAGGAGAAGGGGTGGTTTATATGGCAGTCTATAGACTATTACGTAAAGTAGGCTATCCCAGAACCGTCCTAGGATTATCCTAAGTAGTTGACGATCTAGTTAAAAATTGGGACTGTACAAGTGCTAGTGCTCGTAAAAGCTGGGGCTTCCACGAGGCCGCGCTTCAGCCTTACATGTATCACCTCCCCTCCCCGCCGAAGACATTTCATTACAACTCAATTACTGTACAAACAACAATTTACACATCAACACATTTCCGCAAAATGACACTTTTCACACCTCCTCTTCCTGACTTTGCACACTCATACCTATCTGGAAATAACTCTCGAAAACGGAAACGCATTCGCGCAACCTCGGATTCCCACTCAGACGAACAGTCCATCGCAACCTACAACACCAACAAGAATGTCTCCGCCGCTTCCACGAATCCGCTGAGTTTGGCCCCTGATGAGATTGCACAGTACAGGCTTGCGGGGTTGTCCCTAGACGAGGAGTTGCCCAGTCAAAAAGGTCTTTTGGACTGGCCACACCGAGCGCTAAAATCAACGCAGAACGACTTTTTTCCTCCCTCGAGATCAGCCAACGCGAAAATCAAGGTTAAGGGAAGGGAATCAATCGATGCAACCGAAGACGAAGATGGAGAGCAGACGGACAGGCGCACCGTAAACAGGAGTCGAGCACCGCACGGTCACCACTTGCGATTGCAACATCTCCATGTCTTGACTGCTATAGTACACCGATGTCTTCTTGAAGGCGACATACCTCGAGCGACCAGAGCATACTCTTTACTGTTGCGCGCAGAGGTTGGTGGACATCCCGTCGACCTTAAATCAACTGGATACTGGGGGATTGGTGCAGAGTTGCTGGCGCGGAGCGCTGAACAAGCAAAGTCGAATAAATTCAATTACATCTCTAATACGGACTCAGAACCAGACGAGGAGGAGACCAACAATGAAGTACCGCAATTTCAGGGAGATCTGGACGACAAGGAAAAAGAGTGGGGTTCTAAATCTGGTCGTGAAAATGCGAAATCCTACTACGAAACCCTGATTGTTCAATACCCTTACAAGAAGCAATATCATAACTACTATAGTTCCCTGAGCTTCTGGCCCGCGATGGCGGCTTGCGAAATCTACGGGATTCAATATGAGCAAAGAGAAAGCCTCCGTAAACTAAGCAGGGAGAATGGAGATGGCTCCGATTCATCAGAAGCAGATAATGGTGAGGACGAAATTTATGAAGATGAACACAGCAATCTTGCTTCTTCTGTTGCCCCAGCATTATCAAAAGAGCGGTCTCGTCAATATCGCAGAACCGAAAAACTATGGACTCGAAAGGATGATATTCGTATTGCAGCTCTTACAGCTTCTGAGGCACTGGCTTCCCGGATGGACGAAATCATGAACAAACCACCATTCGATAGAGATGTATCTATGCTTCGCTTACGGGGAATGATTGCACTTTATATTGGCGATCTGAATTTGCCACTTAAGCCTGACGAAATCGGACAGGAAGCTGACAGGGACCGAAGATTTCTCTTTATGACACGAACAAATGCTTACGAACGAGGAAAAGACAAAAAGAGGGAGCACTGGGCTAAAGCTAAATTACTATTTGAGAAGTCTGCAAGAGAAGGTGGGGACAAGATTCACTTCGAGACTGTGGAAGAAGATGCCGACGGAGATGATTCTGAAGAGCATGATTACGAAGAAACCCTGAAAGAAAGCCGTGAACCAAGTTATGATGAGTCTTGGAGGTAATTCATTGGAAAACGCCTTGCTGTGCTATGCTACAGAAGTCATCGAAGCTCGAATGATATGACAAAAGAATAATTAATAAGTATATGATGAGACTTCTCCCCCTTGCTCCATCCACCGTCTCCCCGACATTCCCCTATTATAGCTCCGCTCTACCTCAAATCCCTCGCAAGGGGCTCAGGTTCTCCTTCGCTAAACTTACTTGATCAGCTTAAGCACTGTAGATAGACCAATCAATGCCCTTCACGTCGGCATAACAGCCACTAGTAGCACCAAAAGGATGCTCTGCGCCACTGCTCTCGCTACATTGTGCCAACAACGTCACATCCGCGCATCCAGCTGGCGTTTCTTCCTCATAAGCCCTGGTATAGATCTGAATTGGCGAGAAAGGCAAAGCTGTCTGACAAGCATAAAAGCCATCCTTTCCAACTGCACTCAGAGCCGAGATAGGATCCGGAAACAAAGCAAGATTGACACCGGGTGTTCCAAGTCCAGCATTCACAGAGACGCTCTTATCTTGGTTGAGAACGATTCCGAATGGAAAGAGCGGGGTTCCACCGTCTGAGAGGATATCTGATTGACGATATCGGATATCTTCGGCTGTTCCGTTGGTGTAGAAGATACGTCCTACTGATGGCGTAGGGTTTGTTAGGACTGCGTATCCTTGACCAGCTCCAATGTGGTATGATGAAAGTTCCCACCCGTTTATTGAGGGCGTGAGGTCGTTGGCTGTTACATTTGCTATCAAGCGGAAAGACTCGGATGTTGAGCGAGGAGGAAATATGGGTGATGAAGTTGGTGCTGCTGAGGCGAAGGCACCGATCAAAGCAAATGACGTTGCTGCTGAGAGAAACATATTGGATGATTGTAGTAGCGGATTATCGTTTGTAGTAAGTGATAGAGGATGTGGGTTGTTGGTGTCGTTGTGTTATGGCACTAAATTATGTAGAAGATGAGACTGATGATAATAAAAGCAAACAAACGAGACCTTACCTTCACATATATACTAATAATTTCTGTTTTGCCTCTGTCTAACAAATCATGCATGCCCGCTCTCAGCTTCTTTCCATACTGGAAGAGGTATACAGTAGCACTCGCTCGAGTCTCGGGAAAAAAAGACTCTACAGCGTTCCATTACACAGGCAAACACGAGCTTCCGTCGTCTATCGCCGGTACACGATTTTACCTGGATACGAGATCTCACGCTCGTACAAAGGTCAGATAACCGGAGAAGAAATGATGTATGCCAAGTCCGACCGGTCTCCGAGAGTCGATGGTGGCGTATGGAGTTGCTGAGTCAAATTCTTATATATGTTGAAGGCGGGTTTGATGTCTTCAAATATAACCCCTCACTTTGTTGTACTCGATGATGTAGAGTTCTCTTGAGAATCAAAGAGTGAAAAAACAAGAGCTCGCTGGCAATTCCTCTGAATTATCCACATTACCAGAAATAACGCTATATTGTACGAGGTGGTAAGTATGCTGCTTGATTAGTAACTACAGTATGGTTTTCGTCCTCGCCTCGTATTAAGGTTGTCGCTTGACTACTGCCGAATAGGTTATTTTGAGAGCCGGGTATGCCACACCCTCGTAATGATGACAACTAGCAGCCTCACTTTTTGGGGCTTGGAATTCCTGTCTTTTTCCTTTTGCCTTTAGATCTTTCTATGTTGAGGTTTTGCGTTGTGCGCCTTTTCGTTTCTGAAAAACATTGTACTTGAGTATCCGGAATTAGTTCGGCCTCTGTTGTGGGAACATTCATAGTAATCTGTTGGAGCTCCAGGCAGTTAATATTAATTGGCACGCTCTTTCTTCATTTCTCCTGGAATTACGCAGATTCGTCTTGTGTTGAAACTTCTTGAAGGTCACTTGGCTTAGAACTTCCCGGATCGGAGTTCGGTGCTCATTACTTCCACCACCTATCGGAGTTGCGCCTCTCAGAAGTCATGATTAGGTGAATACTACATTGTAAAGACGCATTCCAATTCCAAAAGCTGTTGGAATTATCGAGCAGAAAAGCTACTGTGGAGAAAAAACTCTGCTCTGGCCATTTTGATTATATATTGGGTTAGAACCACTTGAGAAATGCTACCTTGATTTAGGCAGGCTCGAGTGCAACCAATGGCAGAAGAGTAAGAACGCGTTCTTTGACACATTCATTACTCCATGCCAAGCCTTCACCAACTTAAGTCCAGTTAATGCTGGCATCAAAAACGGCTCTTGATATCGTGAAGGTCATATAAACTGCTTGGGTCTGGACTTTTTGATTTTCGAGGGTACTCAACGTATTCACGGCGCCTTGAAGATCTTGCGAGAGAGAAAAGACCAACCATTCCACCATGGAACCACCAATTCTCTTCGATCCCAAAACCCATAACCATTTGATCCCTTCCATAGTCGCGGTCCATGAAGCATGCATCACCAACGAACCTTACACAATTGCAACCTTTCTCCCACCCCTGGATCTCACAGTGATGGCAAATTGGTGGACGGATCGAGTCAAAGAAGTCATAGCCGGAACTCGCTTCATTATAATGCAACTAGCATCTCACCCCCAAACGGGGAAGGAGGTAGTTGCAGGTATAGTTTCCCTCGATATGCCCATTTCGCAGACTGGGCCGTTCCGTTCCATGGTGGAAAAGTTACTCGTTTTGCCGGAGTACAGAAATATGGGTATTGCGAAGAGGTTGATGACGAAGCTTGAGGAGGTCGCTTTGGGTGCTGGGAGACCTTTGATTGTATGTGGCATTGTGGTTATCGTGGTTAAGCGAGGGTTGAAGCTAATGGAGAGTAGTTGCTGGATACTGTAACGGGGAGTCCTGCTGAACTTGTGTACCCAAAACTTGGATACACGTTTGTAAGTTTGCCTCTTCGCTTATTTTCATGTGAATGGTTATGGCTGATGATTATAATAGGTGGGAGTTATACCTGATTATGGGATTTCTCCCAAGGATGGCAGTTTGGGAGGAGCAACGCTTTTCTATAAGGATCTACGGCGAGGTAAATAGGAATAGGTGGATTGGTGTTGTGTGTCTGGTCTATTCCTTTGGTGGCAAGCGTGGGTTCCTCGGTGTTTGGAAACTTGTCAAATGGACTAAAGGCGAAGCTCTTTGTAGCTGGGAACAGATTGCGAACTTGGATTGGGTTCAAACAGGACCACAAACTAATGAGAAACATTCAGCAGATAGAATCAAAAGTCCTCAAATTGTGAAAGATAAAACTATCCATGATCTCGATTTTCCCCTGATCAAAACTCCTACACCTCTTGAGAGGAACTCATCTGGGCGAGAGAGGTCTATACAGACAGGTTCTCTTTTCTGCAAGTGACATTGGTTCTACAGATTGAAATTTTGTGGCAAAAAGGAGTTAACGAAGCCAGTCTATGATTGGTCCAGATCCGTGGCAACTTGAATTAGGCAGATTGAGAGGGAGCTATGCAGCTTTCTGGTGTAAAAAAGGGACTGCAAGATTGAGAGCTCTATACTTGCCTTAGTGGGGTTTGCAAATGGCGAAGCTGGTACAGTAGTAGGCTCCTAGTGGACAGGAAAAGTTGCAGAGACTTCTTTCATCTTAGCCAAACTTTATTAAAGATTATTGTATTTTATTGTCTATTCGTCACGTATTATATAAGAGGCTTATTGTTGGTTTTATTTTGTATTTACTGGCTAGCTTCAAACGCTTATACTTTAGCCATAAATGGACCAATTAGGAGGCTCTATTTGTTAGATATTTGAAGGATAAGCGCCCTCGGCCCGCGTCCTATAAGGGAGTAGTAGAACTATCTATAAATAGGTACAAAGCCTATAAATCAGTATAATACGTAGTAGTACCATAGGTACTTAGCTAAGGCAAGTAACCTGCGAGGGGTATATAGGTAGGAGAGCTTAAAAGTGTGACGGACAATAATATTATAGTGTTATTATTAAGGAGTTCTATACTTTGAGTATAAGAAGGGATATAATACCCGGACTCCCTTATTTACTATAAACCCCTACTATTTATTATCTATTCGTTATATATTATATAAGAGGCTTATTATTAGTTTTATTTTATATTTACTAGCTAGCTTTAAACGCTTATACTTTAGCTATAAATAGACTAATTAGGAGGCTCTATTNGGCTATATTAAGTACTACGAAAAGAAGTAGACTATAAAATAATAAAACTAAGGAAGACTCGAAGGAAGGAAATAAGAGTATAAATTAAAGAACTAAACCTCTCGACCCTATAAAAAGTAATAACTTAAAAGATAGCGATTTTATAAACTAAGTATAAAATACCCTTAAAAGGTATTTAACAACTATCTACTAAGCTATTATATATCCTTGTCTAAAAGACCTAAATCCGAGGTATGTTAAGCCGCTCCCTAGCAAGTACTATAACTAGTATATTATTAAGTATCTAGAACCCTATAGAGATAAAGTTATTATTAGAGGGTATCTATATAAAATTTATATATAAAAGGCCCTTACTCTATATAAAATAAGGGGGCGGTTAGTAGTTATAGATCGAAGTTAAATAGCGCTACTAAGGCCGCTACTAGATAGACTTTGTCGCTAGTATATTCTACTATAATTTCTACTCTAGTATATAGTATGTCCGCTTTACTTAATTGTAAAAATAAAGTTATATATTCCTTACCTAGAGTAAAAAAGATATTATATTATTAAACTTTTATCTACTAAAAAAGGTATATATTAAGCTACTCTACTACTATATATATAATTTTACTAATTCGAAAGAAAGCTATAAAAGCTAGTTTTATAGCTACCTCGAAATTAAAGTAATTGTACTATCTACTAGGAATATAAAGAGGTTTACATAGAGTTAAAGTAATCTAGTAGATATACTTATATTATAATTATCCTACCTAGTAGACTTGTTAAACCCCTTAATCCGCTTATATACCCTAGATTATTTACTATAAAATTAGTTTATTAAATACTCGAAGGTTAAATCTATATTCTATATAGTAAGATCGAATAGTAGATAAGCCTACTATAATCGACCTAGGTTTTAGGCGTCCTACTACTAAAAGGCCCTAGGGTATACTTATATTTTTAGTAGCTACCTAGCTAATAAGTACTATTAAATTCGCTAGCTACGCTAGGCGTAATATCTTAGCTTAAAACGCCTTAAAGGAGCGAATATAGGAATTATAAACTTTATAAGTATTTAGAGATAAACCTAAATATACTAGCCTTAAAACCTCCTAAGATAATAAAGAATAAGACTAAAAGTCTATATAATTAATAGGTAGATCTATTTATAGTTAAGCTAAAGAAGTAGGTACTAATTAGTAATAACTCTTTTTAAATTATATAAAAAAGTATTAGTAAGTATATTATCCTATCTAGCGATTTAGGTATCTAATATTTCTATATCTATTTAAGCTGCTATATAAAATAGGTAGCGAAGTAGTCTATTCTAAAAAGGATACTTTAAGTATTACTTAATAAGACTAATTTATATAGAGATATTATTTATATAAACTACTACCCTTTTTTATAACTATAAAAAGGCCTACTTATTAAAGGAAGCCTAAACTACCTTAATCTTAAAGATATTAATATTAAATATAGAACCTTTTATTATAGGAGGTAGGGGCAATTATAATATATAATTCTAATTAAGGAGGTATATATATTAATACTAATCTACCTAGGGTTTGTTAATTATAAGGTAAAAGGCGCCTAGACCTTAAATAGAAGTATTATAAAATAGGTAGACGTATTTATACTATATATTAAAGAACAATATACTATTAAAGTATAAGAGTATCCGGTCCTACTATATTAAATCTACCTTAACCTCTAGGGTTAACTATTATTAAGTAGTATTTAATAGCTTCTTAGGCTAGGTGTAAATAAAAGTCTAAAAGTTATAGTAGAAAACCTAGCCTAATTATACTACCCTAGTATAAAAAGTAAGTAAGCTAGTTAAAGATTCTAACTCCTTTTAAGTAATATTATTTTAATTAATAAATTATATTATAGTATCTTAAATTTAAGATAGTTTCTCTAGTAGAATTAAGACTATAAAACTATCTATATCTACTAAGTATCCTAGGAGTTCTACTAAAGTACCCTCTATACTCTTTAAGTTGTTAATTAGAATACTTAAGACTTATATTAATTATAAATATTACTTGTCCTAGTCCTAAACAAATAATCGAGTAGCCTAAGCCTTTATAAATATAGTGAATTTGTTGTTTAAATAATAAGCTAGTAAACTCTAACCTAGGAGGTATAACTTAATAATCTATTTAAGTACCTTAGTAAAAAAGTTAAATATAAACGGCGCTATAGTAAGACTAAAGGGTAGAACTATATATATAAACTTTATACCTTCCTACTTAAATCCTAGAGACTAATATATATATTCTATTACTAGGACTATCTAAAAGGCGTTTAATATATCCCTCTTAAATATTATATAGCCTTAGCCTACTAAGCGAACTAAGCCTAGAACCTTATTAAAGGTAATATATTTAAAATATATATATTTGTCTAGTATATAGTAGTTAATAGAATCTCCTTCTAGAAAAAATAGGTAGTAAATCTAACGCTAGTCGCTATTTAGCTTAGGTTTTAGCGTAAAACCTAAGAGAGACGTAATAAAAGGATCGCTATCTTATAGAAAGACTTTCTCTACTAGCCTATATTATAGATCCTTCTTAATTTTTAATACTAGTAACTTAGGGAATTCGTATACTAATAAGAGGTTTAGAGAGATCTTAAAGATCTATAGACTCTTATATCTAATTAAGGTACTAAATTAAAGGATATTATTAATTATATTCGCGAATTTAGAGTCTAGATATTAGTATAATAGTATATACTATACTATTAGGTTTAAAGGAGAGGGTAAGTTTTAGAGTAGTAGTTTTAATATATCTATAATATTAAATAGTACTAGTATATTTATAAACAATAATATAAAAGAGTAAGTATAAGATAGTAAAAATTAGTATAAAGAGACTAAATTATTTATATAAACTTATACTATTTACTAAACTTAATCTCTTATACTAAAATCTTATTCCTTTTTCTTAGCCTTTTTTACCTTACGTTTATTATCTAGGTAATAATAAATATACTCCGAATTTATATAACTAGAGCCCTTTAACTTCTTATAATAAACCTCCTTTCTCTTATCGCTATCCGACTTCTCTCTCTTATCCTTTTAACCTTCTCCTCCTCCTTCTTGTCCTAGCTTCTTAGTATAGTAATAATTTAAGACCTTAACCTCTAGAATACGCTATAGCTCGATACTCTAAAGAGCGTTACGCGATACTACCTATTCCTACTAATATAGCGCTAAATTAAAGACTTCCTCCTAGATAAAGATTCCTACTAGCTTTAAGATTAAGATAATAAAGGCTAATATATTAGCTAGAAGGTTTACTAAGAAATAGAGAGGATAGTATAACTAAATAATATACGCCTAGTAATTAAGAAAACAATAGTACTACTTATTTAGATTAGAACTAAACACCTTAATTAACTTTGTATCTCTAATAGACTAACTACCTATCTCTATATTAAATAAAATACTAGCGCTTTAGTCCTTTTAAACTAAGGTAGATTTGTCTAATAAGTATAGATCGGAGACCTTAAAAGTACCTTTTATAATCTAGATAATATACTTCTTATACTAGGTCGGGAGAGTGTTTATAATCTATATTACTAGAGGAGGTAACGTACTAATATCTCCTTATAATTAACCGCTAGCTTATACTCTATCTAGGAGTTTACTAGCTAAAATATTTAGAAATCTTATATCCCTAAAAGGTATACTTATAAGGTTCTAATCTATACTAATAGGTTAGTCCCCTATACTTAAATTTAGCTAACCTATACTTATTCCTTAGCTAAATTATAGCTAAAGTACTCCTTAGGAAGTACTATAACCCTAGCCCTACTACAAAAGCGGCGGAGGGACTCCTATACCTAAATTTTACTATAGAATACCCTATAGATTTTACCTACTTAGAGCCCTAAATATCTAGTAACTAAATATACCTAGGTTATAACTACTAATACTAAATTAAACTATACCTAGATTATAACTACTAAAACTACTACCTAGAGCGCTAAATCTAAAACTACTATATCTACCTATCCCTAGGTACCCTATATATCTACTATAACTACTAAAAGCTAGGAGTTAGTATAGTCCTTATAGAGGAGTACTATTATATTAA
>LT855411.1:407525-486248 GCA_900184765.1 Hymenoscyphus fraxineus
CGACTATATTTACCCGGATAAAAGTTATATCTACTACTACTAAGTTAAATTAGATTAACCTATACTAGTAGATTAAGTTAATTACCCTATAGTAGAAGGTTAACTTATACTAGTAGATTAACTTATTATATAGGTAGGTTAACTTATTATACTTNGGGGAGGCTAAATAATAACAACCTAGTGGCAAGGTACTATAATTGCGACTACTAGCTAAAAGTGTAGCCTTAGTAGTATCTATAGCGTTGTATTATACCTAGAAGTCTGCTTAAGCCGCCTCTCCTACTTCTTCGATAAGATAAGCGCGGTTAGGAGCCCTAGCTAGAAGGTTTACTTACGCCTTAGTACTAGTACGCTTTATAGCCTTTATTAAATTGCCCTTTTATATAATATTACAACCTCTTGTTTTAGGAGGTATATTAAGGCTTATTGTTATTAATTGTTCTATAAAAGAGCTTAAAAGTATTACGGACGATAATATTATAGTGTTGTTATTAAGGAGTTCTATACTTCGAGTATAAGAAGGGATATAATACCCGGACTCCCTCATTCACTATAAACCCCTACTATTTATTATCTATTTGAACTGATCAAAATGACTTATTCAGAACGGCAGGACAAGAGGCCAATTGTTCTAGATATTCAAACAATTTAACACTCAGATATAACTTACGCTGATAGCGAGAATGGATTTCATTATTTCTGCCACTTTTCTTGTCCACTGGGAGGTAGGGAGGTAGGGAGGTTTGCCTGTGGACGATTAACGTAGCACCTGATTTCTTTTTTTGTGTTGACTTTCTAGAGTAAATTAGGTTACCGCCCCAGAGCAGCTTTCGGGTTGAATGCCACAATTCTCTTTAAATGTTTGAAGAATTCACTAGAGATTCTAATAATTTAGATAACAACAGCTTGTTATTCCCTCTTGTGATGCCTACAGGGTGGATGCATATATTAAATGTTGCCTAAATGTTTTTGGAAGTCTAGTAAGCACTTATACTGGCCGAGTACTGTAGGAGAATCAAACTTGAGTGATTCAAGGTTGAAAAAGTAAAACTGCATCGTACCTGCAAGAACAGTAGCAACTGATCAGACTAAAAGCTTCACATTTAGATGACATCAACCAGAGATCTTCCAGAAAGAGACTTTTCCCACAAGTTCAAGAACTCAGATTAAGCATTTACCCTTGCCCATTTGTTAACCATCCGAAGATCACACGAAAACGTTTCCATGTGACCATTTATCATCACCTGCACATCGCCACCACCGATCTCCTAAAAGCCGCATGGGAAAAACAACAAAGTTGCCGTATGGAAATATCCTGTTCTTCTCCCGAGGCTCACGAGAGGTCATCCACCAGTTCATAGAAACTAAGATGACAAACTTCCACCCGACGATCCACCAACGCACCACAAAAAACCTGAAATCGAAAAGCAGCCCACCTCCGCATCCGCAGATCTGCATCCCAGGGACGGGGAAACAAGGCGTCCGGGTCACAAGGCGGGGAATCGTTGGGAATTCACAAAATGCCATAACCCTGTTTCCTTAGCATAGCATAGCCTGATATTGGTTTTACGGAGATGTTGAGTAACTTCAGAAGGATTCCATTGTTAGTCAGCAGGTCCTCAGATGATGTGATGTATAAATTTCCAGGAGGAATTTGGAGAGGTATAACAATCTAGTCAAGAATCAAGATGTTCCAGATTTCTATCGCTTGAGATTCTTTAATACAAATTGATCGCTAGTTTGTTTTGGTATTTGATGCCTCGGAAGTATTCGAGAAAGTTTGGAAAGATATGAGCTCCAAATTGCAAGCCACGTCGAATAGTCCAGCTTCCGAGGAACTATCCACTTCAATTCCACGAAATCCTGGACGTTCATACAGACCGCCATCAATAGAGGGGCTAGACTTCAGTCCTCTTCCACCAGCTGTGGAAGATGAGCTGGTCCAACAGCTTTTTACTCCTGTGGAACCAAGCAATGAAGTTTTAGAATTGGCGATCGCCGAGCCTCCTGCATGGTCATTAGATGACGATGGAATGAACAATAGTCTTTTTGGAGATGGGCAACATGGAGATGAAAGGGAGTTGGGCCAGGAAAACCAGCGAAAGACAATGTCAATGACCGGCTCAACACCAGCATCATTTCCCTCAACCCCATCCTACGAACCAACACCAACATTGAGGCCTCAAGAATGTTCCTCTTCACCTTCGTCGATTTCAACGCACACCAGCACCTCGTCGTTTTCTGCTTTGGCATCATCAACGAGCACCTACCAAGCTAAAGATCACAATCGAAAACGTTTGAAGAGAAAAGTTGGTGATACTCGTCTCGAATCACGACCTCGGGCTTCATTTGAGAAGGAAGAGGAATAGAGTTAGAAAACGAAGAATAAACAAGCAGGAACGTTAAATTTTGCAAGGGAATATTAGAAGGACACAACAGAAATCAGGAAGGGGGTGTTGAATATATAGCGGATCGGTGGAAGCGTAGTCTTATAAGTGCCTGCCAAGAAGCAAAGTCAAGTGTTTACAATATATTCCGTTTCGTTTGGTATTATACAAGTACCAATTGCACTCTCAGACCTACAGAAGTGGGTACGGCTACTAGGATGTCCTAAGGTAGGTGTTTTCTTCACAGTGAACCTGTACTCTTACTCAATCATCTTGTCTTTTACTTTCCACTTTCACTTGTTTTACACTTTCCAATTGGATAGCTAGCAATTAACCTTGTTTTACTAAGCTAAAAATCTTGAAAGCACCCTCTAATAGACTGATCACCTAAGTCTAGCATTTTAAACGACGTAAAGCTTCGATTCAAGAGACTAGGCTCTAGATTATAGTACATTTGCTGACTCTAACGCTATCTACTGTTATCTAACGGTGCAAATAGTATAATACCAAAACGAAACCGAGTCAGAGGAAACGAAAGATATTCTGTGGTGGCAGTGAAGCTGTTATTCTAAAATTCAAGGTTTTACAGAGCCTCCTAA
The DNA here is from genome assembly GCA_900184765.1 of Hymenoscyphus fraxineus. NCBI lineage: Eukaryota > Fungi > Ascomycota > Leotiomycetes > Helotiales > Helotiaceae > Hymenoscyphus > Hymenoscyphus fraxineus. The sequence goes on from LT855411.1 coordinate 410,512, forward strand.
TCCGAAGCTTTCTCTTGACCTTATCTTTCCTCTCCATATTGAGGTAAGATGTAGCTGTAATGTGGCACTCGTTGTCCCTTAGAGTGCGGATGATGGCGGTTAGGAAAGCCAAAATGTTATAGGAAAGGAGTTACAACCGGGTTATTCGGAATTCTTGGCCTGGCGATCAATTCGTTTTTAATATGGAGATCTACGTTGTGCCTGAATATCCATTCTCACTATGAACGAAGCGGAAAGCTCGCTTAAATGACGGAATACTAGTTACCGTCTAGTAGAATAATTCAAGTAGCGAAGTAATAGTTACCGTCTTATTTCCTCGTCTCTTCATGTGTACATTTCGATTTTAAGAAGTATGTTTGCGATTCCCTATATGGGTGATTAGACCGGTCGCAATAATGCTTAGGCGGCCTATGGGGTTGGGTCTGACTTGCTCCGCACCAATCAAGTAGTACTATCGTGAAGTAATAAGACTAAAAGTGGATGCCTCGAATTCAAAAACCGAAATGTACATATGAAGATACGAGGAGATAGTAAAAAAGTTCAAACGGTGGAGTTGTTGCAGACGCCGAGACTCCTAGTCGCGTCGCAATGAGTTTACCGAGTGGTTTTGTTGCTGCGATCGTCAAATCACACTTGTTGACGATCGCTTTTGACCCTTTCTGCGCAACTGCTTTACCACGGTACCTTGTAAACAGGAATGTAAAAGTAGTGTAGGATGTCAGAAAGTATCTCGTCCCAGGCCTAATAAACGTAAAACTGTAGTGGGGATTTAACTCTGTACTCAACAGAAAATCCCATGTAAACCTTACTACTTTTTACGTTTATGCTTAATAAGAAGATTATACGACTTGAATGGCCTCCGGTGACCTGTCGACCCTGTCACGATGCTGCTTTATCTACTCCGTAAAGACCTTCTACGAGGGTAGAACTTAAGCTATTCAGAACTCTAGGATCTTACTCGTACGTACCTAAGAAAACAATTGTATAAGCTAACTAGCTACCTATTACTAGTATGTTATAGGGTTAGTCTTCTTGTTAAGACGCCTGCTTATTACTCTTCACACACTTTATAACAAGTTATTTGCTAAACTTCTAGCAAAAGTAAAAAAGTTGTCTTAATATACCTAGGCTTCTTATTTAGAAGTTCTAAATACTAAGAAGGAACAGTTATTAACTTATTCAAATTATTGATATGTGTTGTCAGCTAATATGCTGACAGGTCTTTCCACCACATGAAACGGGTCTCATTCTACTCTAAAGGAGTCAGGTTGTATATATTAGATAACTTTTTCCTACTCTCCTTTGAAAGTCAACTCGTTCAATACAATTCTTATTTGTACTTCAAACTGGCATTCCAGGCACTCCACTTTATATATTGCCATCACCAATGTGTATATTCTAGTAGTACGTGGCTTATAGAATAATATCATTCTGATTTATCCCGAGAGAAGGTGCGTACAGAGTAACAACCACATCTCTTACATGTAAAGACTTTTCGTGCTTGCGTTCAAATATTTCCTTTGAGATCAGACGACATTAGCGTCTAAATCATCTCAGACACGTTATAGAGATAACATGTTTACAGTTTCTGAAGAAATAGTTTCCAACTAGTAATAGAGTTTTTCAATACGCAGGCATGATAGTACGACCAATTGCTCCTTAACCTAGCACTACATAGATAAACCAGACAAGAGGAATCCTTCCATTTTGCTCTCTGTCCCATGAAACATAATAACACAGTGAAGTCCGATCAAGTAACTCATTAATCATTAACACGCCATCTTCCTAAAAGCATCATAATCCACCTCCGCCCTGCCTAAAATCGTCCACAGCCACCGTCAATGCACACATAATCGTATAATCAAACCCCGGAGATACTTTTACAATATACTATCTCATGTCAGCAACGACGCATACACACCGAAAGCTTGGTAAGGACTTACACTATTCTTTTCCTTCACAGTTCCACCATCCGGCCTCGATATTCGACCGATAGGAACCCCAAAAGACTATTTCATGGTCAGAAAAACGGTTCGAATGAGATCAAGAAGGACGAGAATATAAGATAGGCCATCCATCGGAATTCCGAATACACCTCAGAAGAAACAAAATTATCCTAAAAAGTCTCGCACAACTAAAATAGTTCCACGAGCAATTTAAGACAATTGGAACCAATATATCTTTATGAACCCAAGTGATTTGGGACAATCAAGTTGATCGTAGGAGGAATTCTAGTACAATGGACTCGTAAGGTGTGTCCAGAGTAATTGGCAGGTGTCTTACACTAACATATACATCTCTCGTTGTCGCACTTCCTCTTACACTCCATCTCTGCAATCAAAGTCAGTCCTTCGTTCGCAACATCCAAACGTCGAACCTGTAAAAAACTTGAAAATCCTTACCACTGTCCTTTTATCACGGGCATTGGTGAACTCGACGGTCCAAGTCGGATTTACTACTCCAGAGTTAGACACCCCTCCTTATTCTCCGCAGCGCAGCTTTTTCATCTTACAAGTATCCGGATCCCTCGTGAAAGCAAAAACTGTCTGTCCTCGATTCGACTCCGCAATTCGCCTCTGACTACCCTGTTTCTTCGTCCGGAAAAGCACGTTTCCCCTCGTGTCGGTAAACTCTACATCTTGTCATTAGCAAGACTTCCCCTCAGTTATCATGTTCTCGGAATCTTCAGCGGGGGATAACACAAAAAGATTTTTACAAAAAGCACAAAAAAAGAACATACCCCTCTTCTGACCCCAACTGTGAGGATTACCCCTAATGCCCAGAACCCTCCTCGTCCCACAAATGACCTCCCACCTCATATCCCGGAAAATCGTGGAATTTCTGCTCATCCAAATCTCCATGCCCGTATCGCCGGCATAAAATTGTCGATCAAACCAAACACCGCATTCCTTTATCCTCGATTGCGTTGCCATCCGACTTATATGACTCCGTATGCTTTGTTTCGACGAAATCGTTTGCCTCGAGGGACTCCGACTCACGGAGAGATATTGATTTTGGTGGTCGTAATCATACGCTGGCATTGGTGGCAGCGGTGGTAAGGGACTATCGAGGATGGAAGGGGAGGCGGATCGGATGGAAGGGGAACGAAGTGAGTTACTTCTGCTTTTGATTGAGAGGGGGTAGTGGGTGGGCACTAGGCCGTTAGGGATCTCGAGTGTGGAATAGTTTTGATGCTGTGCAAAATCATGATTGGCGATCTTGTGAGCATCTGGGATTATTGCCTCTAAAGTGCTGTAATTGGAGCTATCTTGAAGCGCGATTTTGTCGTCGGGCAGAGGCACGACTTCGAGCATGCTGTAAGATTCATGTTGAACATCGTTGTAATGGGGCTTGAGTTTCCTGGAAGGAGGGCTTCTTTCTGGTACACGTCCTTCAGATATTTTCCAAGAATTAGACGAATCGATAGGGGAGGCCATTAAGGAACCCAACTGTTATAGCTTGAATATAATGAAGAGAAAAGGACGATGATGAAGAACAGGCTTGAAGGAGCTCTGGGATCCTGGAACCACTAGAACCAGAACGACCCCCTGGACTATGCTTTCTTCCTTACGAAAGATCAGGTACAAGCAGGGAGTGAGCAGTAAGCGTGGCTGCGGCGTGGTTCTAGAAATGATCTTTAAGTGCAGAATTACTTGGTGAAATTCAGCCCCATCCAATCTCAGCGCACCGACTCGTAGAAGGGATAGCTGATAATTGGACGATTAGAGTAAAGCAATATTGGCCCCGTAGCGCTGCAGGTATGCCCACACTCGCGGTGCTCTTCGCACAAGTTACCGAGACGAAAGTCACGAGGTGTCTCTCACACCCTCGCCTCTGTAATCATGGAAGAACCGGTAAATGCCATATCACCTGCCAATTTGGGGCCTTGGGATTGTTGGTTTGACGACAAAGTTTGCCTACGGCGCAATAGATGAATAAGTCTAGGCCCACAATCAATCCTACGAGTCTTTTTAGTAATTTTTCATTTGAAACGCGGGGGAGGCGCTGGTGTTGGTTGGATGAAAAAGAAGGAGTAGTTCCATCTACACATGGGATTGGCCGACGGCGTAAGCTTTCAAGAAAAACGATCGCACCTGTCCGAAGCTTTCCTGCTAATCGTACCAAAACGCACTCAGTGACAATGATGGTGCATGTTTTATTTACAAGTATTTTGTTATACAGCCGTATTTCTGCCTAAGGGTGTGCTGTGAGGCTCTAATTCTGTGGCGACACCGAATTGCGCTTGAAGTAGTCCCATTGTCCCTCTGCGGGCTTCTCTACCAAGTCTTCCCATCTGCGAAGTATTTGATTAGCAGGGTTCTCCAAATAACAGTCTTTGAGGCTCAGATATGGCCAAATAAGAGTATTCCGTGCGATTGAAACACCAACCCAAATCCCAAGGAATGGAAACTGTTCAATCCTTCTTGTTCAATCCCTCGGGTTCTGGGTGATCTCGGTGCCTAGACATATGCTTCCTCCCAAGACGAAAACAAAATCGTAGCCGACTTACGCTTTGGCTTCCAGTAATATATGCGCGAGTTCGAGCTCTCCTGCGGCAACTTCGATAACCTCCTCAATAAGACCTGCACCGATTCTGTTTTCCACTTCTCCAACTCTGCACGTAGTTAGCATTGTTCCGAGTGAAACGTTCCAAAACTCCAATTGAAGTATACAACTTACTGCTCTGCAGTCAATATGGGCTCCTCTGGCAAGGTAATCTTCTGTCCTCCAGTCTCATACTTCATGTATGCGCCCACCTCCACGCCACCCTTAATCGCAGCCTCTCCGTCCCACTCATCATCGGGCCCGGGCACAGCCTCTGGCTTCGAAGTGACAAAAACGCTCCCTCCATGCTTCTCCTTGGTCATTTTACCAATCAAACTAACCACATTCCCACCAATATTATCCTCCGCAACGAAGGACTCGGGGCGTGCTTCCATGATCTTTTTCGCAGATTCCCTCCATGCCTCCAGTCCCTCTGGCACAACAGATTTCACAATGCTCAAGCGATGCTTCGTGACAGCTTCTGCAGACTGGCGATATAAAGAGCTCTCGGGGAATTCGCTGAGCTTGTCCAGAGTTCGCGAGTAGAGGTAGAGGAGGGTGGATCGCGGAGATGGGTGGGTATTGAGGCCTGTGAGACCTGTAGGTGTGTTAGGTTCGAGATATGCTGAAGGCTTGACGGCCGCCAGCTGGCGGAATGTGCGGCGCATCGTGGGTATGTTCAATGGGTTGAATTGGAAGACGGAGATGCATGAACGTGCATCCAAATGTGATGCGTTCGACAGCCCCTCGAGCTTCCAGGTTGACGTCTTGGCACGACGCTAAATTCAATGTCTCTCTGTACCAGTAAGGTAGGTTAGGGTAGGTAGTTGACCATGTTAAACCATGCAATTTATTAACCTAAGATTCCTTGACTCAAGTCTACTCTTAGAATTTACACGAAGGTTTCTGAGAGCAGAGAAAATTCTTATAACATGGTTACATGAGCATCTTTCATCAATCACAGATATCAATAGGGTCCAAGTCATGTGATTATTTCCAATGGAGCGTTTCTGATTGGACAATGCGTATAAGAAGTATTATAGTAGGAAAAGGAAGAACTGTATCTGTCAACAATGTGTAGACCAGCCTACAAGTCCCCCTAGGCTACTTGAACAAAGATGGATGTTTGGTATCGACATCGAATATCTAAGCATCTACGGTTTAGAGTAGTAATTCGACATCTCCAACCTAGACAGAAGCTGAGAGATGGTATTCTCCTCCGTCAAATCATCAAAATCAAAAAGTCCCCCCTGATCCGCAGCTCTCCCGTCTATAAATTTCCTCTCGCCATATCCCTTCTTCTCGCTCAAACTCCTACACACCGAAATAAAAACACCAACTTTCTTCCTAAACCTGGCATATAGCTCTCGAACTTCCTTGTCTGCACTATCTTTTCTCTTTGATCCTGTAGCTCTTTGCCTCGAATGCTTTGAGAATTGAAGAACCAAGGTAAATATTTCTTCTAGCAAATTTAACACGGGCTGTTGGCGCTTTCGGAGTAGAAGTGCAAACATGATCCTGTCAAGGACTCTTTCATGATAATCCCGGAGTTTGTCGATGCCTTCATTTTGCCCCAATGAGATATTACCATCATCTCGGTTGATGCGAGCTTCAATTTGGTCCAACTTTCGTTCAAAAAGCCGCCATGTAGTCTCAATTCCGGTATCAAAGAAATACCCGCAAATACTAGAGATGAAGTGATGAGCTTCTATCCGAAAGCGCTGTGCTAGATTCTCAATGCCTTGCCAGCGAGCAGTTCGGTCAGTGGCGTCGCGAAAAAGAGCCGATACTACGTAGAGCATTCGTATTACGCGTAGGAGGAGCTTGAACAGCTGGTCGTATTTGTACAGTATGACGGGTGTGATGACAGCATCAAGAGGGGCTGGGGGTTTGTATGACAATCGAAGGAAGTCCAAGGCTTCAACAGAGTCCGGATCCATACACTTTTGGATCTCTTCCTCCGACATGTCTCGGACCGCGAAACTAAGATCACCTGGCATTGAGGTCTGGTCGAGAAATGTACCGGCATGAATTGCATCCGGGGAGTTGTTTGTGTGGTAGCTCTCAGTCATGACTCCCATAAGCGCAAGTCGCAGTTCTGAACTCGCCGGTGGCCATGTGTCTCTACCTCCAAGACGAAGACCCATAGTGCCACCAGAGCGGGCGATCCCTCTTTGTCGCTCTGCTGTCTCCAATTCGGGATCAAATAGAGCATGAGATAATCTGCTAGAGAATACACCGTTACCAAGCAAATGAAAGCTTCGCTGGACACTGAGATGTTCCCGCAAATTGTGTGATTTGAAGAATATACGCATGCAAGTACCATTAACGATTCGGGCCTGGGCGGAAATGATGGGGTTGAAGGAGAGTACTGGAACTAGAGAAATTGGAGGAGAAAAGAGAGAATCATCTTCCCGCACTGAATCTCCAGATGTACGAAGATATGCATTGAGCTCTTCGGAAAAGCTGTCGACTTGAACATCCTCTCCCAATGGTTTATTGAACATATCAATAGTGGCGAGTAATTGTGCTTCCATTCCACTTTCCTGACTACTCCAGAAATTGAGTGGAGAGGAGCTTGCAACCAGATTCTGACTCAGACTTGTATCTTCTTCTGCTGGCTCGGAGCTCTTTTTGCCAAATTCTTGGATAGCTTTGGTCAAGTCACTCTCGTATTGCAAAGCTCTACCTTCAACTTTGACGATATCCTCCCATGAAAACTTCCAATCGAGAGAAGGCGGGCATGCAGAAGCTATAACTTCAGCTCTTGCCAATGGGTGATCGGAATGGTGATCTCTTAAAAAGCGAAGACTCCTCCCAACCTCAAACATCGCACGAGCATCCTCTGAAGAGATGAAAGCAGGAACTCGGTCTATATCGAGAACGAAATCGGGTTCATTAACTTCCAGTCCTTGCTCGTCCACCCACTCTCGATTTTCAACTTTGACGAAACTCTTTCCTTTGCCTTCCTTAGTTAGAGGTATGGTCGTCTCGCGTTCCAATCCAAGCCATACTCCAGAGAACTCAAGCCAGGGGCGAGATACTTGGGAAAGTACCTCTAGCAGAATTCCTCTGAGCGAATCTGTTCTGTGCTCGAGCAACTGAATCTCTTGGTATATGGTAGAAAGCATAGACTCGTCACTTCGACTTTTAGATACATGTCTTATGATATGGCCGAAGCATTTCAAAATCGAGTGGGTGGGTTGAAATAAAGCTTGCAGTTGCATAATACTGTTTTGCGTAGAGGGATTTGCGTTAAACCTCGCTTGTATTTTGGAAAGCAATTGCGAGACAGAATTTGCCAAAGCAATTCGACCTGGAGATGCATGCGCGGTGTAAGACTTGTCAACAAACTTCTGGAGGGACACTGTGATGTTTCCGCATTCCATGAACATGACTAAGATATTTTCTAGCAATGTTCCACTGTAACCAGATATTCTCATCTTAGGAAAGGCTGAGTCGAACGTTTGCTTTTCTTCTACCCACGTAAACAAAACCGAACTTCTTCCCAAGGCTAGGGCAAACAGAGCTGCTGTATATGTCTTGGTATCAACGACAACATGGCCAGCGTTGTTGATCTTTAAGAAATCTTCCTCCGCTATAATTGCAGCATCGAATGTAGTAGGCCCGGTCTCGGTTATGTAGGGCGTGTGGCGCTCTCTGAAATGGTGATTCTCAAACGCATCCCAACTCAAATAATTTGCTTCATCTTGTGGTATTCCTGTCTCTCCCAGGCCCAGCCATATATCTTCTCCCTCGACGTCTTTCGTGATCTCGTCTCCAGGCCCATCGGCAGAAGTGGCTGGGTCACTCTTGGGTTCGATATCTACCGGGACGACTATAGGGTCTCCAAGAGTATAATCTGGGAGGTTGAAATATGTGTCGGTCTTCTTTGTGGTGTCGGCGATCGCTGGTAGCTTCTCATCAATATCTGCTTCATATCAGCTATCGAGATTTGTGTGTAGGTAATGAAATCAAGATAAAGTGAAATGCGAACCATCCAGTTGTAGTTGGGAAAAAAGTAACCCGTCCTCTATTAATCCCCCAAGGTACAGTTTTGAGGGCGCCCAAAGGTCTGGTATTGCGAATGGCTTTCCAGAATCTCCCTCATCGTCCATATTTACATAATGTTCCAGAGAGACGCGTCGTGGTTGTGGGGAGACGCGGGAGGGTTATCAGGGACTGGGGTTGGGGTATCTTGAAGCCTGAGGCATCCAGGCATGGAGAGTTCAATGTTGACATACTGGTACTGTACTCGTAGAAAGGGGCAAAAAAAACAATAGAAACTCACTTTAACCATTCCAACTTCTTAGGACATAGAGAAAAAAGTCCAAAAAATTGGTAGCTTCTCTTTGATTGAGCGTGTCATCCTTAGTGCAGGGGCCATGCTAATCTTCTCTGTATCGTTTCAAATTGACCAAATGCCCGAAGGCGAAAGAGTGTTACTTATTGATGACTATAGAAAGATTTCGACAGAAAGTCACAAGTCACACTTCGGCTTAAATTCGGTGGATGTCTTTGATAGTAAGACACTAACTGGCCCCATAAAACATATTAACTAGACCCACTAATTTAATGAAATTCAAGAGACACGAATAGTGAAGAGACTAATGCATATTTTGGTTAATGAAGCACGCATTCTAGAACCTTGCTTTGGCAATACCTTTGTCTTGGATCTTCTACTAAGAAGTTAGGAATTACTTATAATGCACCTTTTACTATGTACCTGAACAGTAATTATGTAAATGAGTTATTCAAGGATAACTACATATTAGTAAGTACAGGTAGCAAGTGATTTAAGTATAAGAATGCATTAATTATTATCTTTTCCTGGTCCGCTTACTGAATAATCACTCGTGTACCAGTAAACAGCAACTCAACTAACTCATTAAAAGGCTGATTTCAACAGTTAAATATCGATTAGAGGCCTGATATAGAAAACTGTAGAGATACAAGGTCGCCAAATCCCAGTGGGAGCACGAGAGTCCATACAGTATAGACCGGCGGTGTCAAGGGACAAAACAGGAGACTGTCAGAATGAGCTGTGTGAAAGTGGATTAAGGAGTGAAGAGCTAGCTAAGGGAGAAGTAGGGAGTCTTATAAGACGACCCTGACCGAGTGGAAGCCGCTAGAATGCTAGGCAACCACCCAGGCAACCGAGACAGGCCAGGCAGGAGAGACAGGAGGTCTCGTACTGTAACAGGCGGTCTATACTGTATAGACTCTCGTACTTTTAGTAGGAACTTTAAAAATATAAAACCTAAAAAAACTCTCTTATAATACTAACAATACCTAACTATATATACCCTTAAAATATTAAAGTGTTTCTAGTACTATAGCGTTAGCTATAAACAATTGTATTCCGGTTATCCCTCAAAAATCCCCCTTTCGAGCTCCCTTTCTCGCTTAGTATCTAGGTAGTACCTAGTACCTAGTCGGAGCGGTCGGAATAATGCCTAGGCGCGCTACGGGCCGACTATCGGTAACCTCGCTAGGATACTTTTACTAGGTTTTCAAGCTAAATTGCGTAACTATACGTAACGGCTATATATGTCTAGCTATCTATCGGTCTGTCTATCGGTCTGTCTGTCGGTCTGTAGGTCGTCTGTCTGTACTCGTAAGTCTCCCTCCCTCCTATCCCCCCTTTATGTCTCTGTACTCGGTAAGTCTTCCTCCTTACGTAGGTAAGTACTATCCCCCTACTCTCCCTCCCTCTACCTGTAAGTCCTATTTCTTCTACGTATACCCCCTAACATTATAGACTTTGAGGGTCTATACCGTATGGACCCTGCTCCCACTGGGAATGTACATTGGGAGTAACAGTAGATAATGCGCTTCTAGAATATTAGAATATATATGAAAACGCCCTCGTTCACCTATATTCCTTGTACAATAATAAACAATATTAGAAATTCCTGATACTAAAAGAGATCTGCTAATTCTTTAGATGTCCATATATAGCGAGAGTGTGCACATGGAAAAGGTTGCAAAATGTTAAGCGAAGATACAGCCGTGGATGCTTTGACTTATTCCCAGGGGAATAAATCATATACCAATGCCATCTTTACTTTGCAAATTTCCTTACCGCTATTCTTTCTGTCATCTACTTAGTAATACAACCACAGAAGCATGTGAATTTAATATAGCATAAATATATATAAACAATAGCTTCATAATACATCGACCCATTTCGCCCGTAACCCCAGTTTTTATATTAAAAAAGAAGGGAGTACATTCGCAAATCAATCCAACCCCCAACACCAACCCACAACCCATTCAAGCCTTAGAGAACTCCACAATCCCACTAGTGCTCCCACTAGGTCTCACCCTCCCATTTCCCTCATCATGCCCCTTCCATTCCGAATCTCCCATCTCAACTTCTTCCCTCCTCCTCTCATCCACCAAATCCCCCGCCAAACTCTCCACTTCCTCCCCCTCATCCTCCTCCGGCAACATCAAATTAAGTGCCACCGCCAAAAAAGCCGTGACCGCAAACCCCGTCTCCATCACCAGCGCAATCGCGTCAAAGAACCCCGCTTTCGCCCGATTGCCCCCCGTATAGGTGAACACGTACGAAAACCAGTCCGGGACCAAGATCGCACCCAGACCTAGGGACATGGCGGCGGTAAGGATGAAGCGTGTTCGTCGTGTGAAAGGGACGGTGGAGATGATTCGGATGCCGGAGACGGCGACGGAGGCGAAGAGGAAGGTCGTCATTCCTCCAAGGACGGCGGAGGGGATGGATGTTAGTGCAGCGGCGAATTTGGAGAAGACGCCCATGATGATTAGGAAGAAACAGGCTGCGTAGCCGGCTTTACGGTTTGCGCAGCGGGTTAAGGCGATTACTCCGTTGTTTTGGGCGAAGGCTGTTGTGTATGGTCAGTAATCATTCTTTAAGATTTCTAGAGTTTTAAAAAACATAGCAATGTTCGTAGAACCTACTTGACATAGGGGTGATAGTACAAAGACCAGCAAGCATTCCGTTCAATCCATCGGCCAAAACACCTCCTTGAATTCTAGAGTCGAAAAGTTTGCCATCGACCTGGAGGCGAGAAACATCGCAAGTTGCCGTGATATCACCGATCGCTTCCATCATAAGAATCAGGTAAACTGCCATGAATGGAAGGATGAAAGGACCGTAGACGGAAAGGGGAAATGTCTCAACCCAGATAAATGATGCTGCCGGTGCAGCATCGATTGAGCTTTTGTCAAAGTAACCTGTCGCTGCTGCAATGATGCATCCTACAAGAAGACCGATGACAACACTCACTTTATCAAAGCATCAGTAGTGTATTTATTAAGCTTCCTAAGAGAGTGAACTTACAAGATTTCATAATAGGAGCTCCAAATCTCTCACTCAGAATAATAGTAACGAAGACCGAAAATCCAAGGCCGATAAACTCAGCACTTCCCCAGGGCAAAGCATGGGGCGCACTATTCGAAGGACAAAGCTGAAAGTTCCCAGTCTCCGGTCTCCCATTGCAATTTCCACTCCCACCAGCCCAATTCTTAAGGCCACTCGTAATCAAAGAGACACCGATAAGTGTAACCGTAGGTCCAGTAACGAGAGGTGGGAAAAGTTTCTTCAATGCTGATGGAGGGAGGAAAGAAAGTCCAATTTCCAATAACGCGCAAAGTGATGATGTTCCGAGAATTGCTCCATATCCTTCGGGACAGGGTAAGGGAGTTCCATCTGCTGAGGAGGGACACATTCCATTCGAGTACATTTGCGAAAGTCCCTTGGTAGCAATAGGAATGATCGCGAATGAGGTCCCAACTACGGAGATGAGTCCTGTGCCAATGTAGTATGGAGTTTTGTAGATGTGGAATCTGGTGATTTGAACGGCCGAAAGAATACCACAGACAATCAAAGAGGTGGAAACTAGATATTGAGTAGTATTTGCGCTAAAATTTGCAGACCCTCCAATGATGAGAGGTGGTGTGATTACTCCTGCCAGCATTGCCAAAGCATGTTGAAATCCGAGTAGAAGAGCCAGTACAACAGGCATTCTATCCTGCAGACCGAAAAATGGAGCTCGTTTCTTGGATTTCTTCATAAACGGAAGATTTGGTCTGAATAGAAAGGCTATACTTCTTGTAAGCACTCAAGGAACTCATATTTGTTGTTGGATTGCTAACCATAATCATATGTTCCAATAAGTCCTTCCTTGGTGGTAAAAGCCTTGACAATGTGCTGAATATGTTCTCCAAACGATCTCTTCGGACTGTGCTCAGGTACAATCTGATCAGGTCCGTCCATTGGACCGTTATCAATCGTGACGGACATTATAAGCGAAATAATTTGAGAATACTAGAAGGGAAAAGGAACACTTTTGAGGGTTGGGTGGAACCTAGATATCGAGGCTTATATGGCGGGGTTCGGAAGGATAGTGCCAAATCCCAGATTCAACTCTACAACGGAATGCTTGATGATGACAAGAGAAACTCCAAAGCAGAGCGAGATCCTTCTATATAAAACCACTTATCTGGAGCTTCATCCATTCCAAGGTCGTAAAAAATTGTCCTTGGAGATCATGGAGAAGAAAGTTGGGTTCAGCCTCCACTTATTGACGGATGGTCCCGCCCTTTAGATAGGCGAGCTTTCAGAAAATCGGATTGACCAATCAGACTACAGAAATTTCCCCGGCGTAATTCGCACGGCTCAGGACTTTTACACATGTCCCCCAATCCCCTATCAAATCCTTATCATAACCCGCGACCCTGAACTCGGGATCCGCGTGATGGCTCGCCCCCAGAGAAATTCCCATGATTCCCACGGAGTAAGGTAGCCAATTTTACATACTAGAATATTCATGCATGACCGGCCGGTTCCGACGATCTTTTCTACTTGGTGGAGGCAAACGAGAAGTTGCTTTTTATTTGTTGCAGAGAGCGAGCAGATTCGATTTCTCTCCAGATCACCCAGAGCTTAGGGTCCCTAGCCCCCAATTGCGAGGCCCTTCATGATTTTGTTCTTTCTCTGACGTCCGGCAATCCGAATATACGGTATATACCGCGCAAGACTGATGTGAGATCCTGTCAGCGGAAAGAGAAGAAAACTGACGTGTCCTCAAAAATCATGAACGGAGCGGAAGTGTTCTCGCGAAGGTAAAAACAAGGAAATAGTTAATATATAGTACTTTCATTGTAATTACAACAATAACCCAGATGAACTCCATACTACCACCGTCGAACTTTTACTAAAAAGCAACTAAGGTTACTAAATCAATCACGTTGGCATTCTACTCGTACAAGAGAGAAGAAACAAGGACGGCTTACTTTAGTAACTTTACTACCGCATTTCCGCTTAGGGCATCTTCATATACAGTTCTCAAGATACTCATCTCCAGTATTAACAGAATCACTCTCTATATAACTTAAACCAGAACATCTACAATTCCTACATCTATCTTTATAGCCATACCTACTAATTCCCAAAAAGACCCTCAGACATAGGTAAAGTAACACTATCTATCCCTATTACATCCACCTAGAAAGAAAGCAAGGAGAGAGATTTCCCACCAAGAAGCTCTACCTAGTCTAACTCTAACATATCAGCTCATCTAGTCTTCTAGTACTTACCTTAGTATATCAATCTTCTTAACTTACCAACTAACCTCACCAACCTAACTAACCCTAGAAACTAAATTAACACAAACAATCACCAATCACCAAAGAACACAGCCCCCCTTCCCCAAAAACAAAAAATACACAACATCTCCATAGCCTACAATATATAACATTAAACCCGCACCCAAAAACACATCCACCCCCTCAACTCCTCACCTCAAATTCCTCACGCTAAAAAAAAAGAAACCAACAACTTTCCCCTTCCCCTTCCCCTTCCACCTCTCTCATCTAACCCCCAAAAAGCACAACAAAATAAACAACCCCAATCCTCCTCAATCCTCCCATCAACAAAAGCAAAACCTCAACCAAGCTCTACACAACACATCCACAGTATCCCCAAAAAAGAGAAGCTCAGAAGAATAAAGGAATCCACCAACCTACCTACCTCCATAGTATAACGGTCCTACGGATAGATTCCCCTCCTCCTCCCCCCCCCTTCTAAATGAGAAAAGTTCCCACCCAAAATACCCATCAATGCATCATCCAGGTGTTTATCATTCGATATTCGTAACCCCCCTCGCTCCAATATACCCTACATCACCAAATATCAATTGACGTCACCATGACTTCACCATCCCAGAACTCTCGTCATAACCAAAAATACACTACCAAGACAGCTGTAGAGCTATTACAGGACCTGAACAGTTCATTGAGTCAATTTGAAAGCAAAAATACGAAAGCTCATACAATTTAGGTAGGAGTATCATCTTTATTTGTATTTCTGTAGCTCCCATTGATTCTAAAAAAGGGAGTAAGAGAGCACATGTCTGTCTGTCTTGTCTTTGGAATCTGGAAAAAGCCATGTGTGCCAGCCAATGTCCATCCCAACCCATGCATGCACACAACAATATGGCTTGGATTAAGTACCAAATACACAGCGAATGCTCAATTCATAAAACCCCCCGTCCTGATTTCGTGAAAAAAAGAAGTAGTCTTTCCCATCCATATAACGCCACCCCTTGATCTATTGAACACGCTCACAAAACCAAAAACGACAATTTTGTTTCCCCCTGGGACCCGACCCCGGGGTCATCAGCTCATTAAAAGTATACGCAATAACAGAGAAAGAGAATCTATGCTGCATCTGCAGACGCAACGGGCTCTGCAATACGAGTAACCTGGCTGCCAGCACGAATAATCTTCTTGCCTGCTGAGTCACTGACGAATGAGATGTCCTTGTTTTCGCGTTGAGCTCTTTTCCAGATCTCAACCTCACAACCTCCCCGTAGAACACCAACTCTCATTGTTGACAACAAGTTGTGAGCGGCGTTGGAATGGTTGTAGACACCTCCGTTGAAGATGGCGGTTGCGTCTTTTCCGATGCCAGATGTGATCAAGGCCTTTCCACCTGGGTGGTCCTTGATGAAATCCGTGACGTCGTGAACAACACCAGCAACTGCAACCAGAGCACGGCCGTTCTTGGCCTCAGCTTGGTAAGATTCCCAGTCGATGATTGGCAATTGCTCGAGAGGGATACCCCAATCAAGAGTTTGTCTCTTTTGGTCGAGCTTCTTTTGCAATTGTTGGAGACGACCCTTCTCAATCTCGTTTGATTTGAATTGCTTCAGATCGTAAGCGAGTCCAAGTTGCTTCCAGATCCAGATAGACCACTTGGTAGGGTCATATTGATGCCATTCGATAGCGTTTCGGTAATCGGATGGGAACTCGTGATGGAAGTTGTGGTAACCCTCTCCAAGAGTGACGAGAGCGGTGATAACGTGGTCACGAGGAGAGTTGCGGTCATCGAAAGGTTGGTCACCGAGCCAATGGGCCAAAGAGTTGACGCAGAAGGTGGCTTGTTGCACGACGAAGATTCGGAGAATACCAGCGTAGATAAATCCTCCTTTCCAGTCTCCCCATCCAAGACCAGTGACCAAGCAAGGGAAGATCATGCCCATAAAGATGACGCACTTGATATAGTTTCGGTGTTGCCAGACGACGACTGGGTCATCGTTCAAATCGGAGATATCGGTACGGCCAATACGCTTTGGGTTCTGCTTCATGATCATCCATCCGAAATGCGAGTAGAGGAGTCCTTTTCGAACGGAATATGGGTCCTTGTCGGTATCGGTGTATCTGTGATGAGCTCTGTGATCTCTTGACCACCATCGGATTGAGCCTTGGACGGCACCAGCACCGACGGCAGCGAGGAAGATTTTGAGAGGAAGGCGAGCTGAGTATGAGGTGTGTGCCCAAAGACGGTGGTAACCTGCGGGTTGAAATGTTAGCTTTGGGACAATATTGCTCATCGTGAGAATATGACATACCTCCGGTGATTCCCAAACCAGTCATGAAGTAATAGGCAAAGGCAAAGACGGCGGTTTTCCAGTGGAGAGGAGTGGAGTAGGCGGCAATCATTCCGTAGATGGGAACTCCCACGATGAGGGTGACATTGAGCCAATTGACGTGTTTGTACCAGTTGGCTCTGGTAATGGCCTCGTCGGCGATATGTGCTTTCTTGGTATCATATTTTTTGGTGGCCCGAACAGGAGCCTCTGACGGCTTTGCCATACTAGCTGGCTGAGTCGAGAGAGTGGCCATTGTTGATGGTTTTGGCGGGAAAGAGTGTCGTGAAGGAAGAAGAGTAGGAATGGAGGGAGGAAGAGAGAAAGGACGTTTATAATTGTTGGCAGGCCCTAGGCACTAGTGGATTTTTGGCCTGTTCGACCAGGGGTAGGGGAAGGGGGGGGTTGAGGTGTGGTGTGGCCAAAATGGCGTGGGGAAGGGGAGGATCGGTTTGGAAGAAGTGGAACGAGAGGGGCCGACGAGCTTTTTGGTGGGACGCGCTTTCCTTCTGGTTGATGCTGACGATGGCGACGGCGATCGGGGCAGGTACTGAGGTAGGCGAGTAGGCGAGTAGGCCAGAAGGCTCTACCGGTAGCTGCTGTTCTGTTTCTTGGTGTTACTTTGTAGATTTCTGTGAATTGCAGTGATTCCTCGAGGAGATGCCCAGGGAAGCTCCCAACGATGGAGATTGTGGGTGTTTTATGATGACGATCTGGGCGCCTGTAACTCGATTCACGAACTGCTGTCCAGAGTCCCTCAGAGTCCCTCAGAGTCCCTCCCGAGGTCCCAATTGAATGCCGCCATCCAGAGCTTCTCACCCTGCTGGCATGTGCCGCGAAGAATTCCAGACACATACCAACCACAATTCTTGACGCTCTCCCAGAGATTTCGTCCTCAACAATTTTGGATGGGCTGCGTGATGATTGGCTGCTTAGCGATTTAGGGGCCCAGCGGGTTCTCCTGAGTCCTTTGGGTCAACGCCTTGGCAAGCCACGGGTGAGGGCCTTGAGGTGGTAGCGCCTGCAAGTCCCCGGGTATTCACGCCCTGAAATACCGGCTACCCAGCCCTGCATCCTAAATGCACCAATGCACCATGGCAAGACTACCTAGGTAGGCACCTATGTCTATCTCTACCTCCCACTACATACCTAGGTACCTAGGTAGGTATGCTGTTACCTACCTAGGTAGGTACCTATAGGTATAGGATGGAATGAGCCTCATCACCTTTCCTTATGAATGGCCTCTCTCCAATACGGAGTACCAGTATCTCCAGTTTCACAGCGTAATTTCCTTCGAGGCTTCCAAGTAATATACCAGTATCTATATATATCTTCGCATCGGTGATGGGTCCTCCGGTGACAGCTCGCAGTAGTGCCCCAACGCACAAATAAACTTTCCATAGGGTTTAGTTGGATCATGATGCAGGATTCAGGCACCACCAAACACCCGCCAGGCGGCCAGGGAACCTGCCCCGCCATCAACAAAACGGAAAGCGTGACAAGTCTCCGACCAAGCCAAACACAGGCCATGACGATAGGACACGACTCCCGCCCTGAACTCTGATAAGGTGGTCCATTACAAAGCCGGAATACGGAAAGCGTGTACGGAGTACGAGTATCGCAGATATCAATGCCCTCAAAGTACCGATTCTGGGATTGGTACCGGTATCTTGCTCGTAAAGAGACTAAATCCAGCTATCCAACGTCATGTTCATATGCCATTTGTTTACAGTAGAGTACGAGTACTCTAAATGCCCAGGCACAGGTTCAACACCCAACATGCCTCGGTTAAATCATACCCCGCTAGTCGCTCAACAACTTTTGGAGCAAGGGATGCGTGCATATCGCATATCCCACCTATATCTCCACGTGATGGTGTGGATAGGTATGTAGAAGTATCTCCGCTTTTATCTCTGGCCTTCCAGAAAAAAATGTTGAATGAAGTACAAAAATGCGGATTCGCCACCCCGCCATTCCACAATTTTATATTACCCGAGAAACGCTTGGTTGGACCCCTATCTTGGCAGATATGAGTGAGTGTTTTAACTGTACTCGAGTACTCCGTACTACCAAGAGATTTTTCCAAAGCTTTCGTGTCTGTCGAATAACGCACATGCCCAAACGAAACTGCCCACGATGAAGAATTGATTTCTAGAAGAATGTGTTTATATCGCCTGGTATAGTTGACTAAAGCTCTTCAATTGCAGGGACATTGGCAAGAATATCATCCACCCCATCCAGAAACTCGCCAAGGTCGAGCTGCGCAATGAAATCTCTCCCCAAAGCAAAATCAAAAGATCGACCACCATAATCCGATGGAACGACCCGGAACTCTTTCTTCAACTCTTCTGGTCGGGATCGTGAAGCATCAAGCTCAGCAAGCTGGAACCGTAGCACAACAAACTGAGTGGACATAGTCTCCCCCGCCATCCCTTTGAAAATGGTCCATTTCCGGGACGTGGGCCCACCGCTAAACTCCTCTTTCAATTTCAAAAGCTTGACCAGGCTTCTAGAGATGTAGTTG
Organism: Hymenoscyphus fraxineus; assembly: GCA_900184765.1. Taxonomy (NCBI): domain Eukaryota; kingdom Fungi; phylum Ascomycota; class Leotiomycetes; order Helotiales; family Helotiaceae; genus Hymenoscyphus; species Hymenoscyphus fraxineus. The sequence continues at coordinate 429,496 of LT855411.1, forward strand.
AACGATGTTTCCAAGTCGAATACCGCCACTGTTGCATGAGGAGTTCGAGCAGAGTCAAGGACGTATGCCCACATGCCGAATTTGCCGAAGCGTGGAAGGTTTGGGCGTGACCTGTTGATTACTTGCCCAATGGTAGTACTATGATCCACATAAGCCAGATCGGCGAGAAGCGGTTTGAGCCATACACTGTCCTGTCCTGGCATATCGTATGTGAGTAGCGATAGGACCGGCGCTTGAGAGTAATTGTCATACTGCGGAAACAAGGAAAATATGGCTACGATTCGTGAGTGGAGCTGTTGAATATCGAACCCTTGTGGAAGGTTTGCTAAAGCTTGAAGTTCTCGCACTAATGCTGTGGTGAACGAATTGGGGCCAGCGTAGGAAACGTGGTTGTAGCTACAAGCTGCCATTTGCCAGGTTGGACCAGCTCCAGGAACCTGAACCTGCTGATGGATATAAGCCGAGTTGACACTCGTCGCAAAGCAACAGTCCAGCAATATGAATGCGGGTGAACGGGCTTTCTCTAGAAGCTCTTGTATGCCACCAACGCCACCCCAGCATACAGACTCTGCGAATTGATTGTCACTGAAGATGTACAAGATCAGCTTTTTTCGGTATCATTCGCTAGCTTGATTTCCCCTTACCTTTTCCAATGCAGTGCGCCGACCTCCCGGGCTCCATGTCCCTTGTAATAGACCATATTCAGAGTCGTAGGTTCGTCCCAGCCAATCAGTTGCTGCACTTTCTGCAAGACGGCCGCATGGCTACCCACAATAGGAATCTTCCACCCGGGCTCAAAGACTTCGAAATTATAGAGATTCTCAAAGACATCTCGCATAGACTCGAGCTCGCTCTGAAATGTCGGCGCGAGGGGGTCGAGGTCGTCCCAACGGAGCAGAATCACCTTGACGCGGGAGTATTGCGGTTGCCCCATCAGGAGCTTGGAAGTAACCATGTTCCTGAAGAGGATTTTGAATCTCAGGACGTGTCAGTGAGATATCACTTATTACAGTAGAATGAGGAGCTTTCGAAAAGAGAAGAAACCCCTGAAATTCTTAGTCATGCTACAGCGCTATCAACTAACTCACTGCTTTTCAACCCCTGAGGAAGAGCCTTGATTGCTTCTCGCTGACGACTCCTTTGGTTTTGCATAGGGCTCCTTGGGTCTTGCATTTTGCTCCTTGCCTTCCGGCTTTCGAGTTCTCGGCATTGTACAAGTAGGGAACGTTGAAATGACTTGGTTGATGTGAGCACCGTTGTTGGGTTCCCAACAAGTAATCGTGTTGCAAGTGTCTCCTCCTCGCGATTGTATTGTATCGGTGGGATGGACATGCCCCAGCTTAGATATAGGATAGGAATTGGGCATGAATGAGGCTGATGGGTAGCCATGTCGTGCTACCACCAAAGAAAGCACTTGCTGTGCAGCGAGGTTCTGATGTGATGTAAGATTACAGAGGCGAATCACGATGTGTGTTTTCAGCCTCGTATTGCTTCTTTGCAATGGAGGCTGTGTTGGTGGATTTGGCGATATTGGTATCATGGATTCATGGGTGTCTGTTGGATCTTGTCGTTCGTTTCTGTGTTGGCTTTTGATTGAAGGATGAGGTCGCTTTTGTAGATATATTTGTTGCTGCTGTCATGTGGACTTTATTTAATCGAGAGAGCTTGGAGATGGATATGGGCGGGATGTTTAGTTACCTGTTTGCTTTTGTAAGAGGAGAGCTGTCTATGATTCTGGATATATCCTACGAATATATTGTGCTAGATGTCCGTGTGCAATTAACTTAATTGTCCCAAACTACTTCGTTTCGTAAAGATATATTGGTTCTAATGGTGCAAACTTGCTCGTACAAATGTTTTGGTTATTCGAGGCTTTTAGGATAAAATTATTCTAACCTAGCGTAGTAACACTTCTAATCAAATACTTAACCCGACTTCAGTAGGCATAATAAGTCGTATATAGGGAAGGGGGCGACGGGAGCTGTCTAGACACTTTATTAGCCCCGAGGTAGGGTTTCTCGGCTAAGTTATATACAGACTGCCCAGAGTCGGCCAGCGAGGCCGGGCGCGCTACGGGGCATCAGGTAGACAATACTCGAGTTACCTATAAGTTAATCGAGTACTTGGCGAGTTAAGTTGATTAGTAGTGTTAACTACTTGAGTTAAGCTAAGTACGTATTACTACTCAACCCAGCTACTCGAATTCACCACGCTGCTATAACCTAGGAAAGTTTACAACAATAACGGCCTCTTTCACTAAGAATATATTCAAGAGCCTATAACCTTCCCTAATACAAATCAACCCATCCCACCTCTTCCAAGTCGCATTTCTCCAACGCTTCCCCATCCATAAGTCCATCAACGACACAATCCCCAACGACCAGCCAGCCCCCGCCATCTCGTCTCCTAAGCACCACAGGAACACTGCATCCCAAGAGAATCGCAATCTGATCCCCGGGTCTCGCTTTCATATTCGCCCATCCCAATCTTCCAATGTCCGTGATGATGAGATGCATATTCCATTCCAATGCCCTTTCTATAATATCCATAGTCTGTTCCCGAGGTGCCACATCTGCAGTACGAAAACATGATGGCAAGAGGTCAGAACATTTTGGTAATGTGTAGTTGGAGGGTCCTTTCATCCAGTCCCCCAAAGTCTTGCCGTAGATCTCGAAATCTGAGTTTTCGATGAACCAGGCGACAAGTGAAGGGTATGTTTCTTGCAGGAGTTCGGCCCGCTTAGGGAACCAGTTGTAGAAGGCTTTGAATGTCTTTTCTTCGGTTCCCGCGGTATATCGAACTGAGGCTCCCATGTCGAAGAAGAGTTTGAAGATGAGATTAGTGATCTCTCTGTTGCTTGAGGGCGTCGCATTTCTTGCTTGAGATGGTCTCAGTTTATTTTCATTGTGTCGACTAAATTCAGCGGAACATCCACCAGGACGACCGTCAAGAGAAGAAGTCAGCTGGAATATCGAATCAACAATAAAACCTTTGACACTTAATACACTCCCAGAGAGCTGAACGCTTGGTCGTGAATCTTGAGATGCATTCCAGCGTTTGGTAACACTGTACGATGAAGCAAGAGACCCTGTAGTAGACGATTCCCAAAGCTTTCTTTTCCCCAAAAGATAATCAAGCCTTCTCTTATCGGGCAGAGTCGCCCACCGAGGAGTAGAAGAAAGCCATTGTGGCTGCCAAGTTGGTCCACGGTAGCTAATTGTCGAGCTCCCGAGAAACACAATGACATCCAGTGATTTGAAGGAGGTGATAGCAGCCATAGTGATTTCGCAACAAAGCTCTTCAATCTCTTGATTGTAATCTGGCACTGGAATGAACTCCTTTCCGTTGTAACACAAGTTGATTAGTGCAAACAATCTATCATGAGCTTCCGTAGCAAGTGATGCTTGACTTCGAGCGATCGCATCCACGAAGTGAAGCGGTCTGTTGCTGGTAGCATCTCGTCTAAACCTCTGGATATTAAGGACGTGAGAAAATGCATTATGTCGCGTCACCCTCACGGAATATGAGTTCTTTAGCCTTTGAAGAGCGACCGTGAGAGCCGACCAATCAGTCCTATGGCCCCCACACAGGATCTTAACTGCGTGGCTGAAAGCTAATTCCTGGATGATCCAAACTCGTTTCCAGTAAGGACGGCGTAGCAATTCTAACAGCGCAGCTACAGCATCCCTTTCTCCTACGGGCACCAGTGGTGAGTTTCGAGATCCAAAACTACCCTCATTCGTCTCTCTTGTCGCTTCCTTTTCAACGGAGAGTTGCCTTTCTTCTTGCCACAATCTTTCAATGAGAGAGAAGGCTAGGTGGGATACTCGACTCTCTTCGCCAAGCCAGGCAACGGTCGCTATCGCCTTTCGGTAGATAGAGCCAATGAGTGGTAATTGTTCCCTCTTTTCCTCTAAATTCTTCTGATCGATACAAATGGCATCAATCCACCAAGTGGTATATTCCGAATTTCGAAGTCGTAGAAGAGCCGCCTTCAGATTCGCTGTAGCTGGAAAAACTTGGTTGTTCAAGTAGATATCCTCCGTCGTTCTGGCATCTCCCCAGCAATAGGACAAAGCCATATACTGAGGAGAGTCGAGAAGTGACACATGTGATATTGTGCAGCTGATTTCGTCGTCACATTCTCCTGGTAGGATCGTAACAAGACGAATCTCATCCCTTTTGCTATCCAATGGCTCATGGAGCATGTTGAAGGTGGGATGTCGACATTTGGTAGACTCAAGTGATTTGTTTATTAACGATTGGATTCTTCGAGGGTGTTGTTGGCTTGGAACTTGATGTATCCGTGCAACGAACTACATGGTGTGAGTTCACGTTAAAGCTCGAGGATGTACGGAGTAGTACATAATTCCATGCCACCTTGAAGCTCTCACCACACCCACTCAGGTTACCCTCATGACCGAAAGTTACCTACCCAGTCGGGTACCTGCAGATGGGTTGTGACCATTCAGTGGCGGGAGGTGATGGTCATAATCACGGGAGATTAGATAACATGGATCTCGAGCCTCAGGCATCAATTAAGCCCTCGCGTTGAATTGTTTTGTTGACTTTCCGCGTCCCGCAGCAACCAAAAATCAAACTCCACAGACTAACTACAGGAACGACTCCAGCACGCCAAAATGAGGGTTGTGGAAGTCATCATAGACGTATGCGACCGCTCTCCACACTAGGGATATATGCTAACTGACTTTCAGGGCTTTAAATCGTATGCCGTACGAACGGTAATCTCAGGATGGTAAACAAAACAAATCACCCACCATTTGGCTGCAAGTTAACCCCCTCGCAGGGACGAAAGTTTCAATTCCATCACTGGTCTGAATGGTAGTGGAAAATCCAATATTCTCGACTCAATATGTTTTGTTCTGGGTATCACGAATATGACTACTGTTCGCGCGCAGAACCTCCAGGTATTTACTTGCTCCTTTACCTCGGACTTGCGCCTGTTCTGATTCTCTGCAGGATCTTATCTACAAACGTGGACAAGCCGGAGTCACAAAAGCGAGCGTAACGATCGTCTTCGACAACCGCGATAAGAAGAAGTCGCCCATAGGTTTCGAGGAATATGCGCAAATCAGTGTTACCAGACAGATTGTGTTGGGAGGAACGAGTAAATACCTGATCAATGGTCACCGAGCGCAGCAGCAAACTGTCCAGAATCTCTTCCAGTCTGTACAGCTCAACATCAACAACCCAAATTTTCTGATTATGCAGGGTCGTATTACAAAAGTACTGAATATGAAGCCGGTCGAAATCCTTGCGATGATTGAGGAGGCTGCCGGTACACGAATGTTTGAAGACCGAAGAGACAAGGCTTTCAAGACCATGGCAAAGAAGGAGATGAAGGTCCAGGAAATCACAGAATTACTGCGTGACGAAATTGAACCGAAACTGGAAAAGCTACGAACAGAAAAGAGGGCATTTTTGGATTTCCAGCAGACACAAAATGACCTGGAGCGATTGACGCGTGTGGTGGTAGCGCACGATTATGTCAAAAACCAGGAGAAACTCAAACAGTCAGCTGGAGACCTGGAGCTAAAGAAGCAGAAGGCGAAAGATCTGGAGGATAATGCAGTACGACTGAAGAACGAAATTGAGAATCTCGCCGAAGATGTGAAGAGAGTGAAGGCGCAGCGAGACAAGGAGCTGAAGAAAGGCGGTAAGGCGCAAGCACTAGAAGAGGAGGTCAAAAAACACTCCAACGAAATTGTTCGACTTTCAACTGTAATGGACCTCAAGAAATCAAGTATGGCCGAGGAGAAGGAGCGGAAATCTACCATTCAAAAGACTGTTTCCGAACTCGAGACCGCATTGAAGCAGAAAACCAAGATTCTCGAGAAAATACAGGCACAATACGACAAGGCCAAGGAGGATTTGGAGAAGCAAAACTTGGAGGCGGAGACCAAAGAGGAATTGCTCCAAACTCTACAGACCGGTGTCGCTTCCAAAGAAGGCCAGGAAAGTGGTTACCAAGGACAACTCCAAGACGCAAGGAACCGAGCGAGTGCAGCATCAACAGAACAGGAGCAGGCGAAGCTCAAGGCCTCGCATCTCGAAAAACGTATCAAGGAAGAAGAGCCTAGAGCTAAGAAAGCAAAAGAGCAAAATGCTGGACTGTTGAATGATCTTGAAGGCCTACGGTCCCAAGCCCAAAAGTTTGAAAAGGAGCTTGGGAAACTCGGATTTGAGCCTGGCCAGGAGGATGAAATGTACAAACAGGAGAGCACTCTCCAGCAGACTATTCGACATCTTCGGGAACAGTCAGATGTTCTTAAGCGAAAAGTGGCAAACATCGATTTCAACTACACCGATCCATCACCTAAATTTGATCGTTTCAAGGTCAAAGGATTGGTAGCTTCTCTATTTACCTTGGACAAAGACCGGACCGATGCAGGAACTGCTCTGGAAATTTGTGCTGGCGGTCGGTTATACAATGTCGTCGTTGATACTGAAATCACGGGTACACAACTTCTGCAGAATGGAAAGCTCCGAAAACGAGTTACAATTATTCCTCTCAACAAAATTGCAGCATTCCGAGCATCCGCGGAAAAGATTGGTGCTGCGCAGAGAATTGCACCAGGGAAGGTGGATCTTGCTCTCTCTTTAATTGGCTACGACGATGAGGTATCAACAGCTATGGACTATGTCTTTGGAAATACCCTGATTTGTGCTGATGCGGCAACTGCGAAGAGAGTGACGTTTGACCCTGCCGTTCGTATGAAGAGCATCACTCTTGAGGGAGACTCCTATGACCCCGCAGGAACTCTCTCTGGCGGTAGTTCGCCAAACTCAAGTGGTGTTTTGGTCACTCTTCAAAAACTCAACGAGTTGACTAGAGAACTTGGTGTCCAAGAGCGAACACTTGCGGAGCTTCACGCAACAATGACTCGAGAAAAAAAGAAACTTGACCAAGCCAAGCAGATTAAGCAAGAGTTGGACCTGAAATCACACGAGATTAAGCTTACCGAGGAGCAAATTGGAGGCAATTCATCTTCCTCCATTATTCAAGAGGTGGAGAACATGAAAGCAACAATTATTCAACTAAAGACTGATCTGGCAGACGCGAAGAAACGTCAAGATGAGGCCAACAAAGATGTCAAACGCATTGAGAAGGATATGAAGGATTTTGACAACAACAAGGATGGGAAGCTGGTTGAGCTTCAAAGTTCGTTGGACGCCTTACGGAAGACCCTTGCCAAAAACTCCACTTCTGTAAAAGCTTTACAAAAAGAACTTCAAGGTGCTCGTCTTGATTCCGAGCAGGTTGGAGGTGATCTTGCCGCTGCCCAAGAGCAACTTCAAGATGTCGAGGTCACACTTAAGTCCCAAACAGAAGAGATTGCAAGTCTAGTCACGGAGCAAAAGGAAGTCAAGGACGCTCTTGACATCGCTTCAGCACATCTTGATGACGAAAGAGCAAAATTGACAGGTTTCGACGACGAGCTTCATTCTCTAGAACAAGCCTCTCGATCCAAATCCTCACGCATCACTGAAGAAGGTCTCGAAATGCAAAAATTGGGTCACCAAATTGAGAAATTCCATAAGGAACAACAAGGAGCCGTCCAGACGGTTGCTCACATGGAGAAAGAACACGAATGGATTGCTGACGAAAAAGACAATTTCGGACGTACTGGAACACCTTACGATTTCAAAGGACAGAATATCGCCGAATGCAAAGCCTCCCTCCGAAACTTGACAGAACGATTCCAGGGAATGAAGAAGAAGATCAACCCCAAGGTCATGAACATGATAGATTCCGTCGAGAAGAAGGAAGTTGCTCTCAAGAACATGATGAAGACTGTCATCCGGGATAAAAAGAAGATTGAGGAGACGATTGTCACCCTGGATGAGTACAAGAAGAAGGCTCTTCAAGAGACTTGGGAAAAGGTGAATGGTGATTTCGGACAGATCTTTGCGGAGTTGTTACCAGGAAGTTATTGCAAACTTGAAGCTCCAGAAGGCAAAACTATCAATGAAGGGTTAGAAGTGAAGGTACCTAGTCCATCCTCTCCCCTTTTCTCTACGAAGCTAACGATCCCAGGTCTGCCTCGGAAAAATTTGGAAGTCCTCTCTCACTGAACTTAGTGGTGGTCAAAGATCCCTGGTCGCGCTGTCTCTCATCATGGCCCTCCTCCAATTCAAACCAGCACCAATGTACATTCTTGACGAGGTGGATGCTGCTCTTGATTTGTCCCATACACAGAACATCGGACGCTTGATCAAGACGCGGTTCAAGGGCAGTCAGTTCATCGTCGTTAGTTTGAAGGACGGGATGTTCCAGAATGCCAATCGCATTTTCCGAACGAGATTCAGTGAAGGGACTAGTGTCGTTCAGGCGCTGACTGCTGCGGATTTCAAGTAATGAGCAGGATGAAAGGGAATGCGATGATGGCTTATGTGTGTGGCTCCGGTTTTGCATAGGTTGACTGGCATATTGATAGGTTTGGGTGTCTGGAGTATGTGGGTTTGTTCCTTGATATGTTTGGGAACGGGATTGGTTTGGTTTGGTCTGGTTTGGTTAGGTGACTTGCCTAGGTATACCGTGATGGTTGGGGCGTCTTAATGATTGTATGATTGTTTATGAAAGTTATGTTGTCGGATTTCATATTGCAGTTGACAGTTCGGTATTTCTTGACTGTTTCGTTTTCACACACTTTTTGGGGAGTGGTTGATTGGTTTTACGTATATTGCACATCTTGTTCCTCCACTCTTCGGGTATAATCAACATAAGGACTTTAGTCGAGTCTTGCTGAAGGAATTGGAATGAAAACTAAAGCGGGAATAGGTGTGCCTTATCTTTTTCTAAGAAGGACCTACTTCGTCTCATCCAAATACAATATCATCACTCAAACAGTCCTCGTTGCGCTGTATCGTAAGGTCCTTTCTTTTCGTAGGATCGTGTTATTGAATAAAGCTTTACGCATAGGTTTTGATATAGCTTATTAGGTCTTACGAGGTACTTCATCTGTGTATAATGTATATGGATTCTCTTTTTTGTTTTCGCTGGTTTTAATTTACTTCTACAAGCGAAGTGTACAGTACAAAGTACGCGCGAAACGTGCAGTTAGTAGAGTAAAAGGGTTCACTTATATACGAACTAGAGTTACTAGACTCTTTCCCGTAAGATAAAGTCGTTTCATCAGGCTGGGTTTCCAAGTATTTGAGCCGTTTTTTGAGCTAGTTATGAGTTCGAGTGCGCGTAGATTTATCTTTCTCATCTGGATGAGATATCTTGTGGATGAGAATATTATGGAATGTCGTATTAGATTTTCTTTTCTTGAACTACAGAGGCTCGAGGTAAACAACTACATTTTTGGATATCAATGAATGGATTCGCCCGACATGGAACAAGCCTTCAAACTTACAAACAGGGTACGTCACAGAATGATTGGTCTCCAGACATGTTTCCGAAAATGACGAGTTGCATCTTGGCATTCTCACAAGCCAAAAGACGACGTTTGTTCGGCTGTGCTGTAATTCTTGTAGGCCATGCCAAGCACAAGGTGGGATAAATTGGATCCGATAAATTCAATCAGAGCGGAAGCGGGCCCAATCTCCGAGGGTGTAAAGATGTTTACCACAGAAGGAGGCGTTTATTTGGATCGATTGGAGAATTATTTCGTAGATATACGGACTTGGCGAGTGAGGCGTGGTCTGGCATGATTTGGGAGTCAACGTGATGTAGTTGTTATTAATAACCATGATGTTTGGAAGTGGAAAGGATGCTCAGTCATGGTACTGGAATTGGGTTTTGCGTGGAAGGTTTCCTGGTCGTTTACACACATGGGACGCGTTGCTCACGGCTAGAGTGCAGTAGTGCTCGCCGCTTTTCTTGCTGCGAACTTCTGCTCGTTGTCGTAAGCCGTATTCGCATGGGTCTCGAAAGTTGAGTGGAAGCTAAATTTACTTCCAAATTTACATGGTAAAAGCTGGGGATGCGGAATACTTGTCAACGGTTTGCTGTCGAGCCGTCTGAGCGCCTGATGCAGACTTTTGGAGGCGTGGATGGCGATGTCTTGTACGAGTAATCCGGTTTCTGCGGGAGCGTACATTACTCGACTCGAGTATTGCTATTGTCACAAGTTACAATACTTGGAGGCAGATAGCAGACAGCACACAGCAGACGGCAGACTGGCTTCCTGATCTGGAGATGGAAGAAATGGAAAAATTGACCTGCGCCACGGAGCTGCACCAGCTCTAAGCGGTACGCCACACTTGACAGAATGGCCATGGTTCCCGAGACCTCCAACCAACCACGTTCATATGGATAAAGTCTTTCAGGTGCTGGCCATCGGTCAGACGGGGGTTGCACCGTACCGATGCAACACCATTGGTGCTGAGTTGATGGAATTCCAGGGACCAGATAGTCCAGACTCCAGACTATGGTTCAGGGTCCACCTGGCAGAGGCCCAGAGGGCAGGTAGTGAGGGAAGGGTCTTGCGTCCTGCAGGCTGCGTCCGAACTGCAACTGCACGCTGAGATTGAGTTGTGGAAAAATGGGATCATTTGATGATTTGAGGGCGAACGGTCACGAACCAGTCACTGGTCCTCCAAACTGGTGCCATGGCAGTGGCACCAAGAATCAGGAGAGCCCCTTTACCATAGCCGAGTCCTGAAGGAGTTTGTGGAAGTGCCATACTCGTCATAAGCACACATGTGTGTATGTTGTATGCTATTCTGGATTCTGTATGCCGTATCCTGTATGTTACCCGACTTGGGACGCTTGCGTGTGCGGCGTGTCTGCGTATGCGTCTCCTGCACGTAATGCTTTACCCGGTACCATTGGGATAGTGTCAGCGGAACGACGTTTGTTCCTAAAAACCGAAAGAGGAACAAATAAGCATTGGAAAGGGGCGGTGATATGTGGGAGGATCGGTTGAATTTAGTACGGAGTCTGTAGGAGACACTTTGGTATATATGGAAATGCCCGTTGAAACTACTGTAGGAGACACTTCGGTATATATGGAGATGCCCATTGAAACTACTGTAGGTACGAGTACGCACCTAGTACTGTCATACTGATACCGTACTGATGGCTGATGGCGGAGTCTACCCAGGTAGTCCCATACCTACCAGCTGAACTCTGAACTTAGGTTTGAAGTACCTAGGTACCGCGTACCTACGGAGTAATTTACCTTGTCCCACTAGTCCCGCTAATCGCTTTGGGTAAAAAAGCAACATAGCAAGTGCCAGTGAGCCCGCTGATTGGTGCCATTTCAGTCCCACTAGTCCCACTAGTCCCACTAGCTCATTCACTAGGCTACCTACTACTTCAAAGTTTCCCCTTTTCAGCCTAGTTGCTACGGAGCGCGACCTGTCAAACCGCTGCCAAAATTATAGGGCAAATTATCATCTCGGCTCGGGTCTCCACTTCTGCCTCCCTCCCGTACCCCTTCCCCTTCGTGCCCTTCAGGCTTCAGATGGAAAACCCCGATCCAGCTCTCCTCCAGGCCCTCTCCCACCATCACCATCAAACCTCCTGCGCATCACATCACGCGCTCCCTTCCCCCTTCCCTTCCCTTCCCTTCCCGTCCCTTTCCATCGCCCCCTCAATACTTTTCTAATTCTTCTAATCCTTCAACTTACAACCTCACGCTCCCTTCTTAACCTGAATCTAAGCTCATGTACGAGTACATTGTTTGGTACGTTCCTTCTCCTTCTCGCACCGATGCTGATCCCCCCCTGCTCGGCAGCTTGGTACGGTATCAGAATACTAACGATCTTACCCCTATATAGAAACTAAAAAGCACGCTACGTGCCTTTTTTCCTACAACCAATTCAATTCAACATGACCGACCTCATTGAGCAATATCGTCAACTGGCGGAAGAGTACTACGAGTTGTACTCGCAGCTACTAGGGGAACAGCTTCAGCGGATATCGACCACCACCTATGTGGTCACCGCCCTCGCCATCTGCCTACCTCCCATAATTGCTCTGATAATCTACGAACGCGAACAAGCAAAGCTTCTAGCAGAACAACCCCAAGGATGCAGAAAACTCGGGTTGAAGATTGAGAGCAACCTGCTCAATGAGTACGACAAAAAGTTTGCGGAGGGGAGACCGCCGAGTACCGAGGAGACTTCTGCAGAGTGGTGGCGCCTGAAGAGCATGTGGATTTACCCCGTCAAGAGTTGCAAAGGTGTAGAGCTGAACAGAGGAACGATCATTGCGACTGGAATGGAATATGACCGTCAATTCACCTTTGCTCAACTAAGGAGCCCATTCCCAGTGAATGCTGCAACCCCGGAGAAAGAAAAGGCGGCGCACAAGTGGGAATTCATTACACAGCGACAATTCCCTCTATTGGCCAGAGTTAGAACCGAGATGTGGGTTCCAGATCAAAGTGTTGATACGTACAAACCACATGCCGAGGATGTCGAAAGCGGTGGTGTTGTAATCATGAGTTTCCCTTGGCAAGAAGCTGGCTGGAGGGGAACCGTTGCAAAATGGGGTGCTTCATTCATGGGTAAAGTCCCTGAGAAGCAGTTCAGAATTCCATTCGACCCCTCCCCAGTCCAAATCGAAAAGGCCGGTTACTCTTTCGAAGAAATGACAATCTGGAAAGAAACTGTTTCTGCCTTGAACATGGAGATTGAAATCCCAGATGAGTTGAGATATTATCTTGGTATAAGCAACAAACTAGGTCTATTCAGGGTCGACAACTCGAAATTGAGAGAGGTCCACCGCAATGCCCCCAAAAAGGAAGATTTAGGATACCAACCAGTGACTGGATTCCAAGACGCCGTAAGTCATTCACTGTCACGTACAAGTATACCTGCTAATCTTTCTCAGTACCCACTTCACCTCATCAATCTTGCCAGTGTCCGCGATGTAGAGAGCAAAATACCCCACGTCAAAGGAACACCAAAACCACGTATATCTGCACAACGATTTCGCGCAAACTTGATCATCACTGGTCCAGATGCCTACCTCGAAGATACATGGCGCCGAATCAAGATTGGATACTACGAGTACGATGTATGCGCTAGAACAGCCCGCTGCAAAATGCCCAATGTCGACCAAGTCACCGGGGAGAGACATCCTAGCGAACCAGACAGAACTCTGAGAAGTTTCCGAGACGTCGATGCAGGCGCGGGACCAAACATTGGATGCTTGGGAGTTCAGATGGTACCCATCTCCAAAGAAAGCGCTCTGAGAGTGGGAGACGAAGTTACCGTTCTGGAAACCGGGGAGCATCATTACATCCATCAATGATTCCAACCTTTACTTCTTTACATCACATTGGCGGAGTTAACGGAATAGAAGGAGTTGAGCCCGGAGAGAAAATGAAACAAGGATACCCTACAGCACAAAATTCTATATTTTTCCTCTACACATGGCTGAGGACGGTTCATGCTTCTCCCTTCTGACCAGTCTTTCATTCTATCTTTCTGGGAATTGGGAGGGAGAAGAATTCATCAGAGAGACTTGGGACTCTTTACATACTACTCATACATATCACTTGTAATTAAAGTTGCTTTTTGTTCCTTTTTTAGCATCTTGGGCGGGTTTCTTGCTTCTGCTTTGTATTTTTGCTTATTTTTATTATTGGCTTCCATCTTCGTCGCCATTTGTTCCTATGGTCTGTGTATTGGTTCTCAACATGTTTCTTTGTTGACTACAACCTTTGCATTTCAGTACTATACACTTGTGTCTCTTTTCCCTACAAGTTGGCATGTTGCGAAGGCGAGTGGGCGTTTAACTTGGGTGCTTTTGTATGGTTATGTGTATTATTTCCTGGCGAGTGGGTCTGCTTCTCTTCATGAGAGGCAAGGACTAGAGGTTAAAATGGGGTGAGGGCTAGCGCGTGGGGAGTGTGTTAGGTACCTGGGTAGAGATAGAAGAGAAGAAATTATAAAGAATTCTTTTGATGAGGCTTGTTTTTTATTGAGGGGGTTGTCTTGTGATATATGTTTGCTATCAGGAATGGTAGTGCTACTCTAGGTATTTATGGTCGAGAAGGATGGGAGGGTATTGTGAGTGTCTTTGCTTGAGTTAGTTCATGTGGAAAGGATTTGTGGAAAGAATGTGACCTTTACACTTGTGTTTTTCGTTATGTTCGTTGGTCTGTTGGGAATGAATAGGTGATTGACTTTGACTTTGTGGTGGGAAATGAAGATTGTAGTCAAGTACCCCTGGTACTTAGGTAGTTTGAAGTAGGATGAGAGGGTATAGGTAGGAATAAACAAGTTTTTGTAGTAAGCTATCGTGTATATAATTTGATGTTTGAGTTTCAAGTTCTGGTATAATGATAGAAGTATTGTTAAGTGAGTATCTAAAGTATGTTTATGGGGTTATGGTGTTGAAGGTTAGTTGAAGAATATTGTTAATAAGTGGTTAGCATTGTATCTGTACAAGTATAGATTTAACAATGGTGAATTGAATACGCTACTTCTTCATGTACGTTCAGATGTGGTGGATGTCATCTCACGGGCTTCCAACCGAGCCCTCTCCTCTCTGCCCCCACCTATTTGTAGGTAGGCAGGTAAGTTCTTGGCTCCTCCTACATCGAAACCCAACGACATCGTCGAACAGGAACACCATCTTAAACCACTGCAGCCACCACGAATAATCCATACCTCCGCTCTCTCCAGACCCCAGAAAACTTTCAAAACATTGTCCTCCTAAAATGTATGCCCCAAAAATATGTATCCTCGTCATGGTACGTCTCAGACTTCCCACAATCCAGAAAATGAATAGCTGATCGTAACTCTCTAAACAGTTCCAGAAAGAAGTCACAAACTGGCTATCTGAAACCAGTCCTCTTCAATTCATACATAGAATTACGCTCCCGGGGCTCTCACGAGGTTACGAGACGGTTTACTTGACGGAGAATAAGGAGGTGTGTTTGTTGGTCACGGGGACTGCTTGTAATCTTACTACCTCCTCCCGTCCCATCATTTCCTATACCCAAGTACTAGTAGACAGAATAAACAACAACTAATACTCACTGGATAAAAGTAATCAACGCCGCTCTCTCAGTCTCCACACTCACCACAACCCCCTCCTTCAACTTCACCAAAACCTACTTCCTCCTCTCGGGCATCGCAGGCGTCAACCCCAAACTCGGAACCATAGGCAGCGTCGCACTAGCCAAATACGCCGTCCAAGTCGACACGCAGCTAGAATTCGACGGCCGCGAGATCCCTGCGGATTGGAGCACGGGATACGTACCCATGGGTGCGGAACGCCATTCCGAGTTCCCTAGGTATGTGCATGGCTCGGAGGTGTATTCTTTGAATGGGAATCTGAGGGATGTGTGTGTGGGGTTTGCGAAGGGTGCGCGGTTGGAGGATTGTGAGAGGGCGAGGGGGCATAGGGTGTTATATGGGGGCGCAGCAAAGGGGGTGTATGGGAAGGCGGTCTTGGAGCCGAGTGTGATGAAGGGGGATGTGGCGTCTTCTAATACGTTCTGGCATGGGAAATTGCTTTGTGAGGGGATGGAGAGGGTTTTTGAGACGTATACGGGTGGCAAGGCGGTTTATACTATGACTGCGCAGGAGGATACTGCGATCCTAACGGCCCTGCTTCGCTCGGCGATTCAAGGGAAGAATGATTTTGAGCGTATCGTACTTATGCGTTCGGGCTCGAATTTTGATCGTGGATGGCGGGAGGAGGATAAAGCTTCCTTGCCGTATGTTATTGATGAAGGGGGACTTGAACCGGCATTGAGGAATCTGTATCTGGCTGGGCTTGAGGTTGTTCGGGGGATTCTGGGGAGCTGGGAGAGGTTTGAGGACGGTGTTAAGGCGGAGGGGTATGTGGGGGATTTGTTTGGGAGTCTGGGTGGGGAGGTGGATTTTTTGCCTGAGGGGGCGGTGGTGTGATGAACTCCTGGGCTGTGAAGAAGCTGTGGAGGTGGATTTGAAGTACGGTATCTACTATCTAGTCAATTGAGTGAGATCACACGGATATGGGTAGGAAGCGGATTTGAGTTTAAAACTCCCATTGAAACGATCAAGACTTCGACCCCGATCACTCCTGCAGACTCGCACCTTCTCTCACACCATCTGCACACCAACCCTCGTACCTACTCACCTGTACTTGCTGTTGCGTCGCCTGCATTTGGTGAGAACAGGATGTGGCAGACGGGACCGCTTCATTTCGAGGGGTCCAAAAATATATCACGCGGAATGAATTCTAATAACCAATTCCCAGCAAAATCCACCTTGACAACAACCCATAGTACTTGGTATAGATCATATATACCTAATATAAACCACCTCTCCTTTGTATTAGTTCTATAGGAGAACTCTCGTCAGAGCTGGAGATTTAGGTAATGCTTCGTATCTCTTACAAGCAGATCCTGTACTAGAAATGCTGGAATGAGTAACTTACAGCTGCTAATTACTAGAAGAATCTGGCATAACTACTAGGCAGATTGATTGTGTGAATTTATTCGGAGTAGATCGTGTCAAGTATATGCAGAGTCGCAGTGAAAGAAAAAAGCAGTACGGGCTAAGCCAATTCCTTATTATTCCTTCTTGGTGGGTCGATGGTCTCCCATGACAACTATTCAATCGCACAGTGATTCCTCATTAATCATCTTGATCATTCAAGACAATCAAAACAATTCCACCCCTGCGACCCTCGACCACCCAAAAAGCGCATAGACCACTCCCCAAGGCCTCTAGAAAACAAAACTCGCTTAACAACAACCAAAACAAAAACACCACAAAAACAACACAAACCCACACAAAAGGCATCAAAAATAATATTAAAAAATAAAAAAAACCGACTGGCAAAAGAGTTCAGGCCCGCCCGCCCTAAGTCTCTCTACCCTTGTCGATACCAATTCCAGTCGTGCTTTTCCTTCCACTAGGGAAGGGAGCGTTCCACTTTACCAGGTGGCCGATCTGGTGGCGCCCACGCCGGAGCCCATTGGTTGAGAACGGACTGTCTTATTTGTGGTCTTGAAGTACAGAGGTGGGAGTGGGGTTGGGTAGAGAGAGGTAGGTAGAGGGAGAGGTGGACCCACTTTGGGGAGGGCATTCGTGAATGTGCGACGCGACGGCGTCTATACCTCGGACTGCACTGTATGCGATATTTTGGCTGAGTTTTGATGGCGAGTTGTTGAAGATGGTAAAAGCTGGTTAGCTGGTAGATAGGTAGCCTCGAGTCTCCTGTGAAGTAGTTTTTCAAGTTCAGGGTATATACTCGAAAGTCATTAACGAATCACCGACAGAAAGGCAAGCAATACTCAGCCAACCACGTGTATTACTCTGAATTCAACATGAACTCTCGTGCTATGTGGTCGCTGGCTGCTGCATGGTAGGGGATATCGCCTCTTCCGGCTCATATTGGTGAAGTCGGAGGTGAATCCAACCCAATACTATTTCCAAAAGAATGATACAATCGTCACTTTTCCCCAAAATTATCGCACAGATGGTCCAGCTCGTTGTTGTTGCTCTAGAGAAACATGCTGAAGCGGCAGAGGCACCCCGATTCTCATTGTTACCGGAACCGAGCCTTCCAACGGCTCAACTTTCTGCTGTAAAGGTTTATGAGCTTTTGGTACTCGTCTAGTTCGGAGTCCTCCATGACTAGGAACAGTGGATCTGACGAAAACCCGGAGGTGTTGACCACCCAGCTCGTTGTTGTCTTGGACCTCACGACTCAGTGGAACTGCATGTTTACTCCGCAGGAACTTGCCAATCTTGCCACCAAGCTCGCGAGCTCTACTCTGCTCCCAGGTGAGAAGTTGGGTACCGCTAGTCAACTTGTTTTCTCGTTGTAAACAACCTCTCTGATGAAGCCAGATTTTCTCTTTCGAGTTCACTGCGTCGGGAACTGCGATTTGTGTTTGCAATACAGTAAATTCCGAGGGATTTGAATTATCATTGCAAGTAGCAACAAAGTAACCTGGTTCTCCACTTTCAAGACAATTCTCACTGACGATGGCATAAACGGCTGTTAGATGAGAGTCTTCCAGAAATTCGGTCCAGTTGTTTAAGCGAGGTTCGATAGGCATCGACATTTCTCGATTTTGGTTCAAGAATGCGGAAGTAAAAGTTCCCGCTGAGGTCCCTGTTTTCTCAAGCATCTCTAATACAAAACAAACGATTTCTGCCATTTGCTGCCGTGAGTTGTAGTATTTTACCCAAACCTCCTCAATTGCCAAGTCGTCATCGCTCAGCAACGCCGATTCAAGACTTCGTCCAAATCCCGTGGATGACGCCCAATCTGGGAATTGTCTGTTTATTAGCGCCTGAATGGATGCAATGGTGAACAGGTCGCGTAGTTTGACTCGCCGGGCATTTCCAGTACAGTGGCTAATTTCAACACCAAGATAGGAATTGAGGATGCGTGGATTTGCTCGTGTAGGCTGATTTGTCCATTTATTCCAGATGGCTTGTTTCTGCGTAACACAAGGTAGTTTTTTCTGGGTTCCTAGCACGGTGATTCCAATGTATTGAGATGCCGAGAAACCTACTTGTCGCTCATCGTAGGTCCAACTGGAGGCTGAAGTACCTAGAGGTGACATGTGGAGTCCATATTCTCTTTCTAGGTCGTCAAGCTTATACGTGCAGGTCTTGTTTGTAATAAGAGTCGAGTAATTTGAGGCACCAATGACCATTTTCTGGTTTCTTTCAATGAGTGTGCTTTCATGCGCCTGTTCATATGGCCGAGGAGCCACATCTGAGAACTCAAACCAGTGGCAGGCCACCGCATCCTCAATTGGGCACTCAGTGCCTGGTTCAGCACGGCTAATATAGCCTGTGGCAACATTGAGTCGCCTTATATGGTTGGGGAAATCTTCCCCTGCAGGTACTTCCCAAAGTGGTCCCCAGGTGTTTGCAAAAGCTTCAATTGACGTCAAGATTGAGATTGGAGGCCCGAGATTTAGGGAGTCTTTTGAAAATGGTTGAAATGTCCAGACTTGACGATGGTTCAAGAATTGGTTGAGACAAGCTAGCTTTCGAAGGGAAAATACAAATCCAATCTTGCTATGCATGTCAGATGCCACAACGATTCCTGATTTATCAACTTCAAGATACTCGAGGTCAAAACGAGAACCATGGGACCCCACGTAGGAAACCAGCCCAAGGTCGAGAACCAATGTAAGTATACGACAGAGAAGCAGAACATGATGCGGGAAAAGCTGATCCCCGAACGTGATTCCAAGAATCTCCATAATGCTATCACATGCCGGGAAGAGAACTCCCATGATGACGGCTGTACTATGGCCTTTTGACAATATCTTTAGAGGTCCCAAGATTCCCTTGATTGTCTCTGCAATGCCCATATGGAAACTCAAGATTGCGTCCCTTTCGATCTGGACCATTTCTGCAAGGGCATCACCTTTAGCACCTCGCTGTATCAACACTGTGATGGAATCACCACAAAATCCTGTTGCCATCAAGCTGTCCATTGTACTGAGGATTTGGGACAGAATAAGATAGCTTTTCCCAAGACTCAATATAGCAGATCTTGTGCTTTGCTCTGCTCCTTCTGAGGGGGGTGAGAGAGTGTTTGAAAGAGGTGCAATTTGCAGTAGGCGCCTTGAAACCAATTGATCGCAATGAAGGTCTGCTAGCAAAACATCTCTATCAATATGGCTTATTGTTGGCTGGTAATTTCCATTTGAGTGATAGTACTCTGACCGCTCTATTACCATCTTTTCCAGGCTGTTCAGCTTATCGTAGTAGTTCTCCGGGTCAATCAAGTAATCGTCCTCGTCGAATGATTGATCGACGGATTGCTGCTGCAATGGGCCCCTCGTTGTTTCCGGACGTTTTGAATCCCAGTTTTTCAGGTGCAGTGATCTTTCCTCATTACATCTCTTACAGTGTCCCCGCACGCCTGCTGATGAAGATGTGGGTGCATGGCTTGCAGGAGGGGTATTAGGAGCAAAGATTGGCTTCTTGTTGTTGTTTGATCGAAGTTGTGGCTGGTTTGACGGCAAGTGTATTGTTGCTCCGTCCCTGATGGAATAGTCTCTCAATTGCCTTTCCCCCATTAATTTCTTCCCAGAGTATATCATTACGTCGACTTTTATGCCTTGACGGTCCTCTACCTTCTGCATGATGCTGCGAACCCTCTCATCGTCCTCGCAATTGATTTCAATAGTTCTGCCATTGACTGGGCTTTGTGTTAAAATAAGGACATCGGATTTTTGTTCTAGAAAGAGCAACAATTGGAGATTGTGCTGTTGAGGGTTTCCGGTGAGGTGCACTTACGCGCTTTGATATATATCTTCATGTTAAGGTAATGATGGGATTTCTAAGCTGAACCCTCGTTATTGATTAGCAGTAGTATTGTTCTATTGGAAGCTCTGGTATTGCGAAGTGGGGAGTCGAGAGTCTGAAATGGAAGGGCGACTTTGACAAGTTCAAGAGGATAATACTGGAAGCTGAAAAGGAATGAGGCTGTACAGAAAAGCAACGTTATACAACTTTGCCATCTCGATACTCGTACCGGAAGATAAGTCTGTAAGACTTACAGCTCAAAAACAATCCATTTGATAGGCAGTACCTGATGAGCCGAGAGAGCCACCAGAAGCCCGGACGGGCAGGAGAAGTGGCTGTATACAGTAATACTGATTTACTAATTAGCCAGTTGTTCTATATTTTTATGACAAATTGTGATTCCTTTATAAATAGTTGGGAAAAATCCAAAGCCAGCCCACCATACATGTAGCATAGGTAGCGACCCCAGCATGCAGGTGATTGTACCAGTAAATCTGGAATGCCGCAAGAGCATCTCGGTGCCTACGGTAGGTACTCGTATAACAGAAAAAGTAACGAATAGAGATGAATGATTGCGCGATTCGATTTTCTGTGCACGCTTGTAAGACCAGGCACTGCATTTTCATGCTCATGCAGGTAAACATTGCCATTGCAGGCCCGGGATCATCACATCACCACTATACTGGTATCTTTTGGGGTTTGGAAAATATTGTACGAGTTGAGAAAACAAATGCAAGCCATGGCCTCTTAATTGAAACCAGATTCCCCAAAAATGCAATACTGGAAAATATTTTTATCTACGCGAGGAAGTTTCATGTGATGAATGTCTCTCCAGCTGAGCTCGGATCCCGTCATGCGATGACGATAGTCACAGCTTCTTTCCCAAGGTTCTGCCCAGCTGCCCCTCTCCCTCACCTTCCCCGCCTCAACAACACCACCCCCACATTCACAACCTCAAGCACACCAAACAGGTACAAATACTCATTTCCCTTTCTGGACCCCTCACACCAAGTCTCGAATCCACGACCAAAAAGCTAATATTGTCTTTCACCTCCAGAAACCAACCACTCATTTCACACAGACAACCCCTCATCCAACCGTAACCATGTCCGCCTTCGAGACCGCAGTCACAGACTCCAAGAAGCTTACCTCCAAGCCCAACAGCGATGATCTCCTCTCCCTCTACGGTATATCCTTCTCCTCTCCTCTGCCTCTCTCGCACAGCATTTCACGCAGCATATACACCGCACCCTTCTCTCCCCAATTCCAGTGGACAAGAGCTAATGAGGGGTATCGAACAGGATTATACAAAGTAGCCCACGGAGAAGACATCAGCAAAGCCGAGACACCCGGAATGTTCGACATCAAGGTTCGTTTCCGCTTCTATTTCCCTTCTTCCCTCCCTCCCATCGCGTCTCAGGATGGGTAGCTAACATTCGATTCCAATCCAGGGAAAATCCAAGAAGAAGGCGTGGCAAGCAGTCGTGGACGAGGGAATCGATGCCGAAACTGCCAAGCAGCGATACGTCGACTTGGTCGAGAAGATGAAGGTCACATATGGTTATGATGCCAACAAGGCTCCTGAGGAAGTCGGCGCCGGTGCATAAGAAACTCAACCATCTTTGTACATGGACGATTCATCGCATCACGCAATATACGCACACGGCCATGTTGAGTGATGGTAGACGCATGATTGGGTGATCTCCTTTCGTGAGGATCAGGTTTGGGTGGTACATGATAATCCATCTACCTTCTACATTCATAATGGCATGATTCATTTTGCAAGTTGTGATACTAGGTAGTTGATTTTCTATGTTCCTTGCTATGTGATTGCTTGATAATTGAGGTCTTAAGGGCTTGGCATGTAGCTATTTGGGGCAAACGTGAAGCTAATACGACTATTTATTGTACCTTAAATCCACCTAACCAACATTCCAAGTATCTCCCTTCCACTGTAACATTATTTTAGCTTCTTTGATTCCAAATCCAAACGGTGGACAATTGAAAACTTACATCTGGCTCTGTATACGAAGCAGTTGCACACCAAGGAACTTCATCTTTTCCATACGGAACCAGCGGAAAATCATAAGGCATCCTAGCCCCAACTAAGACCTTCTTCTCCGTTTTCAAATCCGCTGGTGGTGAATCCTTCTTGAAAGTGGGTATCATTGTAGCATCCTCTCCATATAGCTCCGGCCAGACCATCACTCCGATCTCGTAGCTACATATGCGGACCTCCCCAGCGGAATTGGTTGCTTCTCCCCATGCTTGTTTTGAAAGGTTTGCTGAGGTTACAAGCATCCAGTCAATTGATGACCTACTTTTATCTGTAAATCGTACGTAGGTTTTTATGTGAGGTGCTGCTCTTTTGCGTCCAGAATCTGAAGTCGAGACAGAGAAAGCTTTGGACTTTTAGCTCAGAATACAGATATGCTAATATTAGAGACCCATTTACCTTGGCTATCTTCAGATGTGTCCCCAGCCCAGTGTGTGAAAAGCGGCTTCAAGTACTGTAATTGCTTCACCTGGTTGGCCGACTGGATTTTGGTATGGATCGCACTTCCAGAACTATATCCGTTCAAGCTTTTCCGTATCTCCTCTGCTGTCGGAAATACAATTCTGAATGTAGACTTTGGGCGTGATTGGTCCTTCGAAGACTGCAGTGATTTGAAGAAGGTTTTATCAAGCCACTTGTCATTCGGACCTAGAGTAGCTATCGAAGATATTTGGACCACAATCTCAGGTTCATCGCCTTTGACCGGTACCGCATCCAAGACATTCTTTAATCCTACCCACCCCCAAGAAGTCTTCGAGTCCGTTTGCATATCTTGTCTGCAAGGGACGCTGGCCACTAGAGCAGCTCGAATGGCCGAGAAATCGTACTTGGATAGCTCTTCAATGAGAGGCTTACATATTGTTCGCTTAGTGTCGTAAGCTTTGAGATAATTCAGGAGGTCGACTTTGAATTTTGCCCCACTGCCAACTTCCTTTGATTCTCTCTCAATCGGGGTGTTACTAGATAACTTTGGCAATAGAGGTGATCTCCAGGCAGCTTGTGTCATGTTAGTCCAGTCAAAACTGATCATGTTTGCAGTGTGGATGATGACTTGGACGGTATCGTCATGGCGCAGTACAATAACCATCTTGAAGAACAAAAATCAGTTAAGCCCAGGATAACACGCTTCAAGTTTTAGTGATCCTAAAGACAGAGATAAAGCAAAAAGAAGTGTTTTAGGCATTGTGAGACAGAGAAATTTAAAAAAATGATAGTGGTGATAGAAGGGTCTTCTGGAAGGGGAGCGTTCAATCATTCCACGGACAGTGGAGAAAATCCGGGGAGCTAAGAAACTGCTTTAGGCTTTTCTTGTCTAAAGAAATAGCACTTATCAATCGAATAAGAAAAGTTGTCCAGAAAAACACGCCCCTATAAGGGGAAACTTGGCCTACAAGCTCAGTGGCATTGAGACTAATTATGGCCTACCTTTGAATGGTGAGTTCCGAACATCTCTGGCATGTAGGCCGTATGGAGAGTAATATTGGGGTACTTTGCCGCTTGAAGCTGTGAAACACGTTAATAAACTCTGAGGATTATGGAATCGGAGTACCTACCTTCAGATTCTGGCGTGAAGTATCCTCGTTCTTCCAGAATCCATGAACAACATGGACTTTGACCAAATCTTTTACATCGGTATCAAATGCTTCCATGAGAAAATCAAGATCATGAAGATAATTGAACTCCCAACACTCAGCGATCAGAGGATCACCAAGTATATCTTTCAAGGAAACTGCATCGACATTGCAGGATTCTGGGAGATCTCGGATCCACGTGAGCTGGAAAGGCGAGGGAACCAATTTTGGAGGCGTAGTTCGAATGTGTCGAGTTGGAGGTGGGGAAACCGACCTATCTAAGGTCTTGTGGTGTGCCCTTTCTCGACCAGACTCATCTTCATCACCAAGTTTCCGTCTTTTTCGAGACAATTCAGGTTGGTGGTCGCCGTCCATTGTTCTAAAAATAGCCCGTCGTCTGTTGAAGTTTGCGAGTAAATACCACCAACGGTTGCCCGGGGAAAAAAGTGAAAGTTGATGATTCCCGCGAGACAAACGTGATGCTCCGATGCTCCTTTTCAGAAGGAAGAAGAGAGTGTTGTGTTGCAGGATTGATAGTGAATTCACTGGTCGTGAACAACATCTAGTACATGCCTCGAGCCTCGGCATCGGTAGCGGCATCGGCATCGGCATCGGCATCCGGAGGCAAGTTCAGCTGGGGTAATCGTATTCTGAATATCAGATTTCCAATCTCCCGGTAAACTTACTTACTTCATACCTAAGTGCAACAATCCTATAAAAATAGAAATAGTAAAATCTGAGTTCTTTCTCGTTGTATTTAGGAGAAACGTCTTTTTTTGGAAGAAAAACTAGAAGACACGAAGACGAACGAGCTCAAGTGTTGCGCCTATTGTCACAAATAGAGTAGAGTACGAGTACTCCTAAACGTACTTACCTAAGATGCAGGGGGCGAGGGTGACCGTAAAAGGGTTAGCACCATATCGGACCAGCTTCTTGGACCACGGGTACATCAAGACAGTCTGCAAACCACCGAACCCACCACTGTATCACCAATTTTCGTCGTTCGTTACTACCGGATAGGAGGCGTCTGAGTCTGCGTTGATTCCACTTTCAGAGTTAGGCAGTGCTGCGCGACTGCGGGCCATATCCCCAGCAACGAAGGCGATTGCGCCGACCGACCTTGGACACCTACACAATTCCCATCCAGATCATCCTCAGGAGAAGAACACTCCGCCAAAATGCGTCTCCGTTCCGTTCCTCTCCTATTTGCAATCTGCGCGTCGTTTGTTGGAGCACAATCGACCGAAGGCGAGGGGTCTGATGCTTCGGAAGATGCTGCAGAAACTCCGGAGCCTACGATATTTAATGGAATTACAGTCCCCCCTCTCACCGAAATAGAGGGAGAATCGTTCAATGCGACGGTACAGGAAGGATATTGGTTTGTCAAGCATTACTCGTCAGTCTATCCCCTTGCTAGTTCAGCCCTCGATCCTGTGGTTCATTGTCTTCTAACTTACCACCAATAGACCATATTGTCCACACTGTATCGAGATTGCGCCGACCTGGCAAACCTTATACGAATATTATTACACTTCGAAAGTTGTTCCTTCTGGTCCCGCAGACACTGCTACGACTTCCATGAACACTTTTACGGCTTATTATAAATTCAAATTTGGTTCTTTGGACTGTATTGCCTATGGTTCAACTTGTACCGAGCACGGTATCGCAGCCTTCCCGACGTTTATTCTATACAAAGATGGAGCAGAGCTCAAGAGATTCTCGGGATCGAAGAAGATGAAGAATATCAGTAATTTCATTGAAGAAGCTCTAGAGACCATTAGACCTGGTTCCAGACCTGTTGGGGGGCCTGAACTACCAGCACCTGGCGAAAATAGTAGCAAAGATGCTCAGGCTCCAGCTCCAGTGCTGGCGCCTACGGAACCTGCGGAACCAGCCCCTAAAGAAGACAGCCCTGCTCCATCTGTTAGTTCAGAGGTTCCTGAGACGAAGACGAAAGGTGCGGTATTGAAAGCTACACCTGTCAAGAGCGAAAAGCCCAAAAAGCCCAGCAAGCCACATTCAAATCCAAATCCTTTGGGGAAATCGATCGCTTTCACCGCGGAAAGTTTCCAGAATTCCGTCACAATGACCCAGGAGCCATGGTTCATCAAATTCTATGCTCCTTGGTGTGGCCATTGTCAAGCTATGGCCCCAAATTGGGTCCAGCTCGCAAAGGAAATGAAGGGCAAGCTAAATATTGGGGAAGTGAATTGTGATGTTGAGTCGAGATTATGCAAAGATGCACACCTACGAGGGTACCCTACCATCCTATTCTTCCGAGGAGGTGAACGTGTAGAATACGATGGCCTAAGAGGTCTCGGGGATTTTGTGACGTATGCCAACAAAGCCATTGATATTGGTGGCGGAGTGAAGGATGTTGATGCTGCCGAGTTCGCTGAATTGGAAGAAAAGGAAGAGGTTATATTCGTCTATTTCTACGACCACGCAACCACAAGCGAAGATTTTGCGGCTCTCGAGCGCTTAACTTTGAGCTTGATTGGACATGCAAAACTTGTCAAGACGAATAGCGCTAAGCTTTCTGAAAGGTTTAAGATCACTACCTGGCCTAGATTGTTGGTTTCTAGAGATGGGCGTCCAACATACTATACAGCTTTGGCACCACAAGATATGCGCGATTTCCGACAAGTCCTTCATTGGATGCAATCCGTATGGTTGCCAATCGTTCCGGAACTCACCTCTTCCAACTCCAGAGAAATTATGGATGGAAAGTTGGTAGTTTTGGGTATTTTGACTCGAGAGAGACCGGAAGAGTTTGCTATGGCTAAAAAGGAGATCAAGAGCGCCGCTTTGGAATGGATGGACAAGACAACTGCAGCTTTCCAACGTGAACGACAAGAATTGAGAGATGCCAAACAATTGAGAATTGAAGAAGCAGAAGACCGTAATGATCAGCGTGCCCTGAGAGCTGCAAAGAGCATCAGAATTAACATGGATAAGTCTGAATTGAAGGAAGTCGGATTCGCATGGGTTGACGGTGTATTCTGGGAGAGATGGGTGCGATCGACATACGGAATCGAAGTCTCGAAGGACGGCGAGAAAGTCATCATCAATGACGAAGATGTAAGTTTTTCCCCCTTTGCTGGCTCCAAGTATATACTAATAACTTTCAGCAACGCCGATACTGGGATACAACTATCAGCGGTAACTTCATCATGGCATCAAGGACCTCAATTCTCGAGACCATTGGCAAAGTAAACCAGAACCCACCCAAGATCAAGCCCAAGACCACCGTATCTAGCCTCGAGAAATTTTTCTTCGATATTCGGGGTGCCATCTCCGGACATCCTTTCCTTTCACTAGGAGTATTTGCCGGTATGGCATTAGGTATGATGATGTGGGGACGCGGGCGAATGCGAAGATCGCGTGGCGGATTCTTCAGGCTTGACGAGAAGGAGGGACTCTTAGGTGGTGCGAATGGGGGTGGGAAGGTTGATTAGATGAAGATCAAGATGTACTATAAGCGTTTGGGAGGTTTGGGTCTCTATGGTTTCCCTAAGGGGTTCTCTCTTTTTTCTTTTTGCGGGTTGGGTTTGAAATTAAGTTGTACCACCTTGTTGAGATGATATATGAATGCTGGTTATGAACTATTTTCTTTTCTTGCTTCTTACATTGTATTTTCATGGAGTTCATTTTTGTGTATTAGAAGATGCTAATTGACAGTTTACGTATGCACCCAACTTATTTCCTCTTGGATAGCCAAGTAAACGAAATACACTAACCAGTCATTTGTATCTATCACCAACGATTACGCCAGTGCCACCTCACATGCTACCTACTAAAAGGGCAAAGAAAAAAGTAGGTCATCATATTCATGTACCCTATCTATGTATGCAAATCTCCTTATCTTTGCATGCATACGCACTCCTGGAATTATCCACTGAATCAGACTCCTACATCCAGTCCCCACATTCTACATGTACCCCACGTCCCTTCTGATCCCACTCATTCAAGACCAGAATCGATACGCCCAATTGCTCTTGTGTTCGGTACTTTTCTTTGCCCGATCAAGCACCCCGCAAAAAATTAAAAAAGAAGTCCCGCCGCCGCTATGCTGGTATGCCAAACTCCGTCCTTCCAGAAAGGAAAAAACACACAAAAGTATCACGCAAACCCCTTGCTGACCCAACGTGAAAAGAAAAAAAGAAGTAGGTCATCTAGCCCCATCGTGGAGGGGAGACAGACTGGTTGTGTAGGTAAGTTCTAAACACAAATCCATGGATTCGAGTTTGCTTGAGGGTGGTTGGTGGGGAGAGAGGGTAATCTCCAATTGGCCATGTAGCCACAAAGCTCTTTATAGTTCATGTTGAATTGAAGAGATCTCGGAGTGGAATAATCTTGAATTGGCTTCGGACATCTGGTAAATACAAAGTTAGTTGGTGTCGAAAACGTGCAAGTGGTGGAACCATACCTTAAGGAGCATGTTTATAGGCTTAGGTTCAGGCTCACCCTCAAAAGCGGTGAACATGATTTGTGCAGTGCTTGCTGAGGCCTTGTCCTTGAATTCCATGGCCTTGATAATTACCGTATTGAGAATAACACGATGGGTGTTTTCCTGTCGCATAATGAGTCGCGCAATCTTGGGAGCTTCGGAACCTTCCTCGTCGTCATCGCTGCCAGAGAGATCAAAAGATCCGGGTATGGGAACGCCATTATCATCAAGCGTCACGCAGGATTTTGGAACATTGATCTTCAACGTTCCAACTCCACGCTCCTTCCATCCGGCGTCTTTCGATTCAATGGCGAATAGTTTGGCTCGCAATTGCAGCAGAGTAGCCTCGCCAGATTCTCCGTCTTCAACGATGACTATGAAATATGTTAGTAAAAAAGAAAGGCCTCGATGCCGTGGAAAAACGTACCTTTAACTGGCTTCGACTTCTTTTTCTCCTCCTGTGAACCTGTACGTCCACTTTCTTCCTCGCCAGATCCCACCGGTCCATCGCTATCGTCCTCGTTACTGCTGTCCTCGTCGCTTACCTCAGGGGCACCAAACGCTTTGGCAGGCTTCGCGGGAAGGGCAGCATTCTCCTTTCCCGGGGCAGCAAAACTCCCAAGTTTTGGACCCGATCCACCTGCGAATCCGTTCCCTAAGGCCGAGCCAAAGGCGCTGGTTGTTCCTAGGCCGCCAAAGCCAGAACTTGATGCTCCTCCAAAACCTAGCGTTGCTGGCTTGGTTGCATCGCTTGCTGGCTTTGCAGCAAGGGCACCAAACCCACTCAAACCAGGCTTTGCACCAAATATACTTGGCTTTGACGCACCAATGCTTCCGAATCCAGATGTGCTGGCAGCGGCGAGGGAGGCAAAGCCTGAGCTCGCAAAGGCAGTGGGTGATGTTTGGCGTTGATCATTCACACCGCTACCAAAGACGGGTTTCTTTGAAGTATCCAAGTTTGGTCTCGACGTCTCGCTTTCTGCAGAAGTGGTTGGTGGGGTATCTTTGGGACTGAGAGTTGAAATTGCCTAGACAGAAAATTAGCAAAATAGATGGAGCAACGCGACCGAAAAAGTTCTTACATCAATTTCCTTCTCACCAGCAGCCTTTCTGTGTTCCTCTGATGTGTCGCGAGGGCGCTTCTTCTCTGGGCCATCTCTTGTTGAGCGGCTACCATTGCTGCCGCCCCCATCTGCCGACCCTGAGGCTTCGCCGTTTCGTTCTAAGTCTTTTGAGTCTTCGTCCTGATCACGACCTCTCTTTTTCTTGGGAGAGTAGATTTGCTCTCGCATGTTCTCGTCTTGTGCATCGGTGAGATCAGCTTCTGGGGTAATATCTTTGATTATCTCCTTCATTTCCTTATCTTCGGCCTCGCTCTTGACGCCCTCTGGCTCCTGGTTGGATTGAAATACCGGCAAAACTTTGTCTGAAATTGTGGTATGCTTCAGCTCCTCGCTTGCCTCTGTGGTGGCCGCATCCTCCGCGGGCTCATCCTCCTGGTTGCGTCGATCTCCACCGTGGGCCATGGTCCTCGCTGGTAGCTGGTGATTGGACTCGATGACATCAGCTTCGTGATTCGCGCCCTCGTCGCTGTGCGCGCTGCCAGTTAGGAATGTAGTAATATCTGCAGAGGAATTCGAAGTCATGGTGGCAATATTTTCTGCATGCAAAGTTGTGGTGGTGCGCTGGCGAAGTCCAGTGGACTGTTTTGAGTAGCGCAGCTCTGCCCGTTGTTGCCCCTCAAAATTATACCGCCACTTTGCTCGCTGGGCCTGGGGTTGGGGTTGGCGCTGGTGGGCTGGCCGGGTGTGTGCGCACTCTTAGCGTGATTAGATGCACTGGAGACTGGATATCAAAAAATCTTATATTTTTCTTCACACCCACAAAAATGAGATGAGGTTCAGAAGTCAGTTTCTGTGCTGTATTTGTTTTTTCTTTGTTCTGTTACACCTTCATCCAATGAAGGTGGTCCATACACCACCAGCTGATGAATGTCATTTGCAGGTGGTCTCAGCCATTGGGAACTTCCAAGGTTATTTACAAGGGTTTCCTCATGACTCGTCCCTCCATAGATATTTGATAGATAGACAAGAAAGGCGACAGTAAGTAGAGAGGGCTTGTTCTATCTTTGTTGAACAACTGGTGATTGTGATAATTGTTTGATCTGCGAGTACTTGAATTGTAGTGATTAACCCAAAAGACTGGCTTAATCATCCAAGTTGGCCTAGAAGAATAGAACAGCAAGAGTGCCATTCGCTGCCAATTTTCTTCCAGGAGCCAGTCTGGCGAAGAATCATACGATCTGATAGTTGTGAGTGCCACTATTCTGAAATTTGATATCCACACCCCTCCATTGGCTGTTACTCCCATTTAAGTTGTCAATACACCTTACCTCTGCCAATGCGAGCAGTGAAGATAATCTGGTAATGCCACAGTTCCCTTCAACTGTAAGAGAATGAATCTCCAGCGTGTGAATCAAAGGTGTTGTTCACCCCAAAACTGGATTTTAAATTCCAGGCTGGACAAGGTGTACAAGGTTCCACTTAAGCGAATAAAGTGTAAAGAACCTTCCTCTTATTTACGATAGAAAGTTTCTGGAAGCTTAAGCTTAGGTACACCAGTCGGATAATTTTCTTCTTCAATCTACTATGTATGACGCTTTTAGCCTTTATGGTTTCCAATGTTGGGTTTGAAAGTAGCGTCAGTACGTCTATTCACTTATAACTGGTCTCAGGAGTCAGAAATTTGCTAAGCGAGCTTAAATCAGGCGAACATGAGAATACAATGAAATAAAAGATAAAGCCACTCAGAGTCAACAATGTTGGTATAATATACTATGTAGTCTCAGTAAATCTCAAATATGGATCAAAAGGCCTGTACATAGAATTTCCCCACAAGATGGTACTAGAAAGTCTCAGATCCATGCCACCCAAAACTGCACTTCAGGCTAATTGGGTTCAATCATCGCCAAAGTAAAGACACCTAAGGGAGCAACGATGCACCCGATGTCTTTGATGGAATTAGGAGTATGGCAGAACGTGACCCAGACGTCACCATTGGAGGAAACAGTGGAGTTTCAATTTCAAGGGAGCATTGATCAGAGACCCAGAAGTTCAAATCTAGAGTAGACCCTAACATTCTAAGAGGACACTATTTTCATTAGATTGAGTCGAATGTGATTTTCTCAGAAAGGGAATTTGCTTAACTAGTCAAGTTTCTATCCTTTTACTCGCGCTTCGTTTTTATATGTAATATAGTTGATTCTTTTGAGAGGTTCGAAGTCAAGTCGTGATTGATTCGGCAGAGACGCGCCTGCCTCGAGAGCTTCTGCTCGCAACACTTGCACCTCCCGCCGCAACTTCTTCACGGCCGACCTGGTAACCTTAAACGCGACACATGCGCCACCTGCAACGAGACCTGGGAGTAGCCCGCTGCATCTAGAACTTCTTAAGGTTAACTGGACGCGGATGACCAGGGCATCGATCATGGCAGACAGACTTGGATCCGGCAGCCGTGCTGCACCTGCAATTGTCCCAGTCTTGGTCGACGCAGAGCCACCTCCGATACGCCCTGCATCTCCTCAGCCAATCCTCCAAACTTTACTCTTCCATCCGGGCAATTGGGCAGAGTTCCGCTACAATCTCTACGGTCACCAGGTTCGTCTTTTTCAAGTTTCCCTTGTTTTCTAGTCTGGCAGAAGACAGGAGCGCTGATCCAGAAATCTGCCATAGTATGACATTCTTCAGTCGCGTCAAGAAACAATGGCCCACGCATTACAGGTTATTGCCATGAACCAACAGACCATAATCTCCCACATGGCATCTGAGTTGCAAAAGTTGAAAGCCATGTTTGTACCCTGGTGCCCTCATATGTCATGGCGCAGGCTAACTTGCCTTTCAGAGTCTCTCGCGGCACTCCTTTGGAGCAAATTGAGCACCAGGAATCCGGCTTACCGGCCTCCTCGTTTGCCCCAGCTGGTCCCCTCAATACTGCGAAGAAGCGCGAAGCATCCATGATCTCGCAAGCCGCTTCAACGGACGCGATTGATGTCTTCCAACCTCCAGGTATTGCCGATGAGGTGGGAACTAAACGTATCAAGGTCGAAGCAGATGAAGCCAGGCCAATCAAACCGAAGACGAAGAGAATAAACAACCAGACCTGGGTAGAGCTAGGACCTGCACTAATAAGCTTGAGTCAAAAGTACGAGGACGAAGGAAAAGTTTCTGGCGAGCTGAGAATGATTAAGACTCGCAGTGGCAAGAGTGCCGTGAAATCGGAGGCATGGAAAGTACATATTCTCTCCAAGGCCCCTGAAGGCTCAAGTCTGCGCAACAAGGTTCAAGGATGGTCTTTGAGTGAGTGGGAAGAATACTATCTGAAATGTAGTAATTCTATGAATCCCCGAAAGCCGAGGCAAAAGAAAGAGGTGAAGGACGCAGGTAAGTCATATCACTGATATAATTGCTATCATCCTATCCCCGACTTCGCTTCGATATCAGGGGGGGTACACGAGCTGACTCAGAATTCTTGAATCAGAGAAACTGGCAGACCAGAGCAAGAACGAGAACGAGAAAGAGAAAGAGAAAAACGAAGACGTGCAAAACGACGACCCGAAGAAAGCGGTCAGCGGAAGCGGGAATGCTAGGATGGAAGCGGTCGAGGTATCTGTTGGTTGAAACAATGAGCATGGTTCTAGATTACACACTGGCATGAATAATTTTTGCGACAATAGACGAAATATGGGGGAATGAAAATAGCAGATGAAGATTTGAGGGACATAGAGAGATATGCAAGGGCTTGGCGCTTGCCAGCGAATGAAGATAATGAACATGAAAGACTATAGCATGCAGAGCGCTTAGGGAGGAATCAGGTGTAGGCAACAAGATGTCAATCATGAGCTTTCTAAACGAGTGTATCCAACTCACTAATACCCATGAGCTTGATGCACCAATCACCAGCAATCACTTAAGCGAGCCTCTAATAGCCTAGGCAATAATAAAAGTGGAGTTTGGTTCTCGCTGTTGTAAGTCTTGAAGTATGATACCTTCCTTTGTTTTCCCCAGGGTCGTAAGTCAGCTGACAGAGAATCGTACGGTAATCTTGGAAATCTCTTGAGGTTGTACTGTTATCAGGGTCTTTCAAAGATCAAAACACCATTTTTGTGCGCAGTTTGAATACTGCCAAGTTTTCACAAGGGAAGAAGTAGAACACAATGATTTTGAAAAGTTAAATTGTTTGGTCATCCGTATATACAATGAAGTAGATATTAAGATATCCATTTCTCTCCAATCAAGTCCCCTAAGATAACTGGGTGGCCAAAGCCTTGATGGCATCCAAGGTAGCCGCGCTCTCTCCCTTGGGTGCGTTCTTGATAACCTTACCCAAGAGATGCTCAACAGTCTGTCCAGGGTCGGTCTCCTTGACCCCCGAAGCAGCCTTTATTCTGGCAAGTTGGAAGCTCTGGAAGAACTTAGGAGCCTTGACTTGCAAGGATCCTCCGACGCTTCGGACACCTGCTTCGGTTGCCACGTAGACGTTCAAGCGATCTGTGAAGAGGGCGACGTCAGAGGAGGCGAGGGGCTCGGCGGTTGCGAATTCCTTGAGGGCGAATGTCAAAGATGAGTCCTTGGACTTGGAGAAGTCGATGGAGGAGAAGGAGACGGTTCCTGAGATTGCATCTGGGACACCCTCGATGGTCTTCTTGGTTGGGTCACAGGTGACTTTGCTTGCGAGGTTATCGGCGGCATCCTGGACTTCTTTGGGGAGTGTTTGCGTTCCGACGAGGGTGCAAAGTTTTGCTTGTCGGCTCTCTAAAGAGATAGGTCCTGAACATTGAAGTTAGTACTTGTTTTCTCGTAGTGTTGTGGGAAGATCAAGTCTTACCTGCGGCAGCAAGACCAGCGACAAGAGCAGCAACGAGGTATTGGGGAAGCATATTTGCGATGAAATTTGAACTTTCAAAAAGTTGTAGTAATACAAATTATACAAGAAGTCGAAGGCAAGACCAGCTGTGCAGTTTAGATTGCGGAGAAAAGAATGTAAGGCCGGCAGAAAGAATGCAAAGAATGAGATAGTGGAACAAATCGATGATCATGAGAAGAGGGAAATACAGTCTGGTCTTATAGCAATTGCATGAAACCCTGGACGATCATGAAAACCATCCCATCTGAAAACAGGCCAAGATCCGAGAAAAGGAGAGAAAAACTGGATACAGGGGACTCGCTTCTGAAGCTCGGTAATGATGCCGGTACTTGGCAGGGGTGTAAAACATGTCATCCGATGTTCGTTTTTCGCTTCACCCTTCTCCTTTCCTCTTCTGGATATCTTTTACACACATCTGCACAAACTTTGCGAGAGTTCCGGGTACTCGACGGGTTGAGCGGTACTTTCCCAGGTCGATATTATCTCGGAAAGGCAAATAGTGGTGGGTTTAAGCATCAATCAATTAGACACAATCAAAAGTTTCCGAGGTGGAGGACCTGCCAGGTGCGGGACCCGCTTTAAAGTTTAAGGAGAACCCACCGTGTCGGAGCCGGGATCACAATGTGACGCGCGCTAATACCTGCCGTCCCAGAAGCTTTTTTTAAACGGGAATAAGGTTGTCACCTGTCATCTGGAGTTTCGTGCATTGGAGAAGCGAGCGTTGAACTACCGGTGTCTTGCTCTGTCACGGGCGACATATTGCAAGCTCTTCAGGGCTTTTACAGAGCCTCCTGTTACTCGCCTTGGCAACTGCAGGAAAGTTGCAATTCTTTCGCCTGCGACGAAGTATAATGACTCATGCCATAATAACTACAAATTTACGAGTTTTAAGTCACAGTGAAGTAGCATGATTTTTAATAGCTCGTCTTCATATACGAAATAGGAGACTAGTTGGTTGATCTTACGGGATACTAGTTGGCCCTAGAGTATATATATAAATTAAATCTTTATAATGAAATATGTTTTTATTTATAGTGAGATTTGTAATCAACCAATTAAATAATTAGTAATTTTCGAATTAAATTAAATTTTTTCAGAAAGAAGGGCCAACCACACTTTAGTGGTTGGCCCGAGAATCTAAAAAGTAAAAAGTTAATTCGAAAAAAATAAATTATCTGATTGGTTAATTATAACTTTCACTATAAGGATTTACATGTTTTACTTATAAAAGATTTAATTTATATATACTCTAGGGCCAACTAGTAAGCGTAAGTCTTACTTGAGAATGCTTGAGTTGTGAGGTGTCTCATTATGTTTCGTCTTTAAAAACAAAACCGCGTCTCTCTTCTTTCGCCTAGTAACAGAACCGTGGGTAATACTCCGTAATCCACTATGAAAGCTAAAACAAAAACATTCTTAAAAAAGACTAAGAACTTAGAAGCAAAAAAGTTAAAACGAATATTTGGAGCAGGTAAAAAGCATGTTATGCGGGAAGCAAGGACTACTGTAACGTCCTTGTCTTTTAGAAGAGGAAGAAATACCCACGGCCAAGCGTAAAACAGAAGGGAGTCATTCGCTGGAGATATTACTGTAAACAGGGTGGACAGTCTACGTCAAACATTTTCGTGAAAATCATCTGTAACAAAATTCTAGATCTAGATTTAAGCCTCTGGTTTGCTAACCTCTTTGAGAAGGAAACTGGGGCGCCTCGACTAATACGGAGTACGGAAGTACGGAGCTTGTCAAGTACTTTACAAACACTTTCCCGGAATTCCCATATTTTCAAACATCGCCCCCGGCACCGTCAAGGTTAGAGAACCTATTATCGATAATCAAAAAAGTTCGACAAACACATCATTCCCAACCCCACCAATTGCCCCCCGCTGACAAAAACACTAGGTTCGAAGCAGTTATCCCTAGAATTACATTAAAGTCTTTTTGTGATATAAGCCTGCGCAGCGCTCTTCTGGAAACAGCACTGATTTTGGAAGCCTTTCGTGTGAGACTTTTGGGCGAGGAGGAGGCAGCAGTTGTTGTGCGATGCAAGACGATACCAATCGACAAAGTGATTACGAAGGTAACCCCAAGTGAGAATCTATCCGCTATTCTATCCTCCCTACAGTAGTACAGATCTGGTCAGGGAGCCCACCAAACTTTATCGGTGGGCACGCATGGCCAAGCAGTCTCTATCGCATGGCTGTCGGGGTTGTGTGGAGGGATCTGCGGGTTGTACCTGAAGTATACAGCCACACAAACCGTCCTTTCAATTCGCAACAGAGCAATGTCCAAATGCTGCTCTTATGCCAAAAGAGCCTCCCTAGACAAGTGGACACACTAGAGACTCGTTACTAGGATGCGGTCGGACTGCGGGTGGTTAATTCTTAAGGTTATATAGACGAGGATATCCTTATCGTGGGTTTCTTGGCATAGACGACAACAAGATCGCATATCTAAGTACTGGGGATATACAATACAATGGCTAGTAGTACTTATATCGGACTGGTACAATTCTGGGAATTCTGGAGTGAAGTCCTAGTGTTGTATCTGAAAATCCAGGGGCTTTTACTTAGGATTAATATCTGATAGATGGAAACCTCGGATGTACGTAGCCCAAAGGATAACATCGAGGGTAGTTTTGGTATAACAAAAACGTTGGGATTTTATAAAAAACTAAGAACAATCCTTATAGTGGGGATATTCTCAAGTACTATGGACAAAAATCGGGACATACACAATTAAGGATATAACTATGGATATCCTAATAGCGGGTATCCTAGGAACGGTTTCTAATGTAAGTCGTAATTAACTCGGGCTGGGCTCTACAGAACCCAGGGGTGTTTACGTTTGCAATACAACCACATCTTTCGTGTGTTGCATGACATGTCCCGAAGCCTCCTCCGGCCGACGTTGTTCCCTGACAAATGAGCGGGATCCCAATAGGCCGCAGAAACCAGGAGTCTTAGTTGGTGCTTGTCTGGGTCTCTTTTGATGTCGAGTCTCTCTCTTCCCCAGCTTCTTCTTCGAGCTATTTGGTAAGTGTCCCAAGTGTGATCAACCAATCAGCTATAATACCAGTCACAGCTTTTTCCAGAATAGCAAGTATGCTATTAACTGCACTACTCGTGCTGCAAAACAAAAGACCAAGTGTTCCAAGGACTATCGTTAAGTCCCGACCAGAGTCGTGCGAATTCAAAATTTCATGTTGATCTCTTAACAGATGTATTAGACCCGGGGGGAAACGGAGTAGAACCTGCATTTGACTCATGAATTGAAGCCGAAGCCGCGGCTGCCACTCCAGATTTTGCAGGATTCGAAGAAAAAGACAAGACAATTTCAGAAAGACTGTCGCCAATGGCAGTTGTCAGAGTGCTCGTACTAGATTTCACGATAAACTGGGTCAATGTGGTTGCAATGAAGGTCACTTGGATATTTCTTTGAAGTAATCAGAGTGTCTACAAACGTCGACTCAGGCAAGGGGCTCGTAAAGTTGGTGTAAGCAATGCATTGCTACCTGTCGAACCTGGCGCAGTAGATATATCACCTGCCGCCGCTAAAAGAAAATGAGAAGATGATACTGGCGTTGAGAGTATTGGAAGAAAGGGCAGGAGAGACTGGAGAGTGAAAGCTATCCATCAGTGGTGATTGTCTCGATCAATTCCCTAGTTATTGAGACTGGAAATCCTCCACTGTCGTCTCGAGAAATTTTAAGCGAAAAGCCTCAACCACCACCGACACATATATAAATACCCAAAGACAATTTTGCTTTGATATTTAGTTAGTTCTCTTGAACAATTATTTGTAATATCAAGTAATTCAGCCATAA
Organism: Hymenoscyphus fraxineus; assembly: GCA_900184765.1. Lineage (NCBI taxonomy): Eukaryota > Fungi > Ascomycota > Leotiomycetes > Helotiales > Helotiaceae > Hymenoscyphus > Hymenoscyphus fraxineus. The sequence goes on from LT855411.1 coordinate 467,526, forward strand.
AGAATTTCGCACACTTCTAGCTGAACGCCAAAAAGAAACAACGATAAAAGAGCTTATCATCTTAAGTAATACCTAATCAGACGAACTGTAAAATGGTCGCGTCTAGGACAATCCCTGGAGCCAGTACAGGCTGAGTAAAGTCTTGGCACAAAGCCCACCACTCTCACTAACCGGCCAATCACACAAAGGTCCGTTTCCGGCCCGAGGGTTCCCAATTTCACTCACCACATTAATTTTCAGAATAGCAGAGTATAAAATCAACAAAATCAACCAATCAACGATCGCTTAGCTCAGTTGGTTAGAGCGTGGTGCTAATATCTATCTCAAGATAACGCCAAGGTCGCGAGTTCGACCCTCGTAGTGATCAAAATCATCGTTTGTGGATTTTCTTTTTTTTTCCTCCGCTTTTTTTGAGCGGCGAGAGGTGACTGTATACTGTATCAAATCCGTTGGAAAACACACAGAGGCTCAGATTTCGTTGTGACAAGGAATCGCAGATTTTCTATAAGACTATGTTACTCGTTCTAACTTTATTTCTCTACTTTCAATCCGATTATTTAACCTATTCCAATGAACACGTCCTTCGAATTGTAAGATACGTAATGACGAGTGAGGTTGATTAAGCGAGTTTCAACGGACACACTGTTGTCCAAAATCACTATAAGCTGAATTACTAAACCGAGTATCATGTTAAGTTGTACGTCAAGAAGTCAGTGATGTTGAAATCCTTTTCAAATAAGTGGTATTTCGGTCACTCTAATAAAAGCATAGCTAGAAAGTTCCCATGAAGATGCGTGCTCCATAGTGAAATGATGGCTACATAGAACCGCGTCTCAATAGTCAGTATCTTCCGGTCCACCCCAAAGCCTAAGTCTCCTTTTGCAATCGGAAACACCTCGCTACTCATCTAGATAATCCTCATAACCTCTTGCAGAAGATGTGTCGACATCTCGCGCTGGCAAACTTCTTAGTGCGTATCTTGTGTTACTCGCCCGTTCCATCTGTCCGCTCCTCAAACGCCTCTCGTATTTATTCATATCAGCGTTAGTAACCCACTTTTTCCACAATTTCCTTCCGAAGGCTCCATTCCTCGAGCGATGTGTCCAGAACATAGGTGGGCATTTTCTTTCTTTCCCTCCTCCATGAAAGCCTACAAAAGAAAGATTAGCAAACCAAGTCCCCACAATCCATAGAATGCGGAGTTGACGATTGAACTTACATCTTCCCTTATGGATTGCCTTCCTCTTCGTAAAGAATTCACATACCCCGCAATACTTTAAGTTCCTCGGTACCCATTTACGTAGCCTGTAGGCTAATGTTGAATATTTCCCTTCTTCGAATTTCCTCTGGCGACAGGCGTAAGCGCGCTTGTGATTACTTTGATGAAGCCAACTGTTTGCGGTGATTGTGGAGTTACTGTATAAACAGACGGTTTTCCTTTGGAAATTTGGGTCACTGTTGCATAGCGGAACGCGTTGGCGGATTGGGGAGAGGCTGTAGAGGGTTTTACTGGGAATGTTAGATTGGGATTTGGGGTTGATGGGAAGTGAGGATTACCATGTGAGTCGGAGGCATACAAGGTCGTTTGTGGAACAGTGTTCCATGATCAGTGATTGGATTTCGACGGGGAAGGAGTGCCATAAGGTGAAAGTTCCTTGTGTTGAGTTTGCCATGTTGCGATGGGTGTTTTTTTTATGAGGTAGGAATAGAAGTTTACTTTATGAAATTGTGTCAATAATGAAGATTAGAAAGGGTTGAGATACATTTCCACGGCGAATTTCCGATCTATTAAATACATCTTCTCCTCCACTTGTCACACGGTTCGCGCCACGCGAAGATTTCCCAATTTAGTACTCTCGCACCACGCTATCACGAGATTTTTAGGCAGAGAACACTGCCTACCTACGAGGTGCCAGCAGAAGTGGAGCGAACTGTTGTTCTTGTGTCTTGGCAATCTAGGCAGCCGACAGGGGTTAAGCGAGTGGGGTCCATAATGAAGATGAAAAGAACATGGGAATTGGCCACAACGAGAGTGGGAATTTAAGATTGCCATAATTTTTACACCGATTTCTGAAGGATGGAAAAATGGTGCTTATCCTGTCGAATTGCGATCGGCAAGGCACACGACTTTGCGACTAGGGGTGTGCCATGGCAGGCCAATTTAGTCATCATTCGAAAGAAAGATATCAATACGATTCGAAATCAACGAAAAACAAGAATTATCATACAAATAACCAACCGTTCTCCTTCCCGACCCAATTCATTCAGACCGAAGAGCACCCCCAAACCAGGAATCGTTATCCCAAAGCAAAGCAGCTTTCCTCTTCGACCGATTTGCCTTGACCATCTTCTCCCCGGCATCAGCCAGCTCCCTTCGAAACAGCATTCTGTCCTCCTTGCACATATCCCGAAACAGGTGCTCGGCCTCTATAATCTCACTCTCGGGGAAGTAATCGTGTATGTCGGAACGCCATCGACCAACGGGTATAGCTGGTTTCTTTGATTTTGATTTTTTAAACATCTTCTCCCCGTGGAGCTCAAGAAGCTCTTCGCCGTCAAGATCGGCTTCTTCAGGGTCTCGTCTACGTTTGGGTGTTTTGGGGGACTGGTGAGTGAAAGTCAGTTGGAATTGGTGATATACCAGCTTCGATATTAGAGATGACCTACTTGGTTTCCCTCTTCGAGGGCTCTTGCAAGTTGCTCTTCGGCTTTCTTAGCTTCTCGCTTCTGTGTTCTTTCGAGACGTTTCATCTCCCAAGGACTCAATGGTGGTGGCAATTGTCTAATTTCCTCATTAAGCTCATCTATTGAAGGTTCGTCAACTTCTACCTTACCAGCCATCAAGATTCAGTGTGTACATACCCAGAGAAAGATCCCCTCGAGGTACTTTCTTGTTCCTCTCAGAAAATGAAATCTCAGCCCTCAAAGCCTCTTTCTGTCTTTGAATCAAGCTTCTCTCCCGTTGATTTGTATCGAGTTCCAACACTGCCAACTCCCTTAACTCAGACCTCAATTCCTCGATTCTCGTGTTATAATCTCCTTCATCAAACCCATCTCCACTCTTCGCGGTCTTCAACTTTGCTTGCCGTGCTTCCGTCTCCGTCTCCTCTAGAAATCTGTCTAGCCTCTGCTTTTGGATCTCCTCGTGTGTCAAAATCTCATCCCCAAAGATAGAATCCACGTCACAGCAGCTCGCACTCTGGTCTAGAAGCTTATCGTTTTGGTCTTCTTCCGGTGTGCTCGTAAAAAGTGATACTAGAGAGGAAATTTCATCTTTCTTGCCCCGCTTTGGTCCACCGGATGGGGGTTTGAGTTGGTCGCGGAGGATCTCTCGTTGTAGGAACTTGCGGAGGTCTTTGGGTTTGTGAGGTAAGGTGGGCTTGTCTTTGGGTTTTGATGGCATATTGATTTAGCGAGAGTGAGATCAAGACACAAGTATTTGAAGATGATACTGCCAATCTTGGTGGGGGTTGTGTTGACCTTCTTGGTTTCGTGATGTAGAGAGAGTAGAAGAGAGAGAGAATACCAGCTGTCAGAGATCTTAAATGTCAGCTTACAAGGTGAATACTATATTATAAAAGCAGATATCAAGACTTCAGTTTTGAAGGGAAGATAAAAGGGCACAGAAAGCATAACACAGGTGTACTAGATCTTAGGAGTGTGATGTTAATTTGATTACAGAATGCACGACTGATTCAGTTTCTATGCATCCATCCAATTGGTCTCCCGAAATCGCTCAGAAGTATACATGTTTTCTCGACTACCGCCCCCTCACGCCCCCCAAGCTCAAGTTGAAATATCTTGCGTAGCTTTCAGTTTTCTGAGTCTTTTTCCTTCTTGATTTTCGGTTCCTTCCCGATGTTCTTCTTCTTCTCGATGCTCTTTTCCTTCTCGATACTCTTTTCCTTCTTGGTGTTCTTTTCCTTCTCGATGCTCTTTTCTTTCTCGGTGTTCTTTTTCTTCTCGGTGCTCTCTTCCTTCCCGACGTTCTTTCCCTTCTCGGTGCTCTTGTCCTTCTCCACCTTCTTCCCTTTCTCGGTGTTCTTTTCTTTCCCGATGTTCTTTTCCTTCTCGGTACTCTTCTCCTCCTCCTTCTTCTCCAGCTGCTTGTCCAAGTTCTGCGACGAACTGTCACTCCGAGACTGGCTCACAATTTCTTTGTCGTCGTAGCACTTTCGAAGAATCGTACAAGTGGTATGGGACAGGGTATCGATATCCGCGAGCAGCCTATCAACTCGGGCAAGCTCCTGGTATAACCTCGAAGAGAAATCCTGCACGAGAAGCAGTTTGTCAAGCCAGAAAAGAGGTTGCTTGTCTTCAGCTTTGGCGGAGTCGACGGAAGTTCCTGACGATATCCAGTTCTCGTTGGCGATGTCCATCTTCTCCTTCGCGATAGCACTGTTGGAATCAAGCGCCTTCTTGACTTCTAGAGCCGCGTTCTTATGTTGAGAGAGCTCGGCAAGCAAAGAAGGAGCTGTGCTGAGCATGATGGTATTGTCGTTTGGACTGATTGAGGCTATGCAAGTCTCTATAAGCCCATTGAGCTTGGTGCTTGTTGCCTTGAAAGCCTCCTTGATGGGGGCAAGCTTTGGCTATGATGAGTTAGCCTTTGACCTGTGAGAAATGAATCTGTTGCAAATCTGGGTTTACATACAATTACTGGGAGCTCAGACATCTTTGTTGTAAGGTGAACCAGAGGGAGCTCTATTAAGGATTGCGGTATTGGATAGAAATACACGAAAGAACAAAAGCTACCGACAAGTTCTAAGTTCCGATAAGCTAAGCTCCGATTGCCAAAAGATAGAAAACATACTATTGATTGGGCAGAAAGAGTTTTCCTGTCATGTGATAAGAACCTGAGAGGTTCATGGTGAATGTGATGTAGGTGGCTCATGTCCTATGTGAGACATGGAGTTAAAATCTGACATACGCCTAAGGAATTCTACGTAGTGTTAATTAGCCTTCCGCCAAAGAAATTAGGAAAGCAAACACATCTGTGAAGAGAAGCGATCAGGAATATTCAGTATGATTAATTATCTCTTGTTGGAAATTCAAACAAAAGTTATGTTTTACTTAATAGCCAGGGTATTTATATTCTCCCCAAGAAGGCAAGATTAACGAATGTTGTTAAAGAAAGCAATAGTTTTTGAGTATTTCTTAGAAAGCTATGAAGTTTATTTGTTATTTGCTTAAAAATTCAACATAGCGAAGAAAATGTTTAATGATATAACGATGTCTCTTTATGTGCAAGAGTTCCTGGCAATTTCTTGTCGCTAAACAGCCCGCCCTCAAGCGAGAAAAACTTAACAGCTATAGGGACTAAAAGCCTTTAGAGAGTCCTGTTGATAATGCTTAGTTGACATAGACAAAAGATACAGAGAACTATATCGGTAGTCAACTCACCAACTGTGGGCAAACCATTGGCTTTCGTCTCCCAATTTCCATCTATACATCACCGCTAAGGCTTTAGGTAAATATATATAACACTTTGCAGGTAGCCATTACAAATACGCAGAGTTATCCCCAAGGTTCGTAGAGGAAATGTCAGTATGTACGAACCCACTACTTAAATTCTAGTATTATCTCGGAGTTCCAATTCTATGAAGTCAAGAGTCACAAATCCTTGTATTAACCTTTAGAACCCACGTATATTCATCTGTCAACCACTGCCAACCTCGACCTCAATCCACTTTAACCTCAGCCCACGTGCTACCCTCAACTGTATCCTCATGCTCGCAATCACAAGAATTCTCAACCGGGTTCGGGAAGATGGGCAAGAGGCTAGGATCAGTGGGGTTCAAATGAGATTCAGGTGTTCCCTCCCAAATTGCTTGTCTGAACTTTGGCATCGTCGGTCCATCTTTCCAGCAAGTGCACTTCCAAGTCCTGCGGGCATTGTAGTCCAACCGTGCCAAGAAAGCGCGCATCCTACTGCGGAAATAATTCATAACCATAAGGTTCTCAAACGTCTGTAGATAATGTCCCTGCTGTGTAATGATGGAATCACTATCGTAAGACTTACAGAGACAGAAATCACTAGCTGCGGGCTCAGGACCTTTGTCAACTACAATGGTGATTTCTTGGACGTTTCGGAATGCGTTGTGTATCCAGTGGGTATTATATTCATGTTGATCCCAGGTGCTGTGCCAAGATAGCAGTTTGAGGTCAACGGCAATTTTGCGAACTTTCTGACCGTGGTTGGCGAGGTGGACAAGGAGATTATGCCATGCGTGGGGACAGAAGCAGTTTTGGCCTTCGCTGGTGAAGTAGAGCGTGTCCAGTTCAGCGTTGAATAAGAAGGGGGTAGAAAGCCAGCTTCGTGTTGGGATGAGGGTGGTTTTCTCTCGGAGTAATTCAGCAAGACTTTCTCTGTTAGGAAGAGGGAGTTGGGTTTGAGCTGCAGGCAGAGGTATTAGTTCAATGACCAAAACGAGAAAGAAATGGCAAAATAATGGTTCGCAGGTGTACACAGAGCAATGCATTGGTGGGGATACTTACGTTGTTCCCGAACCATGAGATGAGCAGCTGGGAGTGCCTTTGGAAGACCCATATTTTGTGGCATATCAATCATTCCACGTGTATCTGGCATATCAATCATTCCATGTGTATAGGTTGTAACCACAAGAGTCCTTGGCTGACGGGCCTCTCTGAATATCTGAAGGCGAATCTCCATGGCCAACTCTCCAAAGCGTGGGAATGATGTAAGAGGTACGACTATATTGGGTGACGGAACATCTTTTTGAGATTGAGAAGCCGGGAGTGCTTGAAGTGCTTGCCTTGAAAGGCTTGCGATTTTTGATGGTGGTTCCATCGTACGCAAAGATGGAGATTCTGGTCTTGGTCTCAAGCTTCGTACTTCTGCTTCGCCGTCAGACACTGTTCATCATCAAAAGCTGAAGGGGACCAGTAGTATTATACGGAGGGAACGTACCGTAGGTCAAGAAATATGTGTATGAGATAGAAAGATGTCTAGGAGCTTAGGTGTCTCAAATAGTCACTCAGTTCGGTAGTGTTCTGCTATTCCTGTGAACCTGAGGTATCTAGGGATATTCACTAAACTTCCTGCTGAACGTACTCTCTTCTCCTCTTGTCCATTCACATGGATTCAAGGAGTATTTAGAGATTAATCTATTACAAAGTAGTTTTACAATTCATAGAATGATATTACATTCTATAATGATATTACATTCTATAATGATATTACATTCTATAATGATATTACATTCTATAATGATATTACATTCTATAATGATATTACATTCTATAATGATATTACATTCTATAAATTATAATGACTAGAGGCTAGAAATGCTTGGCCGTACAAGATTTGTAGGATTAATAAAAACTAGAATGTAGTACAAGAACCAAGAGCAACTGTGATGATTGTAAGGGGCATGGTCATTGCTCTACACATACACAGTCACAGTCATATTACGTTAAAAGTCTCGCTCAAACAACTGGGTTGTTCTAGCTTAGCAAATGATCAATATTTGACCTAATTAACCATACCATTCATACTTATATATAACTCAAACCTGGCCCCAATACTGATAAGAAATACATATCAGAAACTTTTTAAGAGAAGTTGAAAGAATATTTACACTAATAAAAAGGCTTGGTACAACACATGGTTGGTTTCTTGAAGTTACGCCAAGGTAGCGAGCTATCGGTTGTAGGCACAAAAACCTTGATTTATATAAGCTCTCTAAGTTGACCAGCAAGAGATGCGGTACCCTAAACACATACCTAGGTTAGAACAATATTATCCAAAAAGCCCCACAAAACCAAAAACAATGATGCAAATGTTTGGAATAATTGAAATCAATATATCTTTCTTAACCCAAGTAACTTAGGACAAGTAAGTTAACTGTTTTTGAAAATTGATATTCTAACACAATAGATTTCAAGGTATATCAAGTGTGATATACAAGTCTCTTACTTGACATACTTTAAAAAAAACCCTTCTTCTGGGTGTGCTATTTTGTATATTTCGGGATTGACGAATCCCATTTCATTCAGCACGCTTGTTGTAAAAACATACAAGATTACCAACCCTTACCCCATGTCTTTACTTTCCATGTTTTTACAACCAGCCTGAGCTCATAACTTCACTGAATGAATGGGAGTAGGGAACGAAAGGAAGAGTGAGCAGGTGGTTGAAGATTACATAAAGGTGTACTTACTTCCAGGTTGAAAAAACATTACGAGAACAAGAATTTTCCTTTACATCTATATCAAGGAGTTCGCCACTCTTACTTGTAAATGTGGGCTTGAATTTTGGTGACTTGATTCATACATATTCCTACAAAGTTCTCATAACGCCCTCCGCCATCATATACGCTGACGGCTCGCAAACACAATGAAATATGCTCATAATGTGAGTAGATTTGTACAATTGAGTTCATGATCCCCTGCCATTATGGCAAACCCCCAAAAGCCTCAGCAAGGCCCCGATATCGAGACCGAGCCAACCATGGTGCCGGATCCTCGGTCATGGTCGTTTCTGCATTCCCATCTTTCAAGACCTAGTCGCCTCTCAAAGCCATTTGCATTCTCTTCAGCCTATCCTCGTGCGCCATCCTGCGCCTCGGTCCCCATCTCTTCTCAATAGCCTCCATCTTCAATTGTTCTGCGTTCTTGTAATTCGGGTCAGGAGGCTCCCCGCCACATTGCCTCAAACAGATCATCACGAACAGCTTCGAGCAATTGAATTTTTTGGCCAGCCTGTGCGTAGTCCATTTCTCTACACCCTCCTCCCTCCTCAGCCGCTGGATCTCCAGAATATCTGCGTCGGTCAAGTGGTGAACTGGAACTGAAGGTTTTTTAAAGACGGGCGGCGGTAGATATTTTGGAGTTGGATTGATCTTTGCCTCCAAGGCGACCTGAGCTGCTCGACGTTTGTCCTCCTTTGGTAAGAACTTGAGTGGCGTGTGAAATACTGATGGAGCAGAAGATGGAGGATTGAATATAATGTGGGCTTGCTTTGGAGCGTCTTGGGATTGGAGAAAGGACGAGTCTGGACGAATATTTAGTCTATGCTGTGTGCGCCGGTAGGACTGTTCATGACGCCGAGATGAGGTACTGAATTGAAGAAGACATTGGTGTCGACCAGCGAGGATATTGACCGCGGGTCTCCGGATCAAGCAGGACTCCATTGTGGGGGAAGGGAGGCGGCGATGGTGATACTCGCGTGGGGTAGCAGCATAGCAAGGGAAATCGAGAGTCGAGGCTGCCGCTGTCGTGAACATTTTTGGCCCCGGGGAGCTCTAATTGACGAGTCACGTGACAAGCCCAAGTGGACTGGACGCACCTCGGGACCTCGGGACTAGCGCCAAGGCATGTAAGGCCAACTCAGTTACTCAGGACACCTGCTGCCCTGCAGTCTTTGACGCAATCCAATCGGCTTAGGTCAGCAAGACCACCTAGTACTTTACTGGTAGTGACACCCTCGCTGCCTCGCACCACTAGCCGGTGCAGCAACGAAGCTCTGATGACCACCTGGGCACTTAATACCATTATTACTGAATCCTGTCACCTAGTCGATGGCCCAGCTACCTAGATAGGTACTGGTACCAACCTGCCAACTCTCCTGAACTCAACCAAGCCAGCTCCAGCGCACCATGAGTGCCCCCTCACCTTCCTAGAGATCAGCCCTCGCATCTGTTTTTATCCCTTCCACCCCCCACCAAGAGGTACTCGAGACCAGGAGCTGAACGCGGTGAGATTACCAGAGATTACCACCCAGGTGTCCCAGGTATATATCACACCCATCACCCATCACCCATCACCCATCACCCATCACCCTCACTTTCCTTCCAAGGTTTTCATGTCCGGTGTTTTGCTTTTAGATTAAGCTGCATAGTACCTATACCTCCACCTATACCCGTTCATGCCCATGCCCGCAATAACGCACCGACATATAGGCTCAAACTGACGCACCACAGTATTTATCGTCGTGGTCTGCTTCTCTCAACCTGTTCACCCAACTTTCCGCGGCGTCCCGGACTCGTCGATGATGAGTGCGTCCGAAGCCAGCACTCTGCAACCAAATACCCCCGTTCAACGCAGCCCTCCAGTTGCAAATACCTCCAAGGTGCCTCTACTCGGCGAAGGATTTCAAGAATCGAAGAGTGTTGCTGTACCACTATCTACTGAAAACAGTGACCTCGAGCACGAGAGAACCAATACTACGTCAGGGGGAGGAAAGCACGGGAAGCGCCGATTGTTTGGCTTCGGAAAGAAGAAAGACGACAACAAAAGCAAGGTCAAGGAGAAATTTGAACCAGCGTCGAATATGGACATTGGTATTGCGCAGACTCAGATGGCTGCGCCCGTCCCTCAGAGAGCTCCGTTGCAGAACACCTCCCCTCAACGGTCTAGTCAACACTACCCAGTACCCTCTTCTCCGCAAAGGAATCTTTCTTCCTCCTCCCCTCGAGTCGTGTCACCAGCAGGCTCGCAGATTTTCGAAAGAGATGTACAAGAAAGTAGCTCTCTACCACCCAATTCACCCGCTATTCCATCACACATCCAGACGGAAAATCACATACCACCAGTCCTAGATGCCTCGTCTGAAGCTATCACCAACAACAACCTAGACCCAGACTCTGTCGAAATCGTCATGCATTCATCTCATCAACCAGCAGCAGTCACTGTGACGGGTATCGGGAGCAGTGAACCAACTGGCGGTAATTGGGCCGATGAGTTGGTTGCGCATCCAGATAAAGATGATGCTGCTTCCAACTATGGCGCATTGGATAGTGCAGACGTACGACGACTCAGTTTCATTTCATTCTCTGATATCGTGCAATCCGAACACGCAGAACATACCGGTGGTAGAGATTCCATCTACGCTGGTGGTCTCAATACGTTATCGTCAGGAGTCAGATCGCCCTCGCCTGTACGATCGCCAGTATCGTCACAGGGATTTAATACTTCGCCTCCAACCAGCAAATCAGCTTCGATTATGGGTGTAGATATGTCACCTCGTTCGAAAGCTCTAGGAAGTCCAACCTCGATGCATGGGAATGGAGAGTTGACAATAGAAACAATGGCTCAAACAATCAGGAGAACTGGCAGCGGCGATCTCAGCGGAGTCAGAAGTCAGCCACTAAGCCCAGCAAGTCCAGATGGGTTCTCGGATCGGGCATTCCGTTAACAGAGATGTCCAAACCACGGAGTATTTAGGGTCTGGTGAGCCTTTGAGGAGTTTTCCATTTTGCGCAATATTTTTCAGTTCTTTCGGTTTTTTCACTTCTCAAATTTTTATATATCCAGGTTTGCGAGGGGTTGGTTTCAAGGGAAATCTCGGAGCTGGTAGGAATCCATTGAGGAAAGGAGGTCGACCATATTGTTTTTTCCTCTTCGTGGAGTTTCGGTTGGGCTAGCTTTTTTGCTTTTTTTCCTGCACCCCATTTTTGAGGGGCCAGTGGATTCTCGATGAGTGATGAAAGAAAATTGAAACTATTCAGCCACAATATTTCCTTGATGGCACGGGACCTCTTCGTTTTAAGTTTTGACGTGTAGAAGGTTTGAACTTATTTTGGGATGAAGCAAGAAGGCTGAATCGGCTGAGAATCCTTGACGGAATGCCTCGTAGATATCGTATGCCTGCACCCCTCAAATTGCGAATTCGCGGCTGAATTCCTGCTGCGGGATGTTTCCGAAATTCTTGTTTTGGCCTTTTATATATTATATTTTCTTTTCACGGTGATGGAATTCAATACAATGACCTGCCCAGTCCGTAACATAGTACTTGAACGAAATACCAGGTTACCAGAAGAAACGAAGGATTATTGGCGGACTTATGAGTACACGGGGGACAAGAGAATCCTTCATTTAGCGCAACTTGATTACAACCTTTCTATTATTCTGTTTATTTCGGCTAATCAAAATCGGTCCCTGAAAATGCTACGTTAATTTTGGTAGTTATCCTTCAATGTTAGAACATTTGAATATTCGGAATCAACTTACGCTCATAGAAAGAAAAGAGGATTTCTGCCATTTTTCTTGTCCACCGGGGGGTAATTGATTACCAGACGTTCAAGTACCGGGTGCCTAGAAATGGCGGAGAAATCTATACTTTGCACTTTGTTTGATGGATTGACAAGGAAGTCTGAAGAATACTCCGTCCCAAATTATATCTCGACATGTAAGAACTCGGACATTTTCCCCGTCCTCTCAGATGGCGATCATTCAGCGGTCGCAAGGGTCTCGATCTGTGGTTTTGATATTGGCGGTGTGGGGTTATGATCTGTCACTAGATGTACGGGATGTAGGCGATTAAAAACACTTGGCTTGGCTTAACCTTAATACAAAACAGATTGCTGAAATGGACGATAAGGCGTTTTGAGAAGAATCAGTAGAGATTCAATGGCATTGTGGTTGATGAAGTCAGCCTCACTTTGGCGATGGCGGGTGAAAGTGATGTTATAATTTAACCATCATAAATGTGAAGGAATGGAATCTTATGAGATTCGTGGTCAGGTTCCGCGACCGAAATGAAGGGATTGGTATTCCTCGCCCCTCAATCTGAAACCAACAAGCCACGGCTCCATGTGATTTGGCGGTACAGGTACTGTTTGGTACTGTTTCCTTTGCACTGCAGATACTTTAATGCTGTGCTCCCTTCACACACTTGACCGACGGGTAGGCCGTATTGAATTTGGTATGGATGATGGATCAGTCATTGCGGTTGAGATGGAAGTCTAAAGATTGATGGAACCTTAAGGAAGGAGGAGGAGGAGGAAGCAAAGTTTATTGTTAGATAAGGAGAGTAATAACAAGCTTACTTCCTGCGAATGCAAGGAGGAGAGGAGACAGGCCAATACCAACACTTACCAACACACCCCCCACCTACACTCTAGATCCTACCTAGGGACCTACCTAGAGACCTACCCTACCTAGGTATACGGTATACCAAATGGCACTGTACCCTACAGCTCATCCTACGCCAGATTCAGGCTAGGCCAGACCAGGCCAGTGGGGTAGCGGTAGGATCTTTGTTCTGCTCTGACCAGACTGACCCATCCATCACTCTGCGCCTAGGCGAGGACCTTGAATGAGCGGTATCGTAGAGACAATCTGCCAGATGCCAATTGCAATCTGCCAAATGAGTGAGTGCTGTTCTGGACCTCTGGGAATTCTTGAAGATCGTCCGTCCACCTTAAGCTTAGGCTTGAGGTACCTGGAATGACAGTAGTGGCAGTGGCCGTGGCCAACCCATCCTCATACTAGTACAGAGTGCTAGTACAATACTCGTACGGAGGTACCATCCAACCAAATCCACTAAGCTAAGGCCTTGTCAGCCCACTAGAACACCATCACTAAAACACCCGCCAGCTGTCTACCTATTCACCATCACCATCACCATTTTACTGTCACTGCCACTGCATCTTTATAAACCCCCTCGCTGACTCTTTACTCATCTACATCCCATCCCCACCCCAGTGTAGTGGCACGACGTGCCATCAGAGTGTCCTGTCCTTCCACCTCATTCAACATCCTTGCCAAACCCCTGCCCTGCCTCCCAGTCAACGTCTCAAGAACTCTAGAGAACGGGGCCCTCAATCCCTCTTCAAGTTCGACCACCACCACCATCACCACTATCGAGGAGTGATCGCATTGCGAATTCCATGATCAGCTCAGCCCGACAGCGACAACGACGTGACGAAAGACAGAGGAAGTTTCAGTTTCAGTGAAATATAGGAGGACCAACGGCTGTCATCCTAGACAGTCAGTTCAACACCCACCATGGAATCGCCGGCCGATTATTTGGATTCTCCTATGGATGGTGACGATGTGGCATATCCGTGTAAGGGATGCGGTGATGTATGTGTTGGGCTCGAATCAGAAGGTTGCGTCAAGTGCTAATAGGCCCCATAGATACTCGAGGAGGGAAAGGCATTTGAACTTGGTGAGTGAGGAGAAAGTGCTGCTGTCGCTGCATGACAATCTCGCTCTCGACATACACGGTAGGCCTCGAGAACACCCATAGCTAACAATGCAATAGCCGGGAATCGATGGCATCTGAATTGCTTCCGATGCAACACCTGCGGTACTCTACTCGACTCCGATGCGAATCTCTTGCTCCTTGGCGATGGGTCCCTGATATGCAACAATTGTACATACAGCTGCAGCGCTTGTGGTAACAAAATTGAAGATCTGGCGATTCTGACGGGCGACCAAGCGTTCTGTGCAACATGCTTTCGATGTCGGAATTGCAAACGAAAAATCGAGAATCTACGATATGCACGAACCTCGCAAGGTATATTCTGTATGAGCTGTCACGAATCACTGATGGCACGAAGAAGGAAGAAATCAAGGGCGGCGGCGAATGCAAAAATGAAAAAGGAAGACCAGTCTCCGATGCTGGTAGACAAGTCGCTGCCAGCACTTCCACCAAATGCGGACTTGAGGAGCACATTTTCACCCGATAGAGATGTAGGGGAAGTAGTGGATAATGATACTCCCACAGAACTGTCCCCAAGACCACACCAAATATACCAGGGAGACTCTTCCTCGAGAAGTAGCTCACGAAGGCCCCGAGAAGCGTCTTCCGAACGCAGAGCTAGCGAAGGAACCATGAGAGATGAGCTAACTTTACCAACATCTACATACCGGAAAAATCGGCATTCAGCTATATCTCAAGCTTCAGATGTCCTTGGTGGTGGTGCTGAGGAGAGCTTCTTCATACCTTTGGCTCTTGATACGAACACTGCGCCAGCCGTAACGCCTCGATCGGCCACAGAGAGCGTAACAGACCAGAGAAAATCTAAGGAGAATAAGCGCCCCCAAGACAAGGACTATTTTACCAGTGTTAAAAATAATGGGCGACAAGGCTCCGAGATTCATTCCAACGTCTCAACCCCGCACATAGCGTTTCAAGAAAAAGGTCGCACAGCTTCCACAGATGAAACGGCCCAGATTAAAGATAATATACGTAAAGCGCAGACGGGGGGTGTCGGCCGAACGTCCTCAGCCAAGAATTCCCCAGCTCTTGCAAACGACGAAGTGCGAACTCAAATCGCTACCCCTCCAAGAGCGTCGAACTCGAAAGCCCCATCTTCTAGCGAAAAGTTCAGATTGGGCGAAGTTCCCAAAGGTAGGAAAGCGAGCACATCACGGAGCAATTCCAACTCGGAAATTGAAAATGCTTCGCGATCTACAACCAGCAGTGGGCTTTCGTCCATGCCACCTCGCAAAGGATCGTCGGCGAGCATTCCGAAGACAGATTCGCCTCAATCCTTACTCGCTGCCGACAAGTCTGGGACCCCCCGGTCCTCACAAGAATCCAGGTCGAGAGACGAACCAGTCTCAAGGCCGTCTCTTGATTCGAATGATTCCTCGCCGCAGAGATCAAGGGTGGATTCTGTGGGATCAAGATCTGTTCATCGCAAAGAAGTCGCGTCTGGGGCTGGAGCCACGAAGACCACCATGAGCTCAATGAGTTCGTCGTCGGGCGTGGAAACGTCGCCTTCAACTGATTCTTCCTCTGGTACTCCTGCCCTTACGCCCAAGGTCAATGGCAAGACAATCTCGGGACCAAGATTACTGCAATCGCCAATAGAAGAGCAACTTGCACCACCAAGTCGCGCGCCTACCCGCCCGGCCGCACCAGCAGTGAGATTGACCGATTCGTACATGGCTCCAAGAGCACCTCCAGCGCCACCTTCAGCAGGTCCTCACTCCGCAAAGGATCCGAATTATCTTAACGGTCAACCATCTCCCTTGCCGCGATGGAGCGCAGGCGGCGACTTCACAATGGAAGAGGATATGGCGCGGATACTTGGCGAGACAGATGAACCCTCGCAATCGATACTGCGCCGTGTTTCCAACGCTGTACGCCATCAGAGAGCTGGTAGCGAGGCAAGCGTATCTGGTCGTTATGGTCATGGTCGCAGTGTTAGTGAAAGCACAGCACGCACAATCTCTTCCCCGCGCTGGCCCAAGAGTCCGATACTCGAGGATGGCACCACTGCGAAGGAGATTAGCAGCCCTATTTCAATTGTCGGTTCACCCGTATCGGGCGAAGACCCAGCACTGCTCCGCAGACAGCTTCGAAATTCGGAGCAGCGTGTTGCTGAGCTTGAGCGGCAGTTTGCCAGCGAAAAGGACATCAAATCCTTGAACAAGAAATTGTTGGAAAAACGAAAGACGGTTTCGGTATTGGACTCGCAGACAGAAATCATGATCAAACAACTCGAAGTCTTGGCAGGTCACGTTGAGAGAGCCAAGAGTTCGAAACAACCCATCAATATCGCAGAATTGGAAGATTCTTCGGTTAAAGAGTTTGTTCAAAAACTAGATAGGCTAAAGCAAACTATATCTGGGCAGGTCGAGGCACTTTACGAAGAGCGTAATGATCTTCTCGAGGAAAAGAACCAGATAATAGCCGATCGCGATAGGGCCCTCGTGGAGTTCGAGCAATTGTCTTCAAAGAACGCCCAACTCGCAGATATGAACAACGATTTGACTCACCAAATTCAAGAACGCTTCAAAGCGCAAAGTTCGGCCAACATCGATCAAAGCCCACGACCAACCAACGGGTTGGGAATCTATACACACCACTCTAAAGACAAGTCATCTGTCACACTGGCATCGATGGATGATTCAAGTAGGGGGCCACCGACAGGTAGTACGACTGTTTTCGGTAGTGTGAATAGTTATCCACAGTCGATGGAACAAGACTCTACAATGGAGCCCGCCACCGTTCTCTCACAGCCTCATGTGATTAACATTCGCAAGGGCCAAGCCAAGAAATTTAATTGGAAGAAGGGTGGACAAACTGTTGCCAAGGGTGTCTCCAAGGGCTTTAAAGGCGCTTTTGCTTCGGTTGGACAGGAAAAGAATTCACAGTGGCAGGGGCAGACCGGTGAAAGTATCGGAATGCCATACAACATGACTGTTGCGCCAGTTGAATCTGCTGCTGCTGCTGTTGGCCCAAACAACAATCTTCCTCGACCGGCTAATAATGATCCCAGACAAGCAGGAGGATTTGGTTTGTTCAAAAAGGGTACCCCCATACCAAAGACAATGGCCAATGGCGAAGTTCAAGCTGCCGCAGCTCCATCAGTTCTATTTGGGTCGGACCTCGTGGAAAGAGCCGATTATGAACGTCGACAGATTCCAAGCGTCGTTACCAGATGTATCGAGGAAGTCGAGCTTCGAGGTATGGACATTGAAGGTATCTATCGAAAGACTGGCGGAAGTGGTCAAGTCAAGACTATTCAAGAAGGCTTCGAGAAAATGGAGGATTACGATATTTCCGACTACGCCCTGGATATCACAGCTGTTACTAGTGTATTGAAGCAATACTTTAGAAAGCTGCCAACTCCTCTGTTGACCTTTGAGGTCTATGACCGCATATTAGAATCAACTTGTAAGTCCACCTATACATACGCATACTTTTGTAACTTAGCTAAGCATCAATTTAGCCGTCGATGATGAGAAAGAGCGATGTGCTCATCTTCGAAAAACATTCAATATGCTACCACCAAAGCACAGAGACTGTCTTGAGTTCTTGATATTCCATCTTGATCGCGTAGCCAGAAGAAACAGCGAAAATCTGGTATGTCATCTAACCTAAACTCAAACCAATGAGCTTCTTGCTAACGGACACCAGATGACACCCAAGAATCTTGCTGTCGTTTTCGCTCCTACGATCATGAGAGATCATAGCCTCGAACGCGAGATGACTGATATGCATGCAAAGAATAACGCTGTGCAATTCATCATCGAAAATACTCACGAAATCTTCGCCAATGCCTGAAACTTGTCCATCACTGAACAATTAACTCACCAAATACTCGCCCACTCATCTGCCTGTTGAATAAACAATACCGACAACCCCGCAGTATCTATGCTCGGAAGGTTCCCCCTCTCCGGAAAATGTACATTTCCCTTCACATTCAGTAACTCGGCAAGGCGTTAAGGCCATTATCTGCGGTCTTGGAACCATTGGATTCTTTCCCTTTCAGCGACATCCTCCATTCTCATGGTGGTGACTTCATCCAAGGTGGCGTTTTGCTATGAGAAGGCTGTGACGAACGATAATGTGAAATTCAGATCAAACGGACGTAATGAGAACACTTCGACTCGTACATAACACGAAACGCCGCTTTCAAGGGATCATCAGTCTTGGCACACTGGTAATATAAGCATTTAAGAGCTTACTTCTCGTACATGGCTTCTTTGAGTCGATCAAGAATCAAATAGTTCATTTAAGTAACCATTGCTATCAAAAGGTCCCAACTCGCCTCCCATGGCTTTCCACAACTCCATATGAAGTCTTTTTTTATTATTCTGGTTCTCACTTTTGCCTCTGCCAGCGTCGCTTCACTGGTATTGCAAACAAGGGTAAACTACTGTAGCGAGAAATTGGTGCGTGCACATTGTGTAAATAAGTGTGCCGCAAATGTTAGTAACCCTCTCTCCTATCAACAATCACGACTTCTCGGCTAGTTGCTGACTTGTTACTATCACTTTCAGGCATTTGACAAGGTCAAACCCTCCGGACGCGGTAGCATGAACCTTTTTATGTCAGTGCAAGCCGTGACGATTAGCGGTCGACTGCAAATCCTAAGAGGCTGTGGTGTTTTTTCTTCTCCATTTTTCTTCGTGCGTGCGTGTGTTGTGTTTGCGCGTATTTGATAAGCGGGTGGTGTTACCTCGAGTTGGCTTCATTGTTGTTCGCATTGATATCCAATTGATTTTTTCTGTTCT
>LT855411.1:486317-498941 GCA_900184765.1 Hymenoscyphus fraxineus
AGTCTATTCCGTAGTTGAGGATGCTGGAAAGGCTGATTTTGCGATGAGCGGGGGTGGATTGTTGGTTGGTGGTATGGTGTGGTGGAAAGTAGCCACGACGGGTTTTATGTGGATACTGTGGTGTTTGGGTTGTGGGTAGCGAAGGAGCGAATCCTTTTCCTCTTTTTTTATTTTTTTATTTTAAAATCGATTCTTGGATTTAGGGGCGGCCTCCTTTTTAGTTTTTTTGTAGGTTTCTGTGGGGGGTTTTTTTGGATCATATGGTTGTGGTGGAGATTAGGGGATGGATGACGATGGCTTGGTTGGGTTGGTTGGTTGGTTGGATGGATTGATTGAATGGATTGAATTAAATGGATTACTTATATATGTTGATACTGTTCTTTTGAAGTGTGTGTATGTGAATTGTGTGTAACCTTTTGAGGGTGTGGGGGTCGTTTCTAGATTTGGGGATTGTATGTTCTTGGGGTTTTTGTTGATAGTGAGGTTTGTAGGTATGGTGGTTATTTGGCTGTTTCTAAGGGGTTGTTTACTTGGGAGGTTGTTTACTTGAGAGGTTCTTGAGATCACGAGGAAGGAAGTTACGGCTCTAGTATACATGTTTCACTTGAGAGGGGTTTCTTGACAAGGTCTGAAAGAGATGTAGGTACGTGTTCTTGTTGTTTATGTTGGTTAATAGTGCGATCGTGATAGTTAGTTGCGAAGTCATACTGTAGGAATGGAATTTTCTAAATTGGGGATAATATGGGAGCGGAGAATACGGGAAGAAAACTAAAAAGTCAGGATGACGAACAAGGCAGCACATCCACTTGTTGATTGCGATGTAACAAAGAGATTTATTCTCTTGTTCAACTCCCCATGAATTACTAGAATGGCATTGTCCAACAATGGGCAGATTTACCAAACAATAAAAAAGGATGTGGCATAAGAAGAGCCTTCTCATCGTTGAAATTAAGGAGCAGGAACCAACGTCCTTACACACAACATGTCTACCAGCACCCGTTTCTATACTTTAGCCACCCTCGTCCTTGTAGACTCTACACTATCCGCCACAGGGTATCATGGAACAAATACTGCTCGCTGGTACCTAGTCCATCTCGCTGCTGAAAGCGCATGGAAATATCTTACCCGATTCGGTCAGGAACATGCTGATCATCTCGATCGCGAAGAGTTTGAGCACCATCTTACTCGACTCCGTCAAGAACGTCAGGATGGACATGAACATGATCGCCAGGAAGAGGAGCACCAAGAAGATGAGGCTTTTAAGAAGTTTGGGCAGCTATTCGAAGCTTGTCCAACGGACGCAGAGCGACTCGAGCTCCTTAAATGCCTTGTAGGCGAGCTAGAACAAGTGAACCCTGAAGCGGATGTTAAAGGAGAGTTCTTGGCAGTGCTTCAAAAGCGGAAAGAAGAGAACCCTGAAGGTGGCGAGCCTTTCGCTGAGGAGTTCTTTGATTGGCTTCTAGGTGAGCTTAGTCCGAGGATTCTGTAAATGCTGCTGATAACAAGTAGGAGGAGGAGGAGGATGAAGACGTGATCGTGTGCTATTAATTAGCCATCGGAGCCATTGCCTTCATTTCTTTTATAAGGTAAGTAAAGTTGATCTTTATTTACCTTTCTATTACCTTTTTACCCAAACCCCTTCCCCCCTTTCCCATACCCCAATTGCCCCTACATTAAAATAAATTCAAAAAAATACCCCATCCCAAACTACAAACCTTCATAAACATTGCAAACTATTTTCCCACGTGACTTCTCTTCCAATTCCCCGACCGCTATATTTGACCTTCTGAACTTGAGAAAATGGACGTTTATTCCACGATTACTATTCCTCCGAGAAGTATAATACTGCCTTAATAGACACGTTTTGGCTTGTGTTAACCCGACGCCAGATCGCATAGATCAAAGTGATTTGTTAGGATAACTTCTAGATCTAGTCGCGTGACCAAACAAGATATCTAAAGTTACAAGCCTTGGGTAAGTCCCCTACCTACCCCCCAAATTGATTTCAGTGTTAATAGCAGAAGCTTGAATCTAGGATGAGATTGGGACAAAGCAGCCAAAAGAAAAGAACCATTGGAACATGGTCATAGCTTACCTTCGCTTAGCTGCCTATAATCTTACGACCGTTCTCCCCTGAAAATGCTTCAACTCAATATCTGAAATATCTTCGTCCTCTCATGTTCGTCACGAATCTCAACAAAGCGATGTGGCAGTTCGATAAACATGAACAGGAAGCGCTGTCAAAGAACAAACATCTCAATAGTATTGTTTGTTTGTTTATGGTTATAGGATTATTTACCCTCTGTTCTAAATTATTTGAAACAGCAACAAAAACAAGTTTAGAATAGGAACATAAAAAGCAGACTTATTCCTACAAAGCTTGGTATTATCAACTCACAATCATCTCACACATACAAAATGACTATTCCCACTACAACACATTTCTACATTGGAAGCGCCCTTGTGCTTACAGACCTTGTACTCGTCGACGCAGGGTTCCATCCAGAAAACTGGGCGGAGTTTTACCTAGCTGCTGTTGACAGGAATAACTCAGTAGATTATTTTCTTCGAATTTGCGTTGCAAATATTAGAGTGATTTTTCCAGAGTCTGACAGTTTTGAGGAACGATCGACCATGGTAGATGAGTTTAAGGAACAATTGGGGACTTTCGAAACAGATGAAGAGCGATTCGAGCTCTTTTTGAGTTTCGTGGATTGGTTGGAGAAACTACATCCTCCTATAACGCAAATCAAGGAGACCTTCTTAGCACTGCTGGAGAAGAGCGAACGTGAAGATCGCGAGACTTTCGAGGAAGGTAGTTTTCTCATAGATATCTTTGCTCTTCTTCGAGGTCAGATTAGTCAAGGTGCTCCTTATGCGCGGGCACTTGTTACTTGGCTTCGAGGTGTCCCAATAGGTGGGACTAACTAAGCTATTGATCCTAACGAGGAGTAGGAGAGGGGGAAGATGTTATCGTGTGCTATTAAGCATCGGAACAATTCCCTTGGTTTTTATTGAACAGTAACTAAAGTTAATCTTTGTTGCCTCTAAAAAATTACCCCTCCCTCGATTTTCATTGCATAGTTAAGTAAAGTTGATCTCTACTACCTTTCNGCCAGTTTCTTGAGGCTACCCACGTGACTAGAAATGACCCAACAAGTACAAAGACACACCCAAACCCCGAGCCAGCTTAGCTTGACCTACAAATTTTGTGACCGCAGCTTCAAAACTAGAATATTCAACCCACAGCAAGCTTAGGACAAAGCAATCAAAGAAACGGGCGGGCAATGACAATGTGGTCAATGCACACACCCTAGGCCTTCGCTTAACTCTTCAACGACCTTCTCCCTTGAAAATGATATTTCGCATCAATATAGGCTTAAACATTATTTGATCTTCTACTCTTAGTATGGTTTCATGTCGTACCATAATGACATAATAGAGCTGCGAAGGCAAGGTGGCTAAAGAACAGATGTTTCAATGGTATTGTTTATTTCTTTGTACTCATAGAACACTATGACCCATGTCTTAGACCATTAGAAAACAGTAATAAACACAAGACTTGGGGGAAGAACATAAGACGTACAACCTTTTAGTAATTTCCAGTATTATCTCTGCCATACTACACCTCCACAGAATATTACCATGAGTCAAAATTCCGAGATTTCAGTGCAAGAGCAGGAGCGAATTAGCGCAGTCCTCGTCTCGATCCTCAAACTCTTACGACGAGCGGATCCAGAAGCCGAAGACTGTTTGCTTTGCACGAATCATTCAGGAGATGATATTCTAGTCAGTCTACCTGCCTGCGGCCATATTATTGGCATGAAATGTTTGGTGGGCTACCTGAGTTCCTGCGGTACTACTTGTCCGATTTGTAGTCTGGACTGCAAACCAGATGACGAGAATCTCTGCGCTGGATTCCCTGACAGTCAAGAGGTAGCGCTTCCAACAACTGCAGAAGTTATTGCAAGTAGTGCTCGTCAACAAGAAGCTCTCCAAGCTGCTAAAGACACGTTCAACAAAACGCTTGGTAGGGTTGATTTGTTGTTGGCAAAGAATTCGGATGAAGCTCAGAAGACAGTATCACTCCTGTGGGATCTACGTGGATCACCTGGGAGCCTTCCAATTTTGAGACCTAAAACCGAACTATCAGCTACAAACACTCGTTCAAAACACCGCCAAGACCCAGAGTCGAAGCTCGAAAGCTCTCAACTATGGTGCAGTCACAGCACTATCCTCGAACCAACTCTCGTAGAGCAAACAGATAGTACCAGTCACCTCAGTACTTCCACATCTTCTTCAGACACCTCAATGGTGACCCAGCTGTCAAATTCCAGTGTTTCCACTCTCAACAAACCAATGGTAGGCTTCGGAACTCCACCGGCGCAAATCACAGTAGGTCGAAGCGGATTCTTCAGTCGTCTCTCCAAGAGTGCAGCATCATTATTTGAAGAACCACGACTTACGCCGGAAGAGGTCCAAGAGATCGCTGAGGAAACGATCCGGAGAGATGAGCTTGAACGAATGGCTCTTGATATGTACGGCCCTTGGTCGGAAGAGGCTCTGGAAGTTCTACGAGCTCATGAAGAAGAAAAAGAGTATGCTCATGCCGCGGCGCTGGCAATACAACGATCGAGAGGGAAGATTGAGGAATATGAAGGCTGAGAATAAATCTCAAAACTTATACTCTTTATGTAACCACTCACCTCTTAGATAAACATCTACTACACCTTACCCCCTTACACAATAAAACACCCCTTGCCCCCCTTAATTGTCTTCCAAACATGGAAATATGAACACCTATCATGCCTCAAAAGTGATATCAATCGACGCTATCCACGGATCGTCCAATCATCCCATCCCCTCTCTCTTTAAAGTGAATGATCATATATAACGTAGTTCTCGCAAACAACTTCATCACCCAGAGTCCAGCTTACCCACCAGTGGAGCGGCACATCATATACATTTTCAAGGTAAGAAGGATGTGCCTTTACCGTGTACTTCCCAACCCACAACAGCTTTCAAGTGAAGCATATACATCTCTTCACTTCGACACCCGAATCTCAACAGCCCACGCCAGTGAAGCTACTCAAGTGAAGCACCACAACCACCCATCAACCAATCAAGATCCGATCGCAAAGGAGCGCTCCTCAGTGAAGCATGAAAAAGAGTTTTGTTGCACATCGCAACTTTTTCATGTTTTGCGATCGGGCGCTGATTGGACCACAGGGTATTTTCGAAGCTTCACCTGTGAGATTTTGCGGTTTGCGATCGGATCCTGATTGGACCAAACGGTATTTGCAAAGCTTCACTTGCAAGAATCTGCTGTTTGCGATCGGTTTCTGATTGGACGGTGGGGTATTTGGATGCTTCACCTGGGGATGGAGGAAATGGTGGTTTGCGATCGCATGTTGATTGGATGGCGAGATGAGTTAGTGCCACTGTGCTTTGAGGACTTCACTTCCTCCTGCATGGTGTTGCACATGGGTATAGTGTGTTCGGGAAGCTTGACGTAGTGAATCGTGATGATACCCTAATCGTAATTTTGAGTGAATCTTTCGATAGGTCTATACTGCGGAGGCCACTGAGGGCTGGCATGGTTGTCAGAGAAGAAATGGACTCATACAGCGGCGTACTTAGAGAACGCAGATTCGCCCAAAAAGGAGATATAATCCGCCGTTCAGCTTGTTACACGGGAGACCAGGCGTATGACATTATGTATTATTCTTATTCAGCAAAACGGCAGTTCATATCGCCAGTATAGCCCATATCCATATGGATTGAGGATCTCGTATCTCAATCACACAATTCCCACAGCTAAATGCGTCCTTTGAAAGACTTCTGATCTGCCAGCTCACTGTACAGACACATTTCCTGTGTAAAAAAACTCCAGCCCAGATACAATATTGTAGCAAGCATAAAACCCAAGCAAATATTCATATCAAATCTTCATATCGTGACAGTGACACTTCCGCCCGCCATTCCTCATTCCTCCTCATCACTTGTTTCTTCAATATTTGCCTTCTTGGCGTCTTTTTTGGTCTTTCTTTTTGCCGGCTTCTCGACCTTGATGGGCTCATCTTCGTCCATGGCGGTAGACTCCTCGACGGAGACGCCAGCGGCTTTGAGGCTCGCATTGATCTCCGGAATGGCCTTGAGAAAGGCCTTGTATTGGTCCACCGTGAGCGAAATACCCTACAACAGGATCAGAATCAATCTCTTGCAAGAAGAAGTGAGTACCAATACCTTCTTACCAGGAAGATATTCATCGTTCTTTTCGTAGAATTCGCGGATGTTGATCAACTTCATATTCTTGAACTCTGAAATCTCCACTCGTCTTGGAGTTCTACCAGAAGATAGCTACCAGCATCAGCCAAGCGCTGAACTGGGAGTTGGAGAGAGATCGCCTACCTCCCAGACACCACCTGCACTGCCCTTCGACTCTGATGATGATGTGTTTTTCTTGGTCTTCTTGGTCTTGCGGGCTGAGGTGGATTCGCCGTCTTCAACGAAACCTCCATCGGACTCGTACTCCATTCCCCTTTTGGGCATTTTGCTCTTGTGGAAAGTCTGAGTTATTGGGAGATGTAGAAGGCGCTGGTGATGCGGAAGGTTGAAGAGAGTTTGGTAGTGTGGTGAAGTATGTGTAGAATCAAATAATGGAGTTGCTCGCGTTTGGGGAGACGCGCCGGAAACGCGGTTACAGTAAGGAGCCGTCGGGAAAGTGTATGCCTGCCCCGGGGCAGCGGCAGCGGTGCTTCTATACGCGGATTCGCGGAACCGAAAATTACGGCGAACGGAAGCTGGGGTGGCGCAACCCCATACGGAGATACTCCGTAGATTTCCAGGTTAGAGCCTAGAGCCTAGGTAGGTAATAATTGATGCTTGTCTGACATGCGCCAATACGATGCCGCCGCGTTATGCAACTTGTGCTAGTCGAGCTAGTCTACCAGACCACTACACCTGCACCACTGCCACTACTGCACACGAGTACAGTACGTACCAGTGCGAGTACTCCGTACTTGGTAGTTGACACGAAACATCTACACCTTTAGTCCTGGTCCTTGCCATAATAGTACGAGTGATACTTGAGTACCAGTTCTTCGTCCTTCTACTTACCACGAGCCCTTTCACCTGCCCCGCGTCTGCCGAACAAAGAGCCTCTTCAAAGTTCATCTCTTCCCCAGAATGCGCAAGCAGCAAACACGGGCGCGATGAATGGAACTGGAGAAGACCCGAAACATGGCGATGGCCTCACACAACCCCCTCAAGAATTGCCCCCGCCGATAGCGACGAAAACACCAGATGCGCCCCCTCCAAAGGCAGACGATGCCCTGACCCAAGTACTTCGATTTCTCTCCACAGCCACCCCCGAAACCCTCGGCGCAATCGCAGTAGGCCTGGCCGCATGTACATATTTGATTCTGGGGAAATTGGGATTGATTCTCATCGGCGCATTGGGGGGTGTGGTTCTGCATGCTACTTGGGAAGGACAAAGTTCTTTGGTCGGAGAGGTCAAAAGCACACACCGAGAGCAAGGTCTAGACGTCGTAAAGCGTATCCTGGATTGGAGAGACTTACAACCTAAAAACCCGGACGAGGAAGGTGGCTCGGCACTACAGAATAGTTTCGAGAGCTTTCGACCAGAAACGGGAGCGGCGCTAAATGAACTGGTAGAAGCTGTGATTCGAGATTATGTGAAGTGGTGGTATAATCCTATCCTTCCAGAAGAGACAACATTTCCCGCTGCGGCTCGCCGGACATTGACGAGTTTCCTCCTATCCGTATCTTCGCACTTGTCGCGTAAACGGCCAGCCGATGCTTTCCTCGATTTCCTCACGAACTCATCCTCCATCGTGATCGTCTTTCTTCATGAATTGTCGAGCGCTCTGGCGACGCAGCCAGCCAGTATGCCGGCTGCTGAAGCAGTTTACGCATATCTATCGGCATACCCGGATTCAAATCTAGCCAACGTTTTAAACAAAAACCAGCATATGAACAAGTTCAAGATGGTCGCGGATGATGTATTGCAGAACTTCCTGGAGAAGCGAACGTACGACTGTGACCCATCAAGGGTTTTTCTCAGAGAGATACTAGCCGGCGTAGTCTTGGATATGACCCTGAAAAGCACCTCTAAGCCTGAGTGGATCAATGGTTGGATTGTCTATCTTTTGGAGGATGGAGAACCAGACTTGAGTCAAGCGATTGATGTGGCCATGGCAGATCGTGTTGACCTCAGCAATCCTTTCAATGAAATAGATGGAAATGTGGGTAATGTTGGTCTTATCAAGCGAAGTGATTCCAGAAAAGACCAACATAGTGCTAAGGGCCACAAGAAACGAGTAAGCGAAGCTGGGGAGGCCATGGACGAAGCAATGCTAGAGGCCAAAAGATTGTCTCTGCTAATAGCAGAAGAGGACGCAAAGGCACCTCAGGTTTCACAAAATCCTCTGGAGAATATCCCCGAGAAGCTTGCGATCGCAGTCGAGAAAACTGCACAGGATTTGACATCCAAAACGAGTGAGGAGGCCATACCAATCACACCCAAACCAGCAGTTCCGATAACCCCAAACGGTGATTCTAACACAATAGAATCTAATGGATCTCCCCGAGGAGGTGATAAAATGATTGGTTCCCCCGTCTCAGAAGCGCGAAAGGAAGTAGCTTCTCCCTCTACCTCAGACGGCTCCCTGCCATCACAAAGTCCCGCACCCTTCACTAGCTTTGACCAGATCGTGCCTCCAGTTCCTACCGCTTTTCAAGATCCCCCGCCTCGTCGGAAGACACTTGCCCTCACGCTTCATAACGCTAGCATTATCATTCATGATGACTCGATAGCATCGGACAAAGGGAAAATTCGAACTAAACCCACTATCGAATATCTCATTCAAGTCGAGCCAGCTTCTTCTGATTATCCTGGTTGGATGACAGTGCGTAAGTACAGCGATTTCGAAAGTTTGCACGAGGTTCTCCGACGAATCGCAAAGCTGTCCGGAGTCACAGCGTTTGCTGAGCAACATAGCTCACTGCCTAACTGGAAAGATCATACAAAATCCTCTCTACGGGGTGAGCTAGAACGATATATCAGAGATGCATGCTGGCATCAGCACCTAGCTGAAAGCGAGGGCATGAAGCGATTTCTTGAAAAGGACCAGGGGCAGACCACTTCGACTCCAAGTACCAAGGGTGGATTTCTTGGCATCAGCTTACCACCTCATCCCGGCTTTGATACAGTGGGAAAGGGATTCGACACCGTGGGTAAGGGTATGTTTGACGTGATTACCAGTGCTCCAAAGGGAGTAGCAGAAGGTGGGAAGGCAATTGGTGGAGGCATCACCAACGTTTTCAACACCATCGGGAATCTTGGACAGAAGAAGACGACGAATGATAGTATAATTATGGCCAGACACACAAGCCAATCTTCAACCTCAACCTTGTCTCGAATGGACAGTAATGTTTCCATCAACAGCAATCATAAAGCGAGAGCGAGCGAAGATAGTCTTCGAGCCGTACCGATTGTTCAAACACAGCCTGCAAAGTCACCAAAGATGGAGCGCAGGCTTAGCCATATTTCAATTGCAGAAGATGAAGGTGAGCGGGAGCCACGAGTATCTACTTCCGCTAGATCTTCGATGAGTGGTAAGAGGAGTGCAGTACCAAGTAGAGACCCAAGTAGAGCGCCCTCACGAAGAGGAACGCCTCTTTCGTCGCCCACACAAACCACAATAGAAGGGCTCAAACTTCCGCCGCCACCCAGTGCTATATCCGAAGACTACGGGACAGAGTCAAGTGTTTTTACAGAAAGTACTACGTCAGCAAGTCGAACATCGACAAGCACCGCACCTCAGTTATCACCTGCGCGTTCGTCAATGTCCACAACTCGCAGGAACTCTGTACCTGTCACCTCTCCTCAGAAACCACGTAAGGAAGCACAGCCAGTGACAGAGGAAGAAACCCGTATGGCAGTAGAACTTCTCTTCGCCATAGTCAGCGAGCTCTATACCCTCTCCTCAGCCTGGAAATTCCGCCGCACTTTGTTGAACGCAGCCAAGACTTTCCTCCTCCGTCCTGGGAACCCATCGTTATCTTCCATTCAGACTCTTATTCAAGATTCAGTGATCGCATCCAATACTTCTGATGCGGGCATCGCTTCCCACCTTAAAAAACTGCGGGAAAATACCTTGCCCACGGAAGAGGAGTTGAAGGCCTGGCCCGCCGAAATGACGCCGGAAGAGAAAGAGAGGCTGAGGATCAAAGCTAGAAAGTTGCTTGTGGAGAGAGGGGTACCGGCTGCTTTAACTGGAGTTATGGGACAGGCTGCCACGGGGGAGGCGATGGGTAGGGTATTTGATTGTTTGCAAATTGAGGAGGTTAACCAGGGTTTGATGTTTGGGATGTTGCTTCAATGCGTGAGGGTTATTACGCAGTAACAGTAAGCAGCAAGGCGACTTCTCAAAATTGGGGGACTTTTTGGGAGCTTGTACATTACTTGTATGATATACATGACGACAATGATGCGAGTTATGGGGTATATGGTACATGGGTTTTCTTCTTAGTATCAAGTTCAATTTCTTTTGATAGAAATTTCCTTTCCTTGGTGGCCTTTTTCGTTTTTTTCTTCTATTTTCCTGCGGTGCACTCACTGCCTTTTTCTCGATTTGCGTATCTTATTTTCGGTTTCTGTTTTAGTATCTACTTTTTTTTTTTTTTTTTTTTTTTTTTTTTTTTTTTTTTTTTTTTTTTTTTTTTTTTTNCAAGTATTGGCTAGGGCAACCATTTTATATCTTGGGATCCGGGAAATTGTATGTTTTTCTCTCTCCTGGAGCATACTTCTGTTCTTGTCAGGGTTGCTGGGCTTGCGTACTGTACTGTCGCCCTTTCAGAATGGAATACCACGTACAGGAATCTCCATCTCCGAATTCAAGTTCCAGAAAGTTGATATTACTTGATTTTGTGTTTGGATATGGATTCGGAGATACGACTTTTTTCTCCCTTTTCTTTTGTGTGGTTCACGCCTGCATTTTCTTGAGTGAGCACACCACTCAGCTCTAGCCCCAGTAGCCACGCTCCAGCGACCACACTACCTGGACCGCTCAGTTCCGGGCGTCAGAGGTACCTACCTGCAAAATCTACGCTCCATCTTTCGCAACATCCACACGCCAGCGCATGTTGGTCACGAAACATGTTTTTTCGATAAAACATATTTACCGTTATTTGTGTTGGACAAAATATTGTTCCCTTTCGAAGAACCCCTATTACGCCAAGGATTTAGGCGAAGCTGCAGGAACTTTACATTTTCAATCCAAGACCAGCCAATCGTGGGTATTGGCAGTTCCGAATACCAGTGTCTACGGAAGCGGGTGGTAGGTGATGCGAGTGCTGGCGTTCAGTTTGTGTTGTCGCTGGCGGGTAGGGACAGGGAATACAGGGATTGAGGAGGTAAGTTGGGTGCTGGAACGCAGGTACTGGAAGTGCTAATATCTGGGTATTTTGTAGGGCGGTGCTCACGCAAGTATGGTTGGTAAACCCTCGAGAACGTCATTCAAGGAGCGGGAGGCGCCGTTGTGAGCTAAACGGCGCTGGCTTGAACTAAACGGCGCCGGCGTGAACTAGAGAGCATCGTCTCAAGCTAGAGAGCACCGTCTTGATCTAGACGGCGCCCTCGTGACTTAGACGATTTTCTCCTCCGCCCCACACGCTCAGTATATGAGGATGAATTTCCCCCCCTCCCCCCACCCCCCGAAAAGAATTTCTTTTCGCCCGAAGTTATTTTGATCAAACCAAGTGCTAAGTACCATCTTGAAAACTGCTCTGCTCTGCTCTGCAAATCAAAGTTGACAAAATAAAAACTTCACAGGCATTCCAAACCATTCCCAGACTTACCATCTGCAAAATGTTCACCTCCAAGCTCACCTCTGGACTTTGCATTCCCGGTCCCAAGGGATCTACCAGGCAATATGTCTCCTTGACTCCCTTTGGAGTCTCGGGACAATGCCGAGTAGGCCTTGAGGCGCCCATTAATATCCGCGACCCGGGATTCAAATCCAGGACCAAGAAGCCCAAGCCTACCGCCTTGGAGCTCAGGAAAATCGTCCTGGACCATATGGCCCGCGGTTCGAGAATCCCCAGGCCATACCTGGATCCTCAGTCCAGGAGAAAATACATGTTCCTTCGAGGAGCAGCAGAGTTCCTACTCTGATCTGGAAAACTAACCAAAAAAGAAAAAAACAATTGAAAACAGAAACTGCAAATAAATCCAGGTAAATACTGGCACTAACATATACTCTGCTTGCACCTGAGTTTGTGCTTTCCTTTGTCTGGTTTGAAGAGTTAAGTAACTCTCTCCCTTGAATAAGGGAACTTTTTACTGCTGATTCATAGAATTCCGGATCCGAGGATTCGGGGGCCTGGGCCAGACTGGGGAGAGTCTGGCACTGGGTCCAAGAATGCCAGTGCCTGGCGAGGGAGTGGAGGATAGGGCCTGGTGCAGACTTGGGGAAAAGTCTGGCACTGGGTCTGTGGTGGAGGTGGGTAGTGGGAGGATTGATGGGGGGTACAGGAGAGGGGGTGGAATACCTGTGCCTCCCGTCCGCAAATGCATGCGGAGCAGGGGGACAGGGAGGG
>LT855411.1:498965-510623 GCA_900184765.1 Hymenoscyphus fraxineus
ATTGCCACATAGCGCTTAAATCAAGACACAGCGAATTAAAACCATGCTACTGTCTTCTCTGAGTTTAATTGTGATGAATGTAGTAATTTGTAAACTTGTAGTACACAGGCAAGTTTGTTGTGTAGATCACATTAATCTGGGTCTGATCCAGCGTCGTATGGGATTTCTTGGTATGGTTAGAGGCAGAGTGTTGTGGTTTTTCAGTATATTCATCATACGAATATACTTCTGGAGAACTTGGTGTTTTGGAATTTCCCGATGTGGCTCCTTCTCAGACACTCTATGAAATTTGAGCAAAGTCATATGGTGGTTTACCAAGAGAAAATCCAGAGCCTGGGAATGTCTGAAGGCCTTCCGCCTCTGGTATATATTGTTCTATCTTAGAAGTACTGTATCTACCTGCAGCTTTCCCGGAGCAAATTGAGGGTACCTGCCGAAGGCACAATTTGGTCTACATTTTCGCTCGAAGCGCAGCTCAACAGAGAGTTTCAAGGTTCTGGCTGAGGAACGGTAAGGAAGTGCTGGGAATGAAGGGAGGACTGAACACAGAACACAGCAGCAGTCTGGAAACTTTCTGAGGGCGAAGATGGGTGTGATTTGGATGTTGAGAAGATTTATAATAATGAGGTCATTCGACCGGTCTGTTGGCAAATTACAAACGGCTGGTACGTAGGGGAATCACTTGGAGAGGAGGGTAGGGAAAGAAGAGAATGTTGATATGGAGAAGTTCTGTAAATGGGAAGGAACGTGAGGACGACGAGGGGTGTGGAATCAGTTTGGTGTCATGGTTTGCGATTCAAGTAAATATATTTGATGATGAGTAGAAAAGCAGGTTGGGCCAAGGGATTTTTGATTGTTGATAAGACACTAAAGTGGAGAAATCGATCCTATTTTTAATCAGTTATAACACAAATAGAAGAACTGGTCTAGCAAAAGGATTGTGATTGAAATACAAGTAACAAAAAGGATGAGAAGAGGATATCTAACGATAGACTGCCTAGTTGAGAAGCAAGAAATCTGCGCAAGAAATATAAATATCATCATCCACTTCATCCTCATCAAACATCTCAGGCACAAAATAATCCTCATAATCCCCAAACTCCGAATCCTCCACCAAACGACGAAACTCCCTCTGAACCTCCCCAAGTCCCTGAAAAGGATGCAACTTACTCCCAACAAAAGCCTCCATAACCATCCCAACCTCCCCATGTTCCACAACATCCCGAAGATGCTCGCGAAGAATACTCATCTGCTGCGCGGCACTTCCACGATCGCTACTGGCCAAAGCCCCACCGATCGCATCCCACCAACGCCTGTGCTCGTCCATCAACCCGCACTGCAAAGCTACTCGTGCGAGCTTCCTCCAAACACCGAGGGTGAGACCGATGTGTTGAGGAAGTCTGAAGTGGATGTGCGGAAAGGGTTGGGTGAGCTCACGTACCGTGTACCGTGTCCGGCGCTGCAAAGTCCATTGGGGGATATTTCCGTGTGGGATCATGTCATATCGCAGGGTGTTGACGGCAAGTAGATAGTAGGCGCGTGCTTGGAGGTAGGCACCTTCCTCTGCAAGGCGGTCTCCCGTTTCGATGAAATGGTAGATCTCTTCCAAGGTTTCTTCCGATTTGAGGACGGGAAGGTTCGATGATGCTATTAATGCAGCAGCGCTTTCAGGGTCCAGTCCTGTGATGACTATTTCTCTATCGTACAAATTAACTCGGTTTCGCCAGAGGTCATTTGGGTCTGGGGCTCGTTCAAAAAAGGGCTTCCATTGGAATCGAAACTCACGTAATCCCCTCAAGCTCTCTGCTATTTGCTGTGCTTTTTCCCGGCTGATCGTGTCGTTGAAATCTAGAGAGATCTTGTAAAGTGGATCTTTGGGTGATGTGTTGCTACCTTTGGCTGTATAAAGGTTATGCGACAGAGCTGATGAGAATGTACTGTTGACTAATTTGACCAGCAGTGGCAGATGTCTTGCGGACATCATGGTGAGTGCGGTACGCCTCACGTATGTAAGCGGCGAATGATCATATGGCAGTTCTGTCTTCCACTTTGTTGGGTGGCAGTCATGGAAATGAAGGTCCATAACCAATCCGCTTGGTGGTGGCGCGCGGGGTTCCCTGTCATTGGAATAAGAGATACGTTTTGTAGGAATCATCTTCCTTACGAAAGCTTCGATAAAGTTATTTCGCATCAACAACGAACGACCCAATTCAGTCATATTGAAGGAAACGATGGAGATAGGTGTGTTCTCTCTTTGGAAGCACTCCATGGCTTCGCGACTGATTTGTTTGTTGACTTGAAAGAGAGTAAAAGCTATATTTGTCTCCCATTCCATGACTCCAAACTCTTCCACCCAAGTTTCTGGGCTGGCGCCGAAAATCTTGCCTTCCTTCCATGGCTTAAATGAGGTGTTGTTTTCGACGGAAATAGCCTCGGAAATTATTTTCTCGCGGATCTCCTTTGGCAATGTCACTAAGGTTGTAGACATCGTTTTTATTTTGGGTATGGTGGGATGTGTGATTGATATAAAATATGTTGCTGGTGTAGGATGTTGTTAGTTTAGATTGTAGTGTAGGTAGCTATACAGAAGCAGGATTTGGAAATGCCATGATGCCTCCATCAAATAAACGAAAATGTATAACTGTATTGCAAGTCATATATTGATAAACAATCCAAAGTAAATGCCTTTGTCAACTGACCAATTTTTTTTGAGAGAAAATACTCAAAGAACGAAGACAATCGCCTTTTTCGGGCCTAACCAGAAAATGCCACTGGGCAAGTAACCTCAAAGCCAACGAAATCTGATTATTTATTGTTCTCACAACTCGATTTCAACAAAGAATTTTGGATCGATTCTGGTCTTATTTTGTTCAATGAAGTAAGCCGCAGGGTGCGATCATACATGTTCATGGTAGCAATTGAAAAATTACTAGAGCGTGGATAGACAGATCCTCACCTGTAAAACTAGCTGCACGTCTTATTTCCTGGCTTCCATTTCATATATACGATTGTGCCCAATGAAAGTAATCTGTGTAGAAAATCTAGAATTGCCATTCTCCGTTATGTACAAGACGCCTTCCTCAAACCGCCCTTTAGTCCCACTCTACTGGAATGTCCGGCATGGGTATCTAGTATCAATTAGCATTTCCCTCCTACTCCAGCAAAGGAACAACTCACTTTTGAGGATAAGCATTCTCCTCCGTCAACTTATACTTATCCGCCCCAACCTTCAAACTCGCTCCACTGGGCAAAGGAGGCATACCATCCTTCCCAAGCGCAGCCAGAACCCCCGATTTCCCCTCTTTACTAAAGTAAGCAGATAATCCCGTCTCTCCCTCCTCCTTCACAGTCAGCAGCTCCTTGCTGCCAGCTTCCCCAATCAATTCCTTCTTGGGCGCACTCGCACTTCCAATGCTCAATAGCGCCACCGCATCCGCCTGGTTGACAAAGGAGAGCTGGGGGTAGTTGCGTCGTGCGTCGCGCTTCCAGTATGCGTTATCGGCGATGTCGCCAGCGGGGAGGGTAACGGGGTCTTTGAAGGAGAGAGGGTCGTTGGATCCTGGGGGTGGGTTGCGGAATTGGGGATTGAGAGGGACGCCGTTGGAGCGGGTAGGGTCTACGGCGAAGAAGCGACGGACAAGTTCCCAGACTCCGGTAGATTGAACTGTGTATTTCTACAGAGGGGTCGTGTTAGTTTCTTTCCCTTTCGCAATGGGCCGTTTGGGAAAAGAAATCGGCAGAGGAGGAAGGGGATGCGATTACTTTTTTGACGTCGATGACGCGGTTGGTGGCTTGCGCGACTTTGGCCACTGCCTGCGATGACATGTTTCCTACTCTCGGAATGTGTTGAGAGGGAATTGGCTTAGGGTTGTGCTTGGGGGGAGTATAAGAGTATGATTGAAGGTGTTGTCGTCAAGTTAAGCTGCCGGGGTTTAACCGGGGGTGCCTATCAGAACTCTGGTATTACAAGAAGTGAATTGAAACGAAGCGTGACATCTCTCACCAACTGCAAACTTATTCTGTTTATATCTAATGTTGGTTTGTGGAAACAACATTCTAAGAAAAGGACCAAATCGAGTACCATAGCATTTGCATACGGCGAACTTTGTTCTTATATCTCTCAGTCACTTTTGGGCCCCCGTTCCAAGATTTGATTTCGTGATTTCGTGCTGGTTGTAGGATACAGTTTTGAAAAGGTCACATTCTCAGACTAATTGGAAATAGAAAACAAGCTCAATTGATCCTAGCCCTAATAAAGTACATATCCACATCCATTAACGCGCTCATCCAGTATCAGGGTCCATTTTGTGTACCAGCGAACGACATCAAAGGTCCTGTGAAGCCCGCCTATAGATAAATCAAAGATTCCTAATTCTCCTCGCACTCAACGAGAGAACATCTCAAGCGGCGACGATTTTTCCCTCGTTACCATCCAATTTCTCCGCGGTATCAGCTACCTGAGCAGCAACCTCAGCCTTTGCTTCATCCTCCTTGGTGGCTCCGTTGGTACCATTAGTAGCGACCTCTTCCTTGGCCTCAACTGGCTCGGATGATCCTTCAGCAACAAGCTTTTCAACGACTTCAACAGTACCAGATGGAGATCCAGCTTGGGCTGCCAAGACCTTTCCAGATTTGTCGACTACAAAAACACCTCGGGTAGTGCCAGCGGGAGCTTTCTTCAGACCAATTGCCGAGATAAGGGTTGCGCTGGGATCACAAAGAAGTGGGTATGGAAGCTTTTGCTTCTCCTTGAATGTGGTGTTTGCTTTTGGTGAATCCTTGGAGAGACCGAAGATGGAAAATCCAGTGGCAGTGAGTGGTGTGTATTTGTCACGGAATTCGCAAGCTTGTTTTGTACCTGTTCAGATTAGTGAGTAAAATCTAGGATGGTGGGATTCGTGAATCAAGTCGCATACTTACATCCAGGGGTAGAGGCTTTTGGGTATGTAAACAGGACAACTCCGGATTTACTCTCATCAACGAGTTGCTTAAGCGTGACCTTGGCTCCTTCCTGAGTCTCAATCTCACCTCCGAACCCTTCAAGATCAATAGTTGCGCCAACTTCAACCTTTGACGCGGCAGCAGCCTTTGGCGCGACCGTCTCCTTGACCTTGGCAACCACTTTGGCAACAGGACCCTTCTTCTTCGCTGCAGGAGCAGTTACGACTGGCTCCTCAGGCGCCTTGCGTTTTCTGAGTTCGCGAGGCATGTCGAAGGATGTTGGGGGTGAGTTTGAGAATCAAATGGCGCAATATCAAAGAGTTGGGAGGTTCGGCGCAAGCAGGAAGAATTGCGCCAAGGAGAGAGAAGAAGCTGTTTTAAGGTGAAAGTTTGCTCTAGTGTAGATGCGAGTGTTCAGGCGGGCAAGGCAGCTTGTTAGTGGTTATTGTTGGTTGTAGGTGGCAGGAAAAGAGCAGAGAGAGGGGAAGAGAACAGAAGAGGTTGAGGTTGAGGCGACGTTAAATTATAAATTGTGGCTGGCCTGTTACTCGAACAGATGGTGACGACGGGGTCAGGGGCTTGTCTAGGTTATGATGCGCGATGCGCAGCGTCTAAAAGTTATCCAACCAGCAAATAAGATGAGGAAGCCACTGGGAAGGACTGCTCGTGCACCCAGCAAGCTTCTACTGAGCCACCAGGCACCAGGAAGATTAGGAAGGTTTTCATAGGTAAGCATTTTGATACTCCTATGAGTACTTGGTACTACGTACAGTCCTTTGGCATCAAACGGATAGGGGTACCGAGTATTGAGTACCTAGGTACTTTGATATGGGCCATATGGCCGGCACGGACGGAGCACACTTGACCTATATTGCAGGCCTTAAGTTATATTGCTTCGTGCCCAAGACACTCAGTCTTCTGGGGAAGCACACGCTTTGGGCAGGGTTGACGAAAGCATGAAAGTAGAAGTGCTCCGTAATGCAAGAAATGGACCCGGCCTTTCCAGCTTTGGTTCCCCCGTAGCTACCGTACGGAGTACTGACACTTTGTACTTCGAAGTAAGAGGAAAACACCTGCATCTTCCATGCAAATCTAGCACGTGATCGTCATGAGGTATAGGACTCGAGTAGTACCTATGGATAGGTAGTGGAGGTATAGCTTCTCCATCAACACACTTAAGCTTGAGCCAAGGTACAGTACAGTATGACTAGTAGCAGTTGCACCGTGTGAGTGTGAGTGTTAGTGTGAGTGTGATTCGTCTGGGTATTTCTGTGTCAGTTGGAGCTGGATTGTGTTTGTGTGTTTGTATAAATTTGGTGTGGCCAGTAATGAGGCTTTTCATGGAGAGGAGAGACCACCGAAGAACCTAGACTGAAGCTCGGGATCCAGAATGGAAGTCGGTTCATGTTCATCATCCCCATGCAGCTGTCCGAACAAAGATTGAAACGAACGGAGATCTTCCAAAAAAAAAAAAAAAAAAAAGAGACCCTTTGGGCCCTTGAACCTTCCAGGCGGAGCTNTTTCCATATGTCTTGGCATTGCATCTTTGGTCTGCCTCGCCCACCGAAATCGCGTTCGGGGGTGCGGCAAAGAAATGACGCTAATCACCTGTGATGGTCGGGAGGCAAACTTCTTTCGCCCCGGCTTTTTCCTCTCCACTTTGACCCTCCACTCCAGTCTTCACCGGAAAAACATCTGCAATTCATATTTCTGACGAGCACATCTGCGTTGCATTCACTTGACTGCAAACCCACAAGTATTCAACCACCATCTGCATTCCACGTCGACTCCGCATTAATACATTGCGGATATAAACCACACACGATCGCATCTCACAAAGGAAAAGGATCCATCAAACCCGAAGCGCCTAGCCCCACGATAATCATCGGGACTAGTCCTGCAACCATCACACGAGCAAGATGAAGGTCTTCTCGAACGAGGAAACATTCGACTATTCCTGGGAGGAGGTCTCCACCGCCAACTGGAGGAAGTACTGTCCCTGGAACGATAAATCAACACATGTCATTGCCGTCGATACATTATCCCGACATGTCGACACCAAGACTGGAATTGTAGGTTCCCCTCCCTCGGTCCCTCGAATTCTAGCATGTGGTCTTGGCTAACACATTTCCCAGCTGCGAACTGAACGATTGATCACTTGCAAACAGAGTGCACCAAAATGGCTGAGCTCTCTATTTGGGGCATCCGATACTTCCCACGTCTTTGAAACTTCCTACGTCGACCCCGAATCGAAAAAGGTCACCATGGTCTCGCAGAATCTGACCTGGTCCAACATCCTCAGTGTCCGAGAATCCGTCGTTTACCAACCCCTCTCCGCCACCCGAACACAATTCAAACAAGACGCAAAAGTCACTGCGTTGTGTGGCGGATGGCAGAAGGTCAAGACGGCCGTTGAGGACAATGCAGTCAAGACATTCAAGGAGAATGCCATCAAGGGCAAGGAAGGGTTCGAGGCTGTTTTAGAGATGAGCCGACGAGTATTCAGCGAGGAAAGACAACGAGAGCAGGAGAAAATGGCAGCATCATAGACGTCATAGACGGAGAAAGAAGGAAATGATTGGGAACATTTGGGGCTCACCAATCGATTGGCTTCATTTACGACACATTACGATACACCCCTCCTTCAATCGGCGCGCATAAAAAGAGGTTCAGGGGGAACCGGGTACATAAAAGTAGAAAGACGGGGACAGTACATAATGTTTTTGGTTTTATTGGGATTTTTGTCTTTCAGCATGGCGTTCAAGGGCAATAGAGGGTTCGATTGCTTTTTCCACGCATTGGAAAATCTCCTTGCGTTGTACTCTACTAGATGTGCAACTTCTAGTCTTGGGCTCTTAGGCAATTAGAAGAGAGGAGGGCGATAGAAAAACCCTATAGAAGGCTTGTGATATATCAACACAAACAAAAAACAAAGCAAAAGCTAGTTTAGTCTCAGCTCAATCTAAACGAGTCACACTGAGCAAAATCTTTTCTTCAGAACAAAGCAATTTGTATGTACGAGTATCAGTTCAATCCATCATCGCATGTGAAGGTTCCATTGAAACTTCCCCACAAAAGTCGTTTCATTTCAAATTTTCAAGTCTGGAGATTCATTGACATGCACCTACTCGAGTAGTGTACCCGAGGATCTCGAAGTCTTTCCTCACCTACTTACTCCCTCCCTTTCTTTAAACACAACCCTACCCCAATCCCAAACCCTTCCCAACCTTCCCCTCACACAACACCCGATACCTCTCCACCACCTTCCTAAACTCCCCCATCAACTCCCCTCTCAACGTCTCCTCCGCCACCGCGAGCGCCTCGGCGTACCGTCGGAAGAAATAGAGTTCCTCGATGGCGTGGAGGATGGTTTGGGAGATGGGCTTGGAGGGGTTGGAGGGGGGGAGGTGGAGGGTTTTGTGGAGCTGGGAATAGGGGGGGGTTGGTTAGTTTGTTATTGTTATTGTTGTTGTAGGGTGTGTGGAGGGTTAGGTGGTGGAAGAGGAAGGGAAGAGGGAAAGGAAGGGAAGGGGGACAAACTTCTCCGATTTCGAATTTAGCTCTCCAATTCTTTTTTTGGTCTTGGAAGGAGGAGGGG
The DNA here is from genome assembly GCA_900184765.1 of Hymenoscyphus fraxineus. Classification (NCBI taxonomy): domain Eukaryota; kingdom Fungi; phylum Ascomycota; class Leotiomycetes; order Helotiales; family Helotiaceae; genus Hymenoscyphus; species Hymenoscyphus fraxineus. The sequence continues at coordinate 507,505 of LT855411.1, forward strand.
GATTGGAAGTCTCGTGGTAGGGGGGGTGTTGTGGGTTGGGTGGATGTGGGTGAGGAATTGGAGGGGGATATGTCGATGTCGATGGCGAAGAGGTCGTTTTCTGAGTCGGACATTTTCTTGTTTCTTTTCTTTCCTGTCTTTCAATTTGGAATCAAGACATATAATAGTAGGTAGAGCAGGATTGTAGTTATTCTACTAGGGTATTAAATACTAGTAGGAAAGCAATTGGCCAATGAAAGCGTTTGTGGTCGTGATAGGTTAGATGTGGTTTGGTAGGTAGGTATGGAGGGGATGGTTTCTTATCGGTGATGCTGGGCTGGCGATAAGAAGTTCTTGTGTAACGGCCAAGCTCCAGCTGGCTGCGGTGGGGTTTCCTCGCTTAGAGTAGAGTACTGTAACGGCAGGGTCCGCGAGGATTCAGAGGGATGATGAGAAGTGAATTCTATGGTTTTTTTGGCTGTGAAGGTGTGAATACCTTTTTTGATGAGGGGTATGAGTCATTGTCAGGGTAGAGGAGATTAGGGGTTTTGCGGTGTGGGTGGTGTGAATGAGGTAGAGAAGTGGTGAGGTTTTTGGACTGTGGATCATGAGTTAATGATAAAGATGATGGAAAGAGGGAGGGTTTTTACTGTAGATCAAGGTTCAATGGTAGTGTAGGAAATTTGTGCTGTGGGGGATGCGACCAATATAGAGAAGTGGTAGGGCGTTTGTCTTGTATATCATGAGTCAAATGCTAATGATGATGGAGAGAGGGAGCTTTTTGTACTACGGATCGAGATCCAATGCTGGCGCAGGAAAGAAGAAGGTTTTGTAAATTGCAATTGTATTGAAACTTATTCAGTCACTCTACTTATAATAAAGCGAGACGACACCTAAGTACCTACTAAAGCTAGCAAATTCTGCATTCAAGATCAAATCCACATCAAATATGGTCATCTTCCTCCACAAGAGATAGAAGCGAACGTTCTTGTCTTTTCCACATGATATAGAAGTGAGCGAGCGTCAGGAGACGAATCTCCACATGTTCCTCCACATGAGAATAGCGAGTGTCAGGAGGAGAAAATTCTCGACCTGTGGAAAAACATTGACAGGTTCAGCCAACACTAGCAATCCCCTGAAAGCAAGGAAAAAAAGGAAAAACAGAAACAGACTCCTCCAGGCAAACGAATGACGAACCACAACAATTTTTTTTGAAATGCCCCCCCTCCCCATTGTACAGCCACACCCCAGATCCGTATGTAAAACAGCGTTGTGAAAACCACAAGTCAATCAGCTTCCAGATATAAAACCTTCCACACGATGACACCGCTCTCTCCCTCCATCTTCTTCAGGCCAAGGAATGACTGCTCCAGTTTTGAGATGCCCGCAATGTACAGCCCCATATTCGTATTGCAAAACAAACGTCGTGAAAGATCCACAAGTCCATCAGTCGAACGGGATATAAAAACTTTCCACATGATGACACTGCTTCATCCTCCCGTCTTCTTTCTCTCTTTCCCCCATCCAGCGCCGTATAGTAGCGTGTCCGTGAATTCGAAGAAAAAGTCAAAACAAGATTCTGTTCAGAAGCCGAAGCCATAGCCAGGGTTCTCCATCCAGCGAGCCAAAACGTGGTAGGGTGCCTCTCCTCTCATGTTGTCGACGGCAGTGCGCAAACTATCCCGCTCGCGAGAGATGATGCCAAAGCTGACGTCCAATTTCTTCTTCTCTGCTCGTACCTCCTCTGCTTCCTTCTTCATGGCGAAGTTTTGCAAGATGAGTGCCTTGTTCTTCTCTCTCAATTGCTTCAACTCGCTCTTCAATTCCTCGACGTCCGTCTTCACATCCTTCTTCAACATCTTGACTTGCTCCATAAGACCATCACGCTCCTTCTCAGCACAAGCACGCTCGAAAGTCTCAGTGCCGCTGCGCTTGGTAAGGATGCCAACCTCTTCCTTGAGGGCCTCACGTTCCTTGACAATGGCGTCACGTTCCTTGGTAACAGTATCCCGCTCATAGGTGAGTGAAGAGGTGCGCATGGCGAGCTTTTGGCATTCCAATTCAAGGTCGTCACGTTCCTTGGTAACATTGTCACGCTCATTGGCTAGGGCGAAGTTGCGCATGGCCAGGGTTTGGTTTTCAAGCTCGAGCTCATTGATTGATTGGTCTCGGGTCTCGATTTCCGAGCAGAGAGCACGAGTGAATTTGGAAAAGCCTTGGATGCCGGACTCGAGGGCGCTGAAAATGTAGGAGATCTTCTCTTTCTCTATGCGCAGAAATATGTTAGAATTGTTTGTCCACAGTTTGCAATTGCGACGGGTGTGTGGTATGTAGAGGTAAAAGAAAAATTTGCAGTCAAAGAAACATGATTGCGAAAGTGCACAAAGTGCGAAATGAGGCTATCGCAAATAGCGCAATAGATCGAATAGATTTGGAAGAAAGGGGACTGGGAGAGAACTTACTAGAAGCATCTTGTTCTGGTTCAGCTACCTCAGAGGCCTCCCAGAATGGCATTGCCTTCTCCGTAATCTTGTCCCACCAATTGAGAAGTCCGTCAGGCTTAAGAACAAGCTCATCGTCCTCAAGGTTGCTATCAGTCAAGTCAACGACCATGTCAACCTTGTCGTCATCCAAGCTCTTAGTAGTGCAATCAGAGGTGAAAGAATCACCAAAGTAGCCACTGTCAGCGCTGCTACTTGGACGACGTTGAGAAGGGTCGTAAGTGGCGGACTCATTGTTGGACGACATGGTGTTGAATTTGGTGACGTCGATAGCTGTAACTGCGCAATGCCAAAGAAGGATGAAGATTGTTTCGATCTCAAGCAAGAGAAGAAGTCGCAACAAATTGTGCGCAGCAAGACAAATTGTAGCGCGGCTGCTTGAGGAGGGGGAAATTTTGAAGTGCGGAAGTTTGTAAAGAACGATCTGTATGCTCCAGGAGGTTGAAAAGTGGTGAGCAAGATCAAAGAGCGAGAGAACTTTTGTACTCGCTTAGGGCTTGGCGTGAAAAGTTGAGAAAGTGAAAACCGACTAGTTTCCGGCAATTGTTACTCTTGTGATTGCGGGGGGCTGGGAAAAATAAATCAATGCTTTGAGGTGTGAGGGATTTTTCTTTGTGAGAAGGAAAAGTTGAGGTTGAA
>LT855411.1:510651-539681 GCA_900184765.1 Hymenoscyphus fraxineus
CTCAGTTGTTGTGACAGTCAACGTCCTGCATCAGGTACTTCCAGAAATTTACAGCGTTCCCAGCTTCTTGTTGCATGTCAACCTCACTGCGATATCTGGATATTACTCTGAGACCAAACACAACCTTAATTCGCAGCAATACCCAAGAACCCTGCGTCCTGTCAAGATCGGAACACCACCCGACATTCAGACTTAAGTACACTTGGCTTTGAAGTTCTTGCTGTCCCTTCTCTGCAGTCCCTGCCTGTCCATCCACAACAATGGCCGACAATCAACCATCCGATCACCGCGATAAGCGCCAAAGATCTGAAGGCACTGAATCTATTAACAAAGAGTCTGGACGTTCTCTTCATGAATGGGCTGGAGATGATAGTAAGTTACACACGTGCTTCTTTGCATCCCCTCACCTTCGCTTTCCCAATTTTACACCTCGATATCCCTTTTTCAAAGAGGCAATGAAAACTTGGTAGCAACTTACTAACAGGATATCGCGCAGAGAGATATGCTCATCCACATAAGAGAGACAAACCGTTTATGCCACATGATTTCACCGCTGAACAGGAGCGAGCACGCCCTGGCATCGACAACTTGAGTGTCCATATGGAGCTCTATAGCAGAATCAAGGACCAAATGGAAGGCGAATTCGTTAATGAGAAGAAGTCCGCTTTTGAGAAGAAGTGGAAATCCAAGTTGAAGGAGGAGGTACGCAAAGAGCATCAGCATGGCCTCATGCTTGATCTGCAAGAGGAGAATCGAAAGACCTTGGTGGCAGAGAGAGAAAAGGTTAAGGCTGCTTTGAGAGTGGAGATTGAGGCAAAACTTCGACCCCAGCTCTTGAAGAAGATCCGCGAGGAAGAAGGAGAGGCCACGAAGAGAGAGGCTTTCGCTTTCGCCCGAAAGGAACTGCCAATCTTGGAGCGCGAGGCGATCCGTGGAGAGGTTGAAGAAGAGCTTCGTCCCAAGATCACAGAACAAGTTAGGGAGAATGAGCGTGCGGCTTTGAAGGAAGAGCTCAAGATTATCTTCAAACCCGTCTTTGAGAGTGAGTTTCGTCAGAACAAGGAAGAGGAGTTGAGAAAGGAGATTGAGGCAGAGTTGAGACCAGTTTTATTGGAGGAGGTTAAGCGTACTGGCAAGGAGGAGCTGAAGGCAGAGATTAGGGACGAAATCGCTGAGGAGTTGAGACCGATTATTAGAGAAGAAGTCAAAGTCCGCAAGACGAAAGCCTTACAAGCAAAGTGGCTGAAAGAACACCTTGCAAAACAAGCCAGCTCTGCTGGAGAAAATGACAAAGAGGCATAAGGTTGTGGAATCTATGCAGTGGTGTGTTACGTATGCGCTCACTTCGAGAAGGCAGCAATTCTTAGCCAAAGTCTCATCACGAGTTTCTACGTTGATTTCTGGTTGCGCAATTACTAGCATTATCATGGATTTTTAGTCAGCCAGATATCGGTGAAAATACACTTGAGTTGACTGGACATAATGGGTTTGAAGTGTGACAAATTTCCGAGTAATAATGATAGTGAGGTGTAACCAAATATCCCATTCACATTCATGCCGCCCCACCGCCACCCCCCCTCCGCCGCTTGCCAGAGTGCGATCAGTGAGCCTAAACTACTTGGTAAGATCAGGATCTTATGACTCTTCCCTAAAACACCATTAGGAAAACATCGAAACATCGGAGTACAAAAGAGGATTAGCTTACTGTAACATTTCTAGATCTTTCGACATCACAATCACTTCGGGCGCACATGCCCAGTCTCAAGGTCCCCAAAACCCAGACGGCTCCTGTCCTATCTCTATCCATCTGGCGCGAGCAGCATCCCAAGAAAGTAGCTTCAAACAATACCATCTTTCCAAAGCCTTAAGCAATAAGCTTCCCCGTACTAGCATCCTCAATATTCTCATCATTCCTCGGCGCCACCTTCCCACCTTCCTCCCCATCCTTCGGGATCCCCTCCCCCACCATCCTCTCAATAATCTTAGCCTTAGCCAACGCCCTCTTAAACCGATCATCAAAATCCGCAACCGCATCCTCAGAATTCTCAGTTGATAGACTCTCCGATTCAGCCAGGGCATGCAGAACTTTCACATGCTTAACCAATCTCTGGTTATTCTGCAGTGGTGGTAGACTTAACATCACCTCCTCATTTCCCTTAACAACAATCTCCGGATCCTGCAAAGAATCCGATTCAGAGACTTTGGAAGGGGTTTTTGAAACGGGCTTGAGTTGAGGAAGACGATTTGCCCAGATCAGTGATTTCCCGTATAACCTTCCACTCTCAACATATTTCTCAAAGCCCTTTTCAAGTCCGAATTTTCGCCCCTCGATCCGGCCTGCTGCAATGCCGTCCGCGAGACCTTGTTTGTAGCCATCGTTGTAGAATTCTTCCTCAAGGCCGAGGACCTCGTCAAATGTGTCGTGGGGCATCTTGAAAACTGATAAGAGAGTGTTAGTTTTGTACCTTGAGGTTGGAGTTGATGGCGGGGTGGATGGAGGGGTTGCTGGGGTTCAAAAGCGGCGCTGTGTTTACCCGAGAATTACCCAAGGCTCCACAACAGCCCGCTCGACACTGTTATAAGGAGAAATACCACATCTCCTCCCAGCAAATCAGTCGAAATGGATACAGTGTGCCTGCCACTGGGTCGAATGGCCTAGATGGGCAGATGAAGCTGCCACTGATTTGCGAGATAAACCAACTTCCCGAACTCGCGGAGCGTAGGGATGCAGAGTTAGTCCGAGCCGCGCGGCTTGTTTTTTGCCATTTTTTTTCTATATTGTTTATGATTTTCTATTATTTTTTGTTCTTCGGGTGCGGACGGTGGTAGTATTGGATGTCTGGAGTTGATTCTGGGACGCGATGAGGGAGGGAGCAAGGGTAGTGAAGTGAATAGAAATGTGGTGGCTGGGTGGTGCGAACACTTGTGAAGAATGATATTGCCATAATTGTTTTCGCTCGTATTCTTATAGCTAGATCTTTCTGAACTTATGCGGTATCATTGTGTCAATGTGCTATTTAGGAATTACTGGTATACTTCTAGTTACACCTGATAATAGATGTTGATCATCGTCCCTCCCCCCTAAAACCCAACACAAGTACGACTATAGACTGAAAACTGACCAGAAGTCATTCTTCCACTAATCCAGGTTATCTTGAATCTATTGCCTATTCGCCTTCTTGGTGCCTCGCTATATGACCCTTGTACGCTTTACTTACACTTATAGGTGATAATTCTCTAAGCGAGCGTTGGCATGGTGGAACCACAAGTCTTACTATCACTTCAAAACCAAATGGGCTCCAACCTCCCCTCCTAGTTCAACATTCAACATGAATACATTCGAGTCAATTTTGTCTCAACTGATTGCCAAACTTGCCTAGAAGGCGTTAGCAAAGTGCTGCATTTCGTAACCCACTAGCTTTTAGAAATCTGGGCAGGTCACAAGATATAAAAATGTGATAACTCAATTGCAAGACTTAATAGTATACGAGATAAGGCATAGAACTCAGGTAGAAAGTATAAGTAACCCATACTCAGAAACCAAAGCAAATATTCCCACTCCAAAAATCTCAAGCTTATAACTCACTATCATACTACTCCCAACTGCTTCCCTCAAACCCCTCCCAAAACCAACCTCCAAACCTCCCCACCCCCATCTCACTTCTCTCCTTTTCCCCGTCCCAAACCCCGACACGCACATAGTGAATCCCCCCAAGAACGGCACACGGAACTTTCAAACCGGAACTCCCAACCCACCATCTCCGTTTCCCCGCGAACGACACAGTGAATCCCACCGCCGGACTACCAAATCAGGAAATCTCCCAAACTTTTGTTGCACATCGCACTGCTATGACATCAATGAGCTCTGCACCTCGAGAAATCGACACTTTGGGAGCGGGCGAGATATGCCGTTTCCCATGCACCTGTTTTCATTTCGGGTGGTTGTGTTAGGATTGTTGGATTTTTGGGGGGTTGACGGTATCAGGCAATTTGGGATTTTGAGATTTTGGGATTAAAGAGGTTGGATACTTGAAAGGAACATAATTACGTTTTGATGTAAGAGTTTGGAGGATATATTGTATCGTCAAGATACGGTGCCGTCGAAGGGTAGTTGGTACTGTACTTTCACTTGTTCGTAACTCACTTCAATCCTAGCCTATCTCACCTATCACTCATTACACCCTTCTCCAAATACCAGACCTGGAGGTAAGAGATTCCATACCTCCACACAAAATCCACAACCCCCCAATCCAAAGAACCACGAATCACCACACGCCGATCATCCATAGCCATTCTCACAACACAGCCCATATCACCCAAAATACCTCATCCATTCAACCAACCTACTAACATCAGTCGTCCAACTTCTGAGCACGACAACTGTGGTAGCCTAACCTCTATATCTCGGTGAGCGCTTACAGAGCGAGAAGCGCATGGGGGATAAGATTAAGTTCAAAGAATCCTGAAGCAATTGACGCAAAGACATTGTTTGAATTCGAAAGGATAATGGGGGATTAATCTAATCTGATTTGATACAAAGGATGTGATGGTCCCTTCCTTCCTATCTTCCAGAGCGGGTCGCAGAACTCGAACTCGCTTATCATGCCCAAGCTTGCTGTTTAATGTTCAAAATGTTACATACCTATGATTTCTAAAGTACGATACAAAGACTAGACTGATAGCAAACTTCCTGAAAATTTCCACTGGAATCATTACATCACCAGCATCAAAACAATGCCAAACAAATAGAAAACTAACGTGTGCTGGGCTAGAAGGTCGTCAAAGCACCCGGTATTCCAGTACGCCTTCAAATTCACAATTTATCATCAGCACACCAATAGATAATAATAGCCCATATTTGAAAGCTAAATAATTGTTGAAATTCCTCTCGAGCCTCTAGCAAAAAATGGGCACTGCTCTAAACTCCGCTCGCTATATAACACTATCTTTCTCTTTTTCTCACGGTGCTGCTGCAGGTGGTGGAGCCTGTTCCTCAGCCACAACTCCTCTAAGTGGTAACTCGATCTTCTTCTCAACCTCTTCCTTCTTCGCATCTCCACCTTTCTTCGCCGCCTCCTTCTTTGCCTTCTTGCGCTCTTTATCCCTCAACTTATCCGCAGCCTTCTTAGCCTTTGCCTCCTCCTCCGCCAATCTCGATGCTTGTGTTCCTCCATATCTCGTTCTCCACTCCTCCTCCTTCTTGTCATCGATCTTGGTGAACAAGTATGCAGCTTTACCAATCTTGTGACCACCGGGCAGAGCATCTGGGACCCACTTGTCGGGAATTTGACCTAAAGGTGCATTGAGTTGCTCTACGATTGACGTGGCTGTCGATGGCATGTATGGTGAAGATAGCGATGCGAGAAGATATGAAAGGTTGAGAGCGAGTCCAATAATGGTATGCGTTCTCTCTGGGCTGTCCTTGAGATTGGTGTTGTCCAAACGGCCTGCAAGGAGCAAGTTACCACGTGCAGATATTTGCATAAGCTTCTGTACTCCAGCACGCAGTCTCACAGCTTCTAAATCAGCAACGTACTCGGCAAGGAGAGTGTTCACCTCGGATATGAAGTTAGGGAAATCGAAGGATTCATCGGTATATGAGGCTGAGAATTGGGGAATGACACCATCGAGTTTCGCATTGACAAACTTGATAAGTCGATTGACAAAGTTTCCGAGATTGGCTAATAGTTCGCTGTTGTTGGCCGCGATGAAGGACTTCCATTCAAATTGCGTATCACCAGTCTCGGGTCTGTTGGCCAAAAGATAATATCTCCAGACCGAAGGGGGGATTCCAGTGTCCTTGACAGTATCTCCAAACACACCAACCCCTCTGGATTTGGAAAACTTCCCGTTCTCGTAATTTAGGTATTCGGTGGTCGATAAGTGATTCAACATGGTCCACTTGTCACCAGTTCCAATCTGTGATCCAGGGAAAATAACAGTATGGAAGGGGACGTTGTCTTTGCCCATGAATTGGTAGAGCTTGACATTTTCCGGATCACGCCACCACAGCTCCCAGTCCTTTGTATAGTTTGCCGTAATGGAGGGATAACCAATGCAAGCATCGAACCAAACATATAAGACCTTCTTCTCGTATCCTGGCAATGGTATTGGCGTGCCCCATTTAAGATCTCTGGTGATACTTCGACCTTCCAATCCCTTGTTCAGCCATGATCTTGTGATGCTGACACCATTCTGTGGCCATTCTCCTTCTTGACTCGACTTGGAAAACCATTTATCGATGTCTGATGCGACTTTGTCGAGTCGCAAGAATATGTGGGTGGTTTCTCGTGGGACAGGAGTTGCTCCGTCAATTTTGCAATGAGGATTGATCAATTCGAAGGGGTCAAGAAGACTCCCGCACTTGTCGCATTGATCTCCGCGCGCGTCATCGTACTGGCATTTTGGGCATGTACCCTCGACAAAGCGATCAGCAAGGAAAGACTCGTGCTTTTCGCAGTATGGTTGAGTAGTCGTTCTCTCCTCCAAGAAACCGTTCTTATGAAGCTTCAAAAAGATGTCCTGCGCAATCTCCGTCTGTTTTTCTGTAGTTGTGCGCCCAAAGTGATCAAATGCAATCTCAAACCAGTCGTAAACGTCCTTGTGCTTCTTGTGGAATTCGTCGCAGAGTTCTTGAGGCGTCTGGCCCGTCTCCAAAGCTTTCGTCTCTGTTGCGGTGCCGTATTCGTCAGTACCGCAAATGAATAGCGTTGGTCTGCCCCTCAGCTTCGAGAATCGCGAGAAAACGTCGGCACTCAGTACACTTCCAATGACATTGCCCAAATGAGGTACATTGTTGACATATGGGAGTGCGCTAGTAATGAGGATATTGTTCTTTCCCTTTTCCGGGAGGATTGGAGTCGGGGTCGCCATCGTCACTGCTTCGTATGTTTAAATGAAGTTGTGACTTTGGGTTTGGAGGGGAGCTGGAGGTCATGGAGGGGTCGTAAACCTTATGAGTCAGCGTCAGACCTACTCAAGGACATACGTGACGCATTGACCTCGCCTCCCCTCCAATAGCTCAAGAGCCATACTCATTTCTCACTCTTTCACGATATCACTCCATAATATCATAAAATAACCTCCAAGTGATTCTAGTTAAATAAATATTAACCCCCATCTACTCAACACCCACTCATGAGATTACAGTATGAAACCACAAACCATCTCCTAAAAATACACAAGTCGTGGAATTCATAGAGAGAATCCCAGAAACGAAGAAAGTAGTGAGAAAGCAGTAAAAATAAGAGTCGCTAATTGAAACCTACCAAGTGTGAGAAGAGAAGAGACATAGTATAAGTCCGTAAAATCATCCATCATCCATCAGAAGAAAACATCATCGCCTCGTAGTAGTAAGCAAATAAAAACGCCATATCCATGAATATATGCTCCAGAGTTCCGTCAAACCATCAAGTAGAAATCCTCACACGTAACATGCCCCCTTTCATCCATATATGCAACTTTCAATCCGTCTAGCCGTATCCCCATTCTATCTCAGCGCTCTCTGCTAGCGTCTTCCTAACGAAAAAAAGAACAAGGATCTTCTGCAGGAAAGAAATAGAATAGAAAACGTTTTAAACGTCAAGCCTCACATCAAACCTCCCCCCAACTTCCCATGCTCCCAGTGCTAGCAATCATGCTCCCACTTCCAGCCGTACTTCCTCCATTACCAAAATCCCAATAATGTCTACTACTGCTCCCACTATTTCTTTTCGTTCCCACAGCACTCAGTGCAGCTCCCGCGGCACTCAGATGCTCGCTCGCACAGCTACTACTTCCTCTTCTGACAAGACCACCACCCGCCACACCACCAGGAACAGAAACTTTGAAAGTCCGTCTTTCGATTTGCCTGCGTCGCGGGGTCGAGTTCTGGCGGGTGACGAGAGGATGATGTTGTCGTACTCTTGCTGCTCGAGCAGCGGTCTCGGACGTAGATGCTGTGGCAAGATGAGAAGTGCCATGGGTAGTGAAGAAATCAGGAGAGGAAGTCGGAGCCGGTGCAGGAGGTGAGGATTGGAATTTGGTCGTGAAGCGTGAGCGAAGGTAGCGGAAGACCATCTTCACATCAAGATCTCGTTCCCATTCTTCTCTAGATAGGGGATTTGATGCTCTGGGCGTGGAGTCGTCTTCTAGTAGCGGAGAAGGGGCGAGGGAGGTGCCGGATATTGGAATTGGCATTGCTTGTGAGTTTTGGATGGTTGGAAGGAATTCAGGGTCGGGTGAGGTGAGAGTTGAATCCTGAAGTTGAGATGGAACAGGTTGGTCGCGAGCAGTTTCTGGGATGATAGGGAGTCCTGCGTAAGGTAAGGGGGGCTGTTGCGAGTTTAAGTATGTTGAGAAAGCACCAGGGTGGTCGGAAATTTCATTCACGAGTAGTCCCAGCTCACGGGCTATTCGCTCTACCAGACGATACTCCCAAGATTCGGATCCATTCATTGAGATGAGACCATTCTGGATATCGCTTGCTGCGTTTGTTCGAGGAGTAGACGAGAGGTCGTCATCCACTGGCATCGACTCTCCAAAGATTATCGAGAGTAGATCGTCGTCAATGCCCATCAAGTCATGAATCAGTCTCTTCGTGATCCGGTTCAAGAAAGTTTCGTTGTCGTCAGCCACGTCAGTTGAGCCGGAGGAATCCACTGTGCTCAACGTGGCAATGTCCTCTTGTTCTCGGTCAACTACAACACTTCTTCTCTCACTTGCCATTGACATCTTTCGCCTTCTCGTTTCTTTCTGAATCTCATCTACCAACAGCCGACTCTGTTCCATCCTCCATTTCTCAATCCGTCGTGTTCGTTCTGCCTCTGCAGCCCTCTCGTTATCCAATTCCAACTGGCCCAACTCTAAGCTCTCCCGTCGCCTCTTTATTCTCCGAGGATTATATCTTTCAAAGGCGTACAACTGCTCTTGCATATCATCACCCACAAGTGCCTGATCGACCCGGAAGCTCCCAAGGCCATCGTGTTGCGGTAGTACCGATGTGCTAGCCTCTCCTTCCACTCCACTCGACCTATAAACACTCGGCTCCGCTCTGAACTCCTGAAGGTGGCTATCCAAGCTATCCAGCTCCCCATCTTCCTCCAAGTCTTCTGTGTGCCCGCTTCTGCCATCCGCATCATAACCGTAGCTCCTCGCAGCTGTATCTAAACTACCATAGTCACTGACACGAGACCGACCAGCGGTTTGCGTCTGTGCTGATGATGTGGTGTAGGTGCGATCGGTGGTCGAAGCCGCTGAGGGGTCAAACAGAATCCATTCCTGTGATTCTGCCACATTTTGAGATGGTTGTGCAAGCCTTTCTGCAAGTGCCTGGGTCTCGCTCTCGTCTGGTAAAGTGTAGACGCGCTGTGGGGCCTGATATGTAGAATGGCGGAACGCCATTGCTCCGTAATATAGGAAGCTTCAAGGAAGCTTTGAGGGGTCCTGGAGATGTGAGCTACGAGATGCAGCGAGATGCAGCCAGACGCAGCGAGGTCGAGTAACGGTTGGTTGTGGAGGGGAATATGTGGAATATGAGGATGACTGCCGCAGTAGAAGTTTCGAGGATAGTTGTAAGACTTGGGAGCGGAACAGACCTCCTCCCAGGCTCCCACGGGAAACAGGCTTTTGCTACGGTACTGTATGGGAAAGTGGTGATGTATTCCAGAGGCGCACGTTAGCTTTATGCAACCCAACAAGCTCTACGATAAGCCCTCGAGCCTGCCCTTATCGTGGCGCCGCAGAGCGAACTTTGTTTTCGAGTACGAGTAGATGGAGTAGAAACTCGAGAGAAACTCTGGTGTGTTTCTGGCACTTTCTGGCACCGTGTTGACAGATATAGTAAGATGGTGTGGTCAGTCTGTCTCTGAAAATGTTGGGCTGAATAAGACAAAAGGAGATACAGTCTTGCGTTCAATAGGTAATCAGTCAGACCCTGCGTGTCTGCGTGGACGCTGGGATTCCCTTTGTACTCGAGTAGAGGGCAGGCCTCTGGCTCCACCACCACCATTCTCACCGGCGCGGCATTCCAACCACGTGGAGGCAATCATCAGGCGATGAAGATGCAGCAAATCCCTGAGGATGAGTAATTTATCTACATACGTCTATTCTAATCTACAGTCATTCTCATATATGTTTTGATGGAAAAAACCCGGCGAAAAAAAGGTAATATCAGACGGCGAGAGCAGGGAGAGTAATCATTAGTGGCATGGTTGTGTGCTGGCCGATAGAACCTGCATATCACATCCTACGGCACCCGAACCGCAGTCCCAAGATATGCAAGTCACTTCATAGAGCTATTAAAAGAGGGGGCACACCGTTGAATAGTGTCTTATCGCGCTACATCCGACTATTCATAGGTATGATGAAATACGGAGGGAACATGATGTGAAAAGTGGATTGCTCATGAATCCCCCGCGGTGTGGCCAGCCAACCATCACAGGAGCCTTTCGCTACAGTACTGCCCGTCAGGTATCTTGAGTCAGGAAGCCAATACCCGACCACAGCCGCCACGCCGTATTTCGGAGACTGATCTATCTTTATTGCAGCACCTTCTATACTTTTGACAAGCATCATGACCCTCTATACTCTTGGTAAGCATCATGCCTGTGCCTCTGATGGGTCAAGTATGTATTTCCATACTTATATACTCATCTCCCGGAACTCAAAATCACCTGTTGCATTTGAAATAAAACGTTGATGTTGAAAGTCGTAGCAATTCCTAAGGTACAATGATAATAAGATGAATGAATGCGAAGGAGCATTTTCATCCTGTCACTGCAAATTTATACGCCTTTCTGCCCATAATCCCATCGAAACCTGCAAACGATCCAACCTATGCCTCCTGGAAAGCAGCTGGGAAACGTCTGATGTTATCGGCCAACTTTCCGTGGTTGCTCAAGAACTGAACATATGCACCATCAACCAAGACTGCTCCTGCGGCCTTCTTGTCCATGTACTCCTCACGACGGAGAGGTGTGAAACCCCAGTTCTTGGAGACAATGATCTTTTGGCGACCTGGGAACTTGTATTGTGATCGTCGGAGAGCCTCGAGAGCGGTGGCACGGTCTACTTGAGTGTTAGACTTTATCAGACTTAAAGAACATCCCTTTCAAACTTACGAGAATCACGAGTTCGGACACTCAAGATGATTTGGCCAATGTTGACACGGGCAACACTTCCATTTGGCTTTCCCCAAGCACCACGCATTCCAGTTTGCAGTCTATCGGCACCAGCACATGACAACATCTTGTTGATACGGACGACGTGGAATGGGTGGACACGGACACGGAGATGGAAGGCTTCCTTTCCGGCAACCTTGACCAAGTATCTGAAGAACTTTGTTAGTAGATGCTTCAAAATATTCTCCCATTGTTCCCCAATGCGATTGGTGATCCCATCGTCCCGACCAGTATTTCCATCCTCAACCCCGTCGAATCCAGCATAGGCACACTCACTTGTTTGCGCAAATACGGGCGGCTTCCAAAGCCTCGGAACTCAATTGTTCATACTCGTTGGAGACCAAGTGGATACAGAGAGGGAACTCGTCGACGTTCGCACGCTTTCGGCCGAGATCAAAGATACGGATCTTTGGGTCAGGGACACCACGGTTGAATCGGGACTTAGGGTATGGCTACAAGAATCGAAATGTTAGCTAATGGCCATGTTTGGTCGCCTGAAGCTCGCGCGAGCGCTGCCCATCCTCAGGTCGAGAGGAATTCGTCCTCGTGGCGATAAAGCACCCAGAATCCAAATCCCAATCTCCTCCCTCCAAATGCCGTCGCATCGTTGAAAAAAGAGCGCTACGCACCTTGTTCTTGCAGTATCTGTAACATCTCGCTGGGCGGCGGGCCATCTTGAATGATTTCGAGGTGGTCTTGACGTTGGGTGTTGTTGAAGTTGGAATGAGTTGACGGTTTCTTGGGTTCACCAGTTAAGCCTGGCTGCTTATCAATCCTTAAGCGAATTTTGACGCCCACTACGGCTATTTTGAAATTTGCAGGGCTATCGGGATCGGATCTGTGAGCAAGAGTCCGAAAAATGTAGGAAAATCACTTCACTGTTACTGGGAACGGAGGCTTTTAAAGGATTTGGCTGCTTATTTATTTGCCTTCAGAGTCACTTTAATTTGGAGTTGCGAAGGCGAGGAATTTTTGATTTCCAAGCAACTTGATTTATCAGCATCGAAGGCATCGGCCCCGCCTGACTGTAGCAAACAACTCACCGACCTCCTTGCAGAAAGAACCAAAAACTCAACCCTTTCAAAGAGATTGGGATAACGCTTCGAGCTTCCCAGAATCGAATGATTAGAGCCATGCATCAAAATCACTCCTGCACCAAAGATCAAAAAATCGAAGGAGCCGTTGAACCCGACGATTTGGGGCAGAAGCCCTCTCAAACTCACGTTCAATGCAACATGAGAGTTAGCCCAACCAGATCAGATACGTTAAACAGTATGTCACCAAACTTTCCAGGATTGTATTGAGAAGACGTTTCATTCGTTATGCTATGATTTATGCATTACACCAGTGAATGAACTATCAATCCATTTTCCTCCAGACATGCACCTAAGAAGTCTGTCCAGACAAGATATCGGAGTCACCTGCATCCAACACGGCCATGGTGGAGCATCTGAAAAGCTTTCCGCATGCGGTACCCAATTCAATCTGTCGTCGAGAAAAGTAAGCAAATGATTTGTACCCTCCAAAGTCAGAGACTTTTTCGCTGGGCCACTCCTTCACAGACCGAGATCTGATCGCCAGGAGCCTGGAGAAGCATGCTTCATCCATTGAAGAGGGGATATGGGTGTATACTCACGTTGTTGCCCTGGAAGTGGTGTACGTTGGTCTTGGAAAGCATGGAGTAGTACTCGAGTTCACTCTTTCGGAGAGGAGGGGTGTTGCCAGCAATGATGACGAGCTTGGCCTTTCCGGATCGGAGGGTCTTGAGGGTTGACTTGTATCCGAGAGTGACTGTAATTGATCGGTCAGTGGGTGTCGCAGAGTTGAGGGTATTTTCAGACTCTTACCTTTACCGGACTTCATGACCAGTGCAAGACGAGAGTTGATTCCGTCAGCGGACTTCTTGGCTTTCTTTGTTGGTGCCATCGTTGCGTGTGAAGATCTGATTGATCTTAGATGTGTGGTACAGTTGATACGCTCCGGCAGGAGATGATGGATGTAGTTGCGGGGTGGTTTGTTGACGCTGAGTTTGACAATGCGGAAAAGTTTCGAGATATTTTACGAAATGCAATTGTGCTGGTGGGTGATGAGTCTTGGCAGATCGGAGTGTCGGTCGATAGTCCGCCAGCCGGCCTGTGCTTTGTGCTTACTCAGCATTATCACATGACTATCTTCGCGGGAACTCCGTCGGGTGCCTTGCTCTCCTCTGGTGTACCTAATTTTGGTAGCAATCAACGAATCAACTGCATGCTTTTCTTCATCTGAAGAAGGCGAGGAGGAAATTAGGGAAAATAGCCTCCGTTACACTGGAACACAACAGGCTGTGGAGCATGGTCCTATCATTGAATTTGATTGTCCCGCGCAGGAACCCGAGGTTGATCTGATACCACTGCATCTGGGCATCTGGAGCCCAATAGACCAATAAATCTGGGAGTTCACGAAGGGATTGTCCTTGAGGAAGCTCCTCTTCACGGGCTCGATCGCTTCCACCGCAGCCAACGGTCAGTTCAGCTTCATTTTGTAATTCCGAGTGATTCAAGCATGACCATGTCCGTACGGAGTAAGACGATGCGAAAAGTCGTTTCAATGTTTAACGCTTGAGACGGCCTGGGGCAAGAGGGGGTCCTGGGGGAGATCAAATTCCTCGTCGTAATCATATCGGACGCGAGGGATTATGCAAACCCACTCTGATTCACAACTACTGTACGGAGTACCTGCACCCAGTCACTGGTCACTGGTCGGTGTCAACAACAGCGCACACATCGCAACATTCTTAGGGGGAAGCCCTACTCGTACACTCACCGATGACCAAGTCTTTCACTGATTTTGCAGCGCACTCTTAAGGCCCCTTTTCCATGCGAACTTTCTCGCCTCAACTTGCCCCTAAATATCGATAACGTCAAAGATTGCTCTCTTCAGGCATCCCTCGGCTAAGTTTAAGTGCAATACTGCCCAGGTGGTTGCTATTAATAACAGGGGTCACGTCAGGAGTTGAGCTAGCAACCGAATCACCCATCACCGCAAATCCACGCCGAGCTTCTTCACCAACAACAACAACAGCATTCTTTATCCCCCCCCCTTCCTTTAAATTCAAGTATTCTTTTGGCCGCTTCTGAACACCCACAACAATGTCCGCAGCCACCAAGAAACCGCTATCAGGTACCCCAAGTGGGCGACGGCCCTCGACAGACCCTCCCGGCGCGAGAACGCCGGTCGCAGGACGGTCGCCCGCTCCTTCTTCCCCAACTGCGAACAGCACCCCTCGCACCCGATCGATAAGAGGGGGAGGCCACCATATCTCTGCCCGTGGCTCCATCTCGAGACCCGGCGCCGGCATCTCGAATTTGAGTCAAAACAGCGTGAATTCCGATGTAGACGAGGACGCACGAGCAGAGGCGGTCGCAGCGTTGGATGATCTCAAAGAGCGCTTGCACAAGGCGGAAACGGCAGCGGAGCAGTACCAGAAACAATCCCAGGTGCTGCAGTCGCGACTAGACGAGTCTGTAAAGGAGCACGAGAAACTCGAAGAGCGTCTGCACGAGGCCGACGAGAAATTAGAACAACTTGAAAATGAGAAGAGCAAAGCCCTCAAGAAGAGCCGGGAGTTGGAGAATATCTACGAAGGCGAGAGAAGCTCCATGACTAAAGAAAGAGAGGAAATGGCTACTAGAGAAGAGGAGATGCAAACCATTATCCAGCGCCTGAAGGATTCCTTGAGCTCAAAGTCAAATGTCGATGAGGAGTCTCGGTTATCCAGACGATGTAAGTTTTCTTTGCCATGTACTCCAGAACAAACCCTAATTCATGTAGCCAACAACTCCTCCCCGAACCTGGAAGGTCAATTTGCGCCTCCATCCGCCACAGGTCTCAATCGCAGCGACTCTCGCAACAACTCAAAACTGGTTCTTCAGAAAGACAAGTTAATTGAATCTCTAAGACTGGAGCTTGCTGAAGCACAAATCAAACTTGTCGAGTCAGAGAACATGGGTGGTGGGCGCATGCAGGAGGTTGAGAGATTATTATTGGAAGCACGAATGACGAATGCACGATTAATGGAGGACAACGAAAGCTATCAGCTTTTGTTATCCGAGAAGACGTTGGCTGGAGATTTCTCCAAGAGCGAATTCATGGGTTCTGCAGCAAACCAAGATGCCCTGAGCGCATTGGAAGGCCGAGCTGCAGCACCGAGTTTGGCAGACGAGTTATCAGACCTTGCAGAAGGAGAGAGCGACAACTACAGGCGTCTAGAAGCCGAACTAAAGTCGGCAAAGGATCAGAACAAAGCACTGACGCTATATATCAACAAGATTATTGAACGACTACTTATGCATCAAGACTTCGAAGCCATCTTGGACCAGTCGTCCGCTTTCAAACCAGGAGCAGCTGGAGCAAACACGGAAAAAGACCTCCCGCCACCTCCGCCACCAAAAGAGCAAGCCAGCGGTGCCTCGGTCCTTCAACGAGCCAAATCCGTAGCCATGGGAGCATCGAAACGCCCACGCCCTCAATCACAGATGCCAGTCGCAACATCTGGATTCTCAGATCCGGATACTGCACCAAGCATTCCTTTTGGTCTCAACCGTTCCACCAGCTTCCGAACTGGTCGTCCAATGAGTGAACAATACACCAGTGGTCACGGTGCAGCCAGTGTCATAAACCAAATGTATAGAGGAGGACAAACATCGCCACCACTTCACGGTCCACGAACCCCTCGATCCTCTCAATCCTTCTTCGCCCCTCCTGCTTCGGGTGGTAATCCAAACGCTCAACATCGAGCTCCAAGTGTTGGACAGATCCCCACGTCTGGCAATTTCCCCGGCATGAAGAGCGAGACAAGTAGCACGAGCGGTGATTCTGGCGAAGTATCTACGCCACCAAGTCAAAGTCCACCAAGAGGAGGCGAGAAAGCCACCACCTTTGCGGGAAACAAACCACGTCCACTGAGACTCGTTCAAGATCAGAACGAAAGTATGCGCAAAACTAGCGCTGAGCTTGAAGACGAGAAGCGAGCCAAGCGGGCTAGTTGGATTGGGTGGGCGTTTGGTGCAAAGAAGGACGAGGCAGTAGCTGGCGGTTTCGGTGAGGAGATTATCAAGGAATAATGATGATGCAAATTATTGATATGATAATTGACACGAGGGGCGAATTTTAATATATGGATGGACAGTGGGTATAACGAACAGCATGCGTATACCTATTTTCCGAAGCAAGCGACGAGATTGGAGGGAACAGACGAGAGGAATGAAATGCATACGACGAGAAACAGGGTATTGGATTGTTGATGTGGATTGGATGGATGAATGATTACTCTTTTTGGATGAACCGTTGTCTGTCATTCTTCTCTTTAGGATACCCCCCATGAATACCGTAGCATCCATATTCCTTGTTTAGACACTTCTGTGGTTTTCTTCTCTTTTGTTTAGGGGTGGTTTTATTTTTATTTTGGGGGAGTTTTTTATTTCGAGATAGTACTAGTCAGATATAAATATTTAATTTCTTTTGGAATCGCTGGTGTGATGGCGGCGTATGTGTGTTTCCCGTGGGCTTTACGCGCGTTGTCTGAAATGTGAAGGTTTGGGAGGATGTTCGTTGAGCCAGGACTGATATTCAGAGGAATTTGATGGAAGACCTTGTGTGAGTGTGAGTAAGAAGGTATCAGAGTTTCAGAGTTTGTGCTCCCGCTTTTCTCGTTCTCTCTGCCTTGCTAGTGAGTTATGATACAGTATTTGTCGCATCTCTTAAGCTCTTCAATACCTTCTCCATCATTAGTACTTATTGTGGACTCAGCTTTATTGTTGGAAAAGATATCAGAAATGCCCGTTACACTTGGCTGTAGCAAGTGAGGGATTAAGAGGTTGATGGATAGATTAGTGGGAGGTCTGCGTAAATCCATACCTGCAGAGAAGGATATCATTTCAGAAGGACTCATAAAATCTATTCTCTTCTGGAAGCAGTTTGGGCTAATGGGATTTTCTGGCTCTTTGAAATCCAGGTTTTCTCAGTTAGTAAATTCAGTTATAGCGGGGTTCTGGCGCAATATTCAACTGAAGCAGTCTCGAGGCAGTGTCCAAGTTTTTCGCGTTAAGCGAGTACTTGTATTGTTACATTGGTGTACAAAATTGATGAGCTTGTAACGTACTGTACCTAAATATATATGCTAGGAACCCGTGTTACCGTGTATTGCACAGAGTAAACATTAGGTAACGATACCTGGGTGGGTATTGTTCTTACAGACTTCACTGATGAATTGTACTTTGGACAAAGAGAAAGGGCGAGTGAAGGTTTTCTTACAAAGACGTGATTTCCCCCACACGATCTGCACAGATATTTGGCTTCACCATTCTTGAGGCTTTTTGTATAACTTGTTAATTAAACCTAGTCATTGAGGTAGTCGCTCAAAATGACGTATCAACGATATTTTCCCCTCACAAGGCAAGTGCAGTTGACCTCTTTCCCAGAGATATCTCACAACACTTCCTCACAACACTTCCAAACACTTCAAGGATAGCGATCTTTTGGAGAGGCAGCAATCATGGTAGCTGTCAAGTCTCTTTGCATGCTTGCATGCCTCATCACCATCATTACCTGCAACCCCAGCGAAGTCACAAAAACAACACATCCACCTCCCCGCCAATTCATCACCACAACCTATCCTACATTCCCAACCACAAGAATGGACCCAGGATCCGAGCTACAGACGACCAATGTCCGTTATGGACACTACACATATAATCCCAAAAAGGGATCTCATAATACTACTGTTCCTGCCTTCTGCACTACAGAGTATTTCCAACCTCCACCTATGGAGTTTGGTCCAACGAAGACACAATTTGTACGCACAACTACGCGCACGAGACTACTGGCTTGTGGAGGCTGTTCCTTGACGGTTTTGAATCCTTTCCCTGACGATACGGGATTGCCTTTTACGACGACTGTTAGTACTATGGCTACTAGAACGATCCATAGGGTTGTGTGCTCGTCTGAACCAACGAAACCAGTTGGTTCTTCGCCTCCAATTATGTGTCCTACTGATGAGGAAATTACAGGATGTAAGTCTGACTGCTTTTATTATGCGAATTGGTTAGGACACTTGAGTTTTGTGGGTTATGGTTTGTGGTGGTTCAAGAAGTTCTCGGAATAGATCTCATTATCCCTGGAGTTCGAGATGATGGAGTTTGGTGGGAATTAATTGTCTTTATGGGCTCTTGAATAATGGGATTCAATGTCTCAAAAGCTTGGGACACTCCAGATGTTTTGACGTAGGCTGACTCCAAGATATAGGTACAACGACAAGGTCCATTAGTGATATGAGAGAACCCTCAGCAGGTACTCGTCCTCATCCATCGACCGCAACTACGGTCGAAACTCGAATTATCCGCAGTTTTCCATCCAAATGAAAGTTCTTCGCAAAAGTGGATCGGGAAGCTCTGAAGTAGCAGGAATAGTTAGTGGGTTGCTTTTGATATTCTCGGGAGATATGGAACAGAATTTGGGAAGTCCTTGCGTTTTCGTTATCCGACACTTGATTTTGATGTTTGCGCCAGTAATACTCGACTCCCTTACTTTCTTGACAGGAACAGGTTATTCTCTATTAAGATACGGGAGGACCGATAGTATTTCATAGAAATTGAAATGCAATATTGAGAAAAAAAATCCATTGGTATCATAGGCCTTGTGAGGAGCATATAGAATCTGCTCGACGGAACACTCCATAACTCCATCAATGCTTGATTCCTTGTTCATTCCAAACGCCGTGCATTTACAATCCCTTTTCACACCCCTAGTTAGATATCGAATCATGCGGGAACTCCGTTAAGCCATTTCCACATCCTACAATAAATCGAAATCGTCCAGCTTCTCCCTGTACTTCAGTATATTTCTCTTGATCTTACTTCCATCGACCCATGTAACAAAATCCTCCATACTCCTTGTGACCAGAAACGCCGTATCCGTAATAGTTTCGGTACCAACTCTGACATGTCCTTGTTCGATGATCTTCGTCGCGGCTTGTACAGTTTCGGCCATTCTCAGTCTGGTCATTACAACAGGTAGACGTCGCCGACAAAATGCTGATACAGTAACATTCTTTTCAACCTCTGATAGTTTCGCTGTCGATGCAGTGGAGGGGAGGATGCCTATGTCATTGAGCTTCTCGAGCAGAAGAATTTCTTGTTTGCGACGAAACTCGGAGTCGGGTGGAAGGGCTGCAAGACGATGCGCAAGTTGTTTTAACGACTAGGAACTTGTCAGTATACGCCTTTTTAATGCGCACGGAAAGATTCTTTCGAAGAAGAAAATTCTTACACCACATAATCGATTGTACTTTTGGTAATCCCCGGGTTTCTGGATGGCGTATCGCCGTATCACGGCCGCATCGCGATGGTTATTGTCGCTTTTGTAGGTTGTGAAATCGACTTTTCGAAGGAGTTTGGACTCATGATGCTTCAGTTTCCGTACCATCTTGTCCTGATCTTTTCTGTGCCGTTGCGATGATGTTTTAGCGGGGTGAAAGTTGAGCTCAAAATAATTTTGGATGTCCCAGTGCCGGGGGCGGAAAAACTATTGCCGACACTAGTATTTTGTCGATACACCTACCTACCCAGAAGGAATTCAAGGAGTGCTTGGGCATTCGCAACATCATAATGGCACCTCCACGATTAGAGTGCCTCAATTCCATGAGGACGATCTGTCGAAAGGTTCCGGGCCTCAAAGCGAGCTTTTCGACGTCTCGTTCTTTCCGCGCTGGTGAGCAAAATATCTCTTCCCCGAACAGCACAGTTTGTAACGATTCCTAGACGGACCGCCGACACCCTCATCCCATTTCGATGACATCGATAGTCTCGGCTCTTCGGAATCTCCAGCTGCCCAGATTCCAAGTGCTCTGCGCCGACCAGTCAGCGAAACGACCATCCTCTCAAGACGACCCAGCCTTGGTGAATATACACCGAAGTCTGGAAATGCCCAGTCTACACAGCGCCTTTCGAAGATTTTCAATGATTCTATCAATATGAAAAACGAGCGGATTCGTCGGGAATCTATGGAACTAGCGCCCAGAGACTCGAGTTATGGGGAATCGACTACTGTGCCTACCACGGAGGAAGAATTGAAATCGCACTCCTTGAGGTCTAATTTAACCAGATGGATTACGAGACGCTTTAAAGAGGGAGATGTGTATTCGCCTCATGACTTGAGTTGGGTGGAGATGAGCAAGTGGAAGAGGAGAGGACGGCCAGCCCAAGATGCTTTTGATGCGCTGGATTTGAACCCTTTGGATCATTATAGAGTATTTTCGCCTTTCAGTCTGGACCGTGGCCAACGATGCTAATAATGAACAGAATTTCTCTATGGTTTCCGAATACATGACGGCTATGGGAAGGATTAAGCATTCAAAAGAAACTGGGCTGAGACCTGTAAACCAGAGGCGGATCGCGAGAACTATCAGGAGGGCAATTGGGATGGGACTTACTCCTAGTGTGCATAGACACCCGGAGATTTTGCAGAAGATCATTGCGAAAAAGCCTTTTTCTTTAAGGTGATTTCAGTAAGCTTTCTCTGAGTAGGAGAAAAGCGACTGTATTATGTATGTTATTCATGTACAAAAGGTATAGGTGACTGGAAATAGATCATGTTATTGCAACAATCCTGCGAGTGTTTTTTAGCTTTTATTCATCATGCTATACAATCTAATAGAGCTAAATTCAAGATATAAAGTCACCATCTATTTCCTATCCCCCACAGTAGTGAGTTTAGCGTCATGACAATTTGTTGACCTCGGGAGAACCTCGGTACATGCTTTACATATCTATTTCAGCCTTGCGCAGTAACCACATGGAAACTTTCAAACTCCCTTCAAGAATACACACCAAATTCAACGGACCCCTACATCGCAACCATGTCGGGTAGACGTGACTTCCTCAACCAGCCGGCGCCAGAAAATTACGTTGCAGGTCTTGGTCGTGGTGCTACTGGATTCACAACGCGATCCGATTTGGGTCCTGCGAGAGAGGGACCCAGCGAGGACCAAATCAAAGAAGCGCTCGCAAAACGAGCAGCACAACTTGGAGCAGCAGCGCCAACTGCCTACGGGGCTACAGAAAAGAAAGATGACGACGAGGATGACTCAAGATTTCAAGATCCGGAGAACGAAGTGGGTTTGTTTGCTGGAGGCGCATTCGATAAAGATGACGATGAAGCAGACAGAATTTACCAAGAGGTAGATGAGAAGATGGATAGGCGGCGGAAGGTCAGAAGGTTGGTCTCTCCATTCTCATATTTCTACTCCCCATGTTCCCGAGTCACAGATGGTTTATCATTTTTGCGAATAGATGAACAGATTACCGACGTTTCTACCTACAGGGAAGCACGAGAACAGGCCGAACGAGAGCAGTACGAGCGCGATAATCCAAAGGTCCAGCAGCAATTTGCAGATTTAAAACGCGCCCTTTCAACAGTCAGCGATCAGGAATGGGCCGAATTACCTGAAGTGGGAGATCTGACGGGAAAGAACCGGAGAAGCAAGCAGGCGTTAAGACAGAGGTTTTATGCCGTCCCGGATAGTGTTATTGCTGGTGCTAGGGACTCGACTGAGCTAGGAACAACAGTTGCGGATGATGGAAACCCGGGAGATAACCAGGACGGAACCATGACCAACTTCGCGGATATTGGTGCTGCCAGAGACAAAGTTTTACAAGTCAGATTGGACCAGGCTTCTCAGGGCAGTGGAACCGATTCGGTTGCCGGTAGCTCGACAAATATCGATCCCAAAGGATATCTGACAAGTCTAGCTAAATCGCAAATCGGTGATGGTGCAGAACAGGTTGGAGATATTAAAAGAGTGCGAGTTCTGCTAGAATCGGTCATTAGAACAAATCCCAAACACGCTCCTGGCTGGATTGCTGCTGCAAGATTGGAAGAATTGGCTGGGAAGACTGTAGCAGCTCGAAATGTGATTGCTCGAGGATGTGAGTTTTGTCCGAAGAGCGAAGATGTTTGGCTTGAGAATATTCATCTCAATGACAACCACAATGCAAAGATTATTGCTGCCAACGCAATAAAGAAAAACGATCGATCGGTGCGGTTGTGGGTTGCAGCTATGGAACTTGAGACAGAATCTCGTGCAAAGAAATCAGTCATTCGAAAGGCTCTAGACCATATTCCACAATCAGTAATGCTATGGAAGGAGGCGGTTAATTTGGAGGAGGATCCCGCAGACGCGCGACTTCTTTTGGCAAAAGCAACAGAAATTATACCTCTTTCTGTAGAACTCTGGCTTGCACTTGCGAGGCTGGAGACCTCCGAAAATGCGCAAAAAGTACTGAACAAAGCCCGAAAAGCAATTCCAACATCGCATGAAATTTGGATAGCAGCTGCTCGGCTCCAGGAGCAGATGGGAGGAAATGCCGCTAAGGTTAATGTCATGAAGCGTGCAGTCACCGCTCTGGCAGAAAAATCTGCTATGTTGAAGCGTGAGGAGTGGATTACGGAGGCTGAAAAGTGCGAGGAAGAGGGTGCAATTTTGACCTGTGGTGCAATCATTAGGGAGACTTTGGGATGGAGCTTGGATGAGGACGACGACCGAAAAGAAATTTGGATGGAAGATGCAAAGTCGAGCATCGGACGAGGCAAATACGAAACTGCTCGTGCGATGTATGCTTACGCGCTTCGAGTCTTCGTCAACAGCAGAAAATTGTGGCTTGCTGCTGCCGATTTGGAGAAAAATCATGGAACGAAAGAAGCCCTGTGGCAGCTCCTCGAGAAGGCAGTTGAAGCTTGTCCTCAGAGTGAAGTGTTATGGATGATGTTGGCAAAGGAAAAGTGGCAAGCTGGAGAAATCGATAATGCGAGAAGGGTCTTGGGTCGGGCCTTTAACCAAAACCCAAATAATGAAGATATCTGGCTTGCTGCCGTAAAGCTGGAGGCCGAGAATAATCAACCAGAGCAGGCAAGAGAGTTACTGAAAACAGCAAGACAAGAAGCGCCTACCGACCGTGTATGGATGAAGAGCGTGGCCTTCGAGCGTCAATCTGGAGATATCGAAGCTGCGTTGGATCTGGTTAATCAAGCATTGCAACTATTTCCAAGTGCCGCGAAGCTATGGATGATGAAAGGCCAAATCTATGATGGAGAAGGAAAGGCGCCACAGGCTCGTGACGCATACAGCACAGGCACAAAAGCATGCCCTAAATCAGTGCCATTATGGCTACTCTACTCTCGTCTTGAAGAGAGAGTAGGCTCAATCGTCAAGGCTCGTGGTGTATTAGATCGTGCCCGATTGGCAATCCCCAAATCTCCGGAATTATGGACCGAATCCGTCCGTATTGAGAGGCGTGCAAACAACATTTCACAAGCCAAAGTTCTCATGGCAAAAGCTTTGCAGGAAGTTCCTAATAGCGGTCTCCTATATTCTGAGTCCATTTGGTATCTAGAGCCACGAACCCAGCGAAAACCCCGTGCACTGGAAGCGATCAAGAAAGTCGACAATGATCCCCTACTGTTTGTCACCATCGCTCGGATATTCTGGGGCGAGAGAAGACTTGAGAAGGCGCAGAATTGGTTCGAGAAGGCCATTATCTTAGATAGTGACTTGGGTGATACGTGGGCTTGGTACTACAAGTTCTTGTTGCAGCATGGCACAGATGTAAGTGAAGTCGAATCGTACGACACAACTAAATCTAACATTCATCCACAGGAAAAACGAGCAGACGTCGTGTCAAAATGTATCACGAGCGAACCTCGCCATGGCGAACACTGGCAGGCGGTTGCAAAGGATCCCAAGAATGCTAAGATCTCGATAGAGGATATCCTGAAGATTGTTGTGGGGAGATTGGATTAGGCTGAGGCTTCTAATTGGGGCTTTGCTATGTGTAAGATAGGAAAATAGGTGTATAGCCTCCACATATCTGATTAACAGATCGTGAGAACGATTGAAATGATAAGTGATTTCTCACCCAATCGGTTCACTTTGCTAGTCGCCTGTGACTGTCACTGCCTGAGCACTGTTGAGGACTAATCCTTATTCTATCCGAGTTTTGACCTCCATAAATGTCGGGGTTCACATCCATTACAATTCAATTTGCTACGGGCTTCTGATTTCAAAATTCCTGACCTTAGTATACATACAGTCCTATGTAAATACTCGAATAGGATGACTTGTGACGGTAGACTTGAAGTTATTGAGAATCGTTCGATGGAGATGCAGGATTACGATTCCGTAACTGCTTCTAGACGTGCTAAGACAGTTGTAAAAGAAGGAGTACCTTAGGACCATATTCACGAACTCCTACGTTCTCTAGCAGGCGTATCGGATGAATCGGCAATTCTTCGAATTGTTTTCAGGGAAACCTGTCTCAAAAATGGGGTCGCTGAGGAATTGTTGCTCGCTCAGGCACAGCAGTGACGTCTTTTCCGGTTGATTGAAGCATCATTGCTAATCAAGAGGATCTGGATTCCAAATATCAAGAGAATATCATTACGTCACAGCACGTTGGATAAGTCATGTTACTAGTAACCGCAAGAAAGTTCTCAAAATCGCGTCTGTCATGCCTCTCCTTGTCCCTCTTCGCGGGGTTTTTTGTCGCGTAGTTTGCAGTCTGCTACGCATTGAATTGGACAATTCGTTATATGGAAACTTGATCATGAAGACTTGATCATATACTGCCGGTACTCGCGGTTTGTTCAAAAAAAGCAAGTTCTTGCATACATTCGTTAAGCGTATATACGTAGGGAAAAGTTCGAAAAAGAAAACAGCTTAAATGACCGTATCCCCATGGTTTTTCCCCAAATCCATTCCGTCCATTACCAGAACCCCCATATTTAAGTCAACCTATTTACATGTTCATACAATCATAAAGACATTCCATGCTGGTCTATTTTCCCATGTCGTGGCCGATGGACCTCGCTTAACCCCTGATGTGATCCACAACTCCAAACTCTAATTAAAGGGGCTCATTTGAGGTGGTGGCATTATTCCATTCACCCCAAGAGGCCTGATGTTTCCTTATAACGCCCTTCCGTAAAAGTCTTGGGTGGGCCTCTCATCGCTTAGCCTGCCTCCAGGGAGAACTTGCACTCGACTACTATAATCTCTTCCTATTGTTTCTCTCGGATCATATTGAATGACTAGATCGCCTTTTCCAGCTTCAATATCGATTGCTGAACCTGAATCGTAAGATGGAAACATTCGATGAAATTGTATTGGCCGAGCAGTGGCGTGTGAATCCCTTCTCTGCGTGCCAATCGATGAAGATGAAGGACCAGGACGATGCACGGCTGTTGGATAGCTCGGGTGTTCTACTGGACTTGCACTTCCTGAGTCAATGGAGAACATTCTTACCCGACTTTCTATTTCTTTGCCTCGAGCTCGTTCTTCGTCGCTCAGCTTTCGTGTTAAGCTTGGTAGGCGTGCAAACTCCAAGCTTTGTTCCTTTTGACTATCTTCTGCTGCTTTTCGAAATCTTTTATGTTTGATAGCGGTCATGATCCCACACCCGCTGAATACTAAGTCACGGTATTGACGCCATGATTTTGTCGTTCCGAATACCAGGAATGTGACAAGACTTGCTGTCACCCCTGGTGCAAAGAATGCGAGGTCGGTAATGGCGCCAGAAGGCTCAAGGTTTGGTCCACCGGACAATGCCAAATTTGCGTTCATTGCCAAATGAAAGAAATTAAAAAAGACAACAGCTACCACAAAAAACCTGCAATATATTAGCAAAAGAAAGTGGCTGGGTGAAAAGCAAATATCCAATGTGACTTACGTCATTATCGTGAAGCCGATACAAAAGCGAATGATTAAACTTCTGTCGTATAGAGCATCTCGAGTGCCGTCAGATGTGGTAACTCCAATTTGACTCTCTTCTGTATTTAATGCTGGAGCACGCCTCTCTTTGGATCCGCCAGAAGCCCACCACCCCCCTCTTCCGCCAGTCTGTAACACCAAGCGTCTGGTTTTAATATATTTGAACAACGTCAAAAACATCAAGATAGCTCCAATCAGCGAGCCCAAAATCACTTCTGGAATCAGCCATCTTCCTGAGCCGCATTTTTCAGGGGACTGTAACATACTTGTAGAATTAGCAACAACGAAAAATCCCGGAATATTATCCGCGATGACTTCGGATTGCATCAAGCCAACCGTAAAAGTGGGGTAAATAACTGAAAAGATTTTGGAGGCTGGTGCCAATTTAGGGCGCCAATTTCCTAACCAAGTCGCCTTAATATTCCACGAGCCGACAAATAATAACGTGGCCCTATCTCTGGAGTCAATTAAGCACTGTAGAGATATGATGGGGTATCTATACCAAAAGAGGATGTTGAGTGACATCACATTGTAAGTATAAAATTCTGGTTAGAATTAGCGAGAATTCAAGATTCAAGGAGAAATTTGATTCGTACGGATATAGAATAGTGCATCATCTAAACCTCCTGCGGCACCACCAAAGGCTCGAGCTGGGTGTCTTAAATTTTCAAGAGCTCGCTCGTACTGGAGTTGTTTTATATTTCGCCAGTTCACTGCGTAATGTATCTGCTGGACGATGGACGCAAACGTGCTGACGGACGTAAATGTGGCAATCTGCACAACATATATTCAGTATTATTCTGTAAGAA
This sequence comes from Hymenoscyphus fraxineus, assembly GCA_900184765.1. Taxonomy (NCBI): domain Eukaryota; kingdom Fungi; phylum Ascomycota; class Leotiomycetes; order Helotiales; family Helotiaceae; genus Hymenoscyphus; species Hymenoscyphus fraxineus. Next base: position 537,417 of record LT855411.1, read on the forward strand.
TGTTGTAAGAGTAGAAGGGATAAAGTTTCGCAAGACTAGCAAGAAAGAGTCAGGATTTTTCCTCTCAAAAATCCTCGCAAAAGGAAACATTTCACTCTGGGGAATTGAGTACTCACAATGCTCACGTCTAAAACTTCATTAGCGCTGCTCTTATGTCAGTTCTTGATGTACACTTACAGGTAAACCTCTCCCCAAAGCTCCAAAGCAAGAATGTCAACAACATAGCCAAAATCAGACATATTGTCGAGTAAACGAGGAGGACAGCTGAATTTACAACCGCCTCATGGGGAACTCCCCCGCCCATTTATGTCTTTCTCTTAACCAAATTTCACCTCTTTCGTTTCGTATTCGACGAGTGGCTGTATGACTTTTGTTTTTTGCTGCTGTCATTACTTTTGTGGAGTCGTTGTCGTCGATATGCAAAAACAAAAGCGTAAGGCAAGCCAAGAAGGGAGACCGAGAGATAAAACCGGGTATGTAATTGATCTTCTTCATGGATATATGACCTGTACGAGTATGAAGTCAACGCTTCACGGGATCGGCCCTCGGTCCATGTACGATACATCAGATTGTGGGGAGCCGATGTTGCCAGAAGCATAACGAAACCCCGAGTAATAACAATTCCCGACTACCGGTAGGTACTGTCTTTGGTACACACTCCGGAAAATTCTTGCTATTGCGCCATCAAGGGTGCCGAAAAAGGCTGGCGGTTTCACTTTGAAGATGCGGGGTTAAGCTTGAATCCTACAAGAAGAGGGGGGATGTTTGGACGGCAGGCGAGAAGCGATGATGTACGCCATGACTGCTAAAGACGAATAAGGTAAGGTACATACGACTGTCATCCTTTTTGGGAAGAATTTTGCGTTTGTAGCGAATCATTCAGGGGGGTTCAAAATCTCGATGCTTTTCAACGCACATATCGTGACATCAAGGGGGCTGCAGCAAGACGAACCTTTCCAAGGCGCTATGCACTGGAAGCGAAAGGGTGGTGTTCGTCTCAACGTTTTATCCCAACCGTCGAGTTCCCGAGTTTCAAACGCACGGCACGAATGAATACTGTACTACTGTAGTACCAGTACAGTACTCTCCCCCCCCCTTATTTAAATGTTAATCGTGAACTTTATTATTTTGCGGGCGCACGGTAGTTTTGCCATACAAAATTTAGTGCATGAAGCTGTCAGAAATAACCTCTAATTAGNAGAGTAGTAAAAATGAAAACTTTCGGCTGATATTCTCACGTGCATGGCCCACGACCTCCCGCAGACGTTATGTATTGTTACTGTAGAAAGAAGAGATTTTGACATGTTGCTAGAAGCAACGGCTTTAGAGCGAAGTCTTGCCATGGTCACGAGAATGTTCTTTTCATTCTCAGAAAGCCATAGTCTATCCTGAAAATTTGTTAGCACTGTTAGCCACTACAGTATCATGCTCCATGATTCTGACATTTAGAGGGTGGAGAGGATTCAAACATTAGCGAAGGGTCCCCATAAAACCTCGCCGTCTAAGTGTCATTCTCCATTTTTCTCGGAGCAAAGCCTATAAAATTAAAGGAACCCTCAAGAGGGGATTGACAGCCTTATGGCTTTGGTGGACCGTACCGTGGCAAACTGTATGTCTCTTGTGCTTCGAGCCACTCAGAGTCTGCGCGAGTCTACGCTGATGGAGTCTCGGCTCATTGAATTTGGTGCAGAACTACACTGAAGAATCCATTGTTACTGTTCCTCGTTTACTTCGCTTTCCATAGCAATTACTCCTGCGTTTTAAAGTGCACGATAATCATATCCTACAAGCACTTCGGTGGCTCGGAGCGTATAAGACATATCTGCTATTCTCGCCACCCATACCGGTAGGTATGCCTCAAGAACGATTTACAACGGTATTCAATTTCGAACGGGGTGTGGCCCGTTCCACCCGTTACTGTACAAGTTGCATGTTCAGACGAGATGAAACCCACCTCCCGTACTTGGTTTACAATACATTACTACCATGCGAATGAACCAATCAGTCTGCCTTTAATCACACCCACATTCCACATGTGGCACAAACAAGGGTTTGTAGATACTGTACTGTAGGTAGTTTTTATTTTTCTACAGCGCTTTGGTATTTTGTTCACATTTTGCCTAATCACTATCGCATGCAGTCTACCTTAGTGGTGTCCCGAGTATTGTTGATTGGGCAAGCGCATAACTTGAAGAGAGTCTCTTCCCTCCAAAGCCAACCTTGAGTTTCTTGATAACAATCCAGCAAGACTGCTATCTCCTGGAT
>LT855411.1:539711-552867 GCA_900184765.1 Hymenoscyphus fraxineus
CATTTCTCTGAAAGATTGCTTTGAGTAAAAGACAAGAATATACCTTGAACGCTTCTGTGTTCCTAGGGCAGCCATGAAAAGGGTTTAGAAATATGGCTGGGAAGCAAGTTCACACGCCACCTTTCGTACTGCCTTGGGGTCAAAGCATTGAGCGTTTCCACCAAAATTCGAAAGTTACCCCACAAAACTGATGATTTGCAATCAGTTCCCTTGGAGGACGCTCGAAAGAAAGCGGTGTTCGTGCTGTTTTGGTGAAGCGGATAATAATACCCCTCCGTGTGCTAGGCCAAATCTAGAAGGCAACCCCCAAAGAAGGAACATGCCCGTTTGAAAAAATTCGAGATGCCGCTTCTTTAGGGAAAGTGGCATGTATTGTGCAAGTCATCATTACAGTACATGACCCCGCTTTCTGAACTGTTCTATCTAATTGTGCATAGTTATTGGGAGCACCCTCGGGAGTCGGCTGACTTTGAAAGTTTGAGTGGGATACGTCCTTGCTACATGTATGTTGAATTCCAATGAGAGCAACCGGTGGCTTGGCGATCGCCCTGAACTCAACAGATGAGTTGTAAAAATCTAGGTACCATGAAAGATGGCGTTTCTTTCAGTTCAACATTGCCACATTTGGTACCAATGACGTTGTGGTCCTATTGAAGATATTAGTCTTGAAGTTTTTGACTATTGTGACGGCCAGAAAAACTGTACTGCGCCGCAAACGAGGACGAATTTCATATAACTATCTCTAGCTTCCTAGATTTAATAGATACCTACAAAGAAAGCATATACGCGCCAGCTAAACATTTCTTTGCAACTGAAAATGTTCCATCTTCGTTTGCAGGCTTACGTTGCGCTTAGGTAGATACGTAGATAGGCAAAACTCATGATCAGCAGTCGGAAGATGCCGACTTGCGACATCCTCGATAAAGGGTAAATACATCATTAGTTGTTCCGCTCACGCCTCAAGACTCGTTTGACTAGAAGGCCTAAAATAACCGACTTAGTTTTACTACCAGTAATCTACTTGAGATTTGCAAAAGAGAAATCAAAGCTAATCTTTCTAGAGTTTGAGTCTTTCTGTTACAATACCATTCTCAGGAGTTGCATGAAGAGCAATAACATTGCCCTTGACAATTCCAAGCATATAAGCCAGATACTTGGTTGTCGTGACCACAAGAAGTGTTGTACTTATATTGCACGAAATAGCCTTCTTTAAGGGGGGGAATAGTACTATATAATTATATTTATTTAACGTTTCTTATCTTAGCTATTTCCAGATATCATACCTTTAGATAACTATATCCTCTAGTATATAGAAGCTCTGATTATAGCCGTAATATGTACTTAATACTATCTAGGTTTAAAAAAAACGAGAGTTTTTAACTCTAATAAACCTCTTATCTCTTCAAAGCAATGGCCAAGTTAAGCCATCATCCACGAACGATGATATCGACCAAGATGAACCGATCACGTGTTTCATGGCCACGTCAGCCCCCACCCCCCCTTTTCGCAATTATATAGCAGAGGTTTTCTCGTCTAATTTAAGCTCATTAGAGCGTTGTCAACCTACAATCTTTGCCCATTCTGTCCGCGATAGATGATAATAACTTGCCAGTATTAGTATAGAAAAGTATAACCTTGTTAAAACTGCAAGATAGCTTTTAGTATATAGTCAAACGGACACTTATAGCAATAGCCATGTAAGAATTATATAATTCCTGAATGCCCTCTTTAAACTCCCTGTAAGTACTTAGTGTACCTTTCTATACCTACATGTCCCTCCCTGTAAGTACGTTGTCTTTCCAACCTATTATTCTACTTTGTAAGACTCTACTTTTATTATACCCCTATACCCTATTACAGTAGTAAAAAGATCCGACTTTTTCAGACACAACTCCCGCAAGGATCAGAGTAGTATCAAACCACAGCGATGCCAAAAGCCACACACCCAAAGGTCCAAAACACAAAAACGCAAGAAAAACAAAAACTGCTTTTAAAAAAAGAGAAAACAAAAGAATCCCCTAACCACCCCTCAAACTTCTATCCAAGAATAATCTCATACCACTTATCCCCAATCTATCTACAAACCCCTCACTCCTTTCTCACGAAATCAAAACGTCCTTCATCTTCCTCAACAGTGATTACTACAGTACTCATTACAACGAGCATGCGCAACCGACTTCACATCCTACATCTTAGAACACATTTCATTATCCTAATATTCCTGTAAAGAGTCACGCTAGGGAAGTGGTTCAACCCATCAATCATACCTGTAGATACTATCAAACCTCACTTCCTCATCTCTCAAGTAAGATTATTAACATTGAGATTCCTAGCTTTGAAACTACCGTTATGCGTTAAGGGGTAGTGTTGTAAGCGATCAATAGAGGTTAAAAGCATACAACGCATTTCTGAAACTTTTCCTTGTAGATAATTACTTCTTGCATTGCATTGACAAAGGAAGGGGAAGAGTAAGGGCAAGTGATAGTCCACCATAAACCCCCCACGCAACTCGGAGTCAAAAATCCCATCCACCGTCCTCAAAAACTCCAAGTATCAATTTCCCAAGGTGCAGGCTCCCATGCGAAGTGCAACAAAACTTCAAACTTCCAGAATAGGAAAGGTCAATGATAAGGAGATATATTCACTACGCATATCACGGCGAAGTCGGGGACTGGAAGGTCCGTTTGCCGTTTGCCGTCTACCTCTGTAGCAATCTTCTTTGGGTGTTGATCTTAAGCGAGGGAGTGAGGATTTACTACGCATATCACGGCGAAGTCGGGCAATCTTCTTCGGGTGTTGAGTTGATGTCTTAAGCGAGGAGAGAGGGGATTCACTAAATACAGTATTTCCCGACAAGGTCTATCCGTCCTCCATAGTCCGCACTCCAACAGAAACTTATCAACCAATGAATCAAAATCATGCGAAAGTAGTTAAGTACTTGCTACTTACAATACCACGCCCGACTCTAGCTGTATCCAAACACTCACCTCCCCCCTCACCACAACAGCGGGCGAGACTCTAGAGCAAGCCAGCAATATAGACTACCACCCATGATTGAGCATAGAGAACAGTGCAATTACAAGAGCCTAGCTATCTATACTTACCATCTCACAATCTCCTCCTCCCTTCCTCTCCCACACCCCTTTGAAAAATCTATCTTTAGCTTTAAGTACCTCCTCGCTACTCATCCCCAACGCACCTCGACTCCATTCCATTCCATTCCGTCAAGTACTGCACTAAGTAGATTACACACAGACAGAGCCGCATCAATACAGATACATATCACCCCAAGCCCCCAAGCCCCCAACTTCCCAACTCCCTTCAAGTGTATATATACATCCCAAGCAATCCCATAACCCGGAATATAAACTCTTCTCCCGTCGTTCCAAGGGCACCTACCTACCATCAATACTTAAAAGTCCTCTTACAAGTACTCCTACAACCGATAAGAAATCATTAAACCCACCTTACCTGACTAACAAACTATACTAGAGCTACATATACTATCTCAACTACCCACGTCCTCGTATCGTAGGTGATTGATTCATTAGACAAGAAAGGATATGATATAATAGTTTGTATATAAACCACATCAGATGAATGAGTACAAGAGGTGATGAGTATTACAAGATATTCAACTATTAATCCTCCCCTACATCGTGGAATACCCTCTAGGAAATGTACTCCTAATGTATACGAAAATATACGACACCTGCCGCGGGCCGTCCCGGGGTATAAAACTATCTTAAACGCGTATATTCTTATACACTAATAGCAGGCGTAAAACCTTAAATTATATACTAAAGACGTAGTTCTTATAGAGATATACTTATAGAAATTATAACGTTAAATCTACTTTATTCTCCTACGAAAACCTATAACTATATATAACTATCTAATTATATAATAAGCGAGATCTAAACTACTTATTATACTAAACTCCTCTTATACTACCTATATCTACCTATATAATCTATAAAAAATATCCTATAAAATATTCTAAGAAATCTAATTATACTACTATCCTCTAAGTACTAAGAACAGTCCGTATCTACTATAAAGAATCCTTTTATAATAAAGAACTCCTACTCTTATCTTTTTTAATAAATCTACCTACCTAGATCTAATTATATATCTTATTTAAAGAACAACCCTATAAAGAATAACCCTATAATAAATACTCCTATAAAGAAACACCTTAAGCTCTATCTTATATATACTAATCCTAGGGTTAATCCTAGCGTTATTCTTATATCTTATCTAATATACTATAAATAGATTAAAGTTAAAGAGTAAGTTAGGTAAGCTATTTTAGATAAAAGGGAGTAGACTAATAATAATATAGAAGTATAAGGATTAAGTAGCTAGATTAAAGATACAAACCTAATATAAAGAGCTATTATCTATCTAGATCTATTACTTATTATAGAATATTAAAAAAGAAGATAGTTATAAGGTTAAATTAAATAAATCGCTCTACTTTAATAATAAGAAAAGTTTTAATAGTAAAAGAATAAACTTTTATAAATAATTCTAAGAAAATATAATAGTATCTTCTAGTTAAAATATTACTTTCTATTTAAACCTTACCTTCTTTAATAATAGTTAGTCCTTAATTATTAGTTTAATTAAATATATTTCCTATTCTAAAAAGCTATATTATTCTTAATATAATCTAAGTACTAAATTTACTTCCCTATAGATAATTCTTACCCTATATATATACTAATCCTAACGTTATTCTTTTATAATCTTATTTAATATACTAGCGTCTTCTCTTATATAGAGTTATATTCTTTTACTATCTAGCTTTTCTTTAATCTAGATTCGAGGGGTTATTAACTAGTATATATATCTTTCTAATTATCTTTTAAAAGGAGTTATTCTTATTATCCTAAAATTAGGTAAGTTAAAACTAAAAACCTTTTATTAAGTAGTAGAGATATAAGGTATAAAGATAGTTAATATAGCCTTCTTTAGGAGTTATATTCTTTTACTATCTAGCTTTTCTTTAATCTAGAATTAAGGGGTTATTAACTAGTATATATATCTTTATAATTATCTTTTAGAAGGAGTTATCTTTATTATTCTTATTATTCTAAAATTAGGTAAGTTAAGGCTAAAACCCTTTTATTAGGTAGTAAAGATATAAGGTATAAAGATAGTTAATATAGCTTTCTCTAGGGTACTAAAGTAGATTAAGTAGATCGTATATATACTAGCCTTAGTATTACTAACGGTTTAGATACTATTATATAAGCCGACGTTGTTTATTAGTATTATATAAAGTATAAAACAATCTTTATATACCGGCCTTAGTATTAATAGTTTTAATACTATTAAATATAGGTTAGATAAGTAACTTATTAATATCCTAGTCTATAATAGACTAAGGTATATAGTTATAATACTCTAGTACTATAGTTCCGCTAATAACTATAATATTTCTACTAATTACTTATCTCTCTAATATAGTTAGACTAGTATTATTATTTATTATAAACGTTAAGTTTATTTCTATAGCTCTTATTATAGTTCTATTAACTTACTTTATAGGACTAACTACTAACTTAATATTACTACTCTTTATTATTATAATAGGCTTTAGATAGCTTAAAGCTAGGATAGAAACCTTTTTATTCTCTTTAATAGAAATTATACTACTATTAGGAGCCCTAGAACAGCCTCTAGCTTAAGAAGCGGGTTTAGGTAGGCTAGGAAAGTCTATAGGATTAACTAGCCCTTTATTCGAGGCTACTATATATTAAGCTATTATTATAGAAGCCTGTAAGGGCTAATTAGTAATAGTATATATACCGGCTTTAGTATCGCGTATAGTATATATACTAATCCTAATCCTAATCTTAATCCTAACGTTACTTTTCTATAACCTTATTTGATCTATAGTAAATAGTATATATTATACTATACCTCTATAATCTATAATCGACTTTATATACCTCCTTTATATCTAAGATCCTATCCTATCTATAAATAATATCTCTAAACTTTATATATTATACCTATTATATTATTAAGATATAAACCTTTAATACTATACCTATTATATTATTAAGNCACCTATTATATTATTAAAATATAAACCTTTATTAAGGCCTATAAGTTCTAATCCTTAGTCTTCTATAATCTAGTCTAAGTAGTATATATTATATATAGTAGTCTTAATATTACTAATAGTTTTAATATAATACTATTATATAAGCCAACGTTATTCCCTTATACTCCTCTAAAGCCTACCTATATAACTACTAGTTATTTAATTTAAAATCTTATTAAGGGCTACTAAGATATAGAGTAATAGTTATAAAGGACATAAAGTAATAGTTATAAAGAGCTAGTAATTATATATATAACGTAAAGTTGTTCTTATATAATATACTAAAGAGCTTACTCGGATAAGTACTAGTTATTAGATATTAAATACTATTAAAGGCTACTAGGACCTAGAGTACTATTTAGAAAGAGTCGGTAGGTATATATACTAAGTAAAGGATAGTATTAAGGTTGTATAGTAAAAATTTAAATATATATATTATATTACCTTAACTTAAAGTAAAAACCTTTATCCGAATATTAAAGAAACTATATATCTCTTACTATTAATATAGATAGTATTATTAAATCTTATATTAACCTCTAACTTAAGGATAATATAGTTCCTTAAATTCCTTTCCGATAGGTATTATTATCTATTACGCTTAAGCCTCTATATTTACTACTACTATATTATATATTAAATATAAAACGCTAGATATTAAAGATTAAATAAGTCTTTTAGTAAGTAGTTTTTAAAAGTAAAATTATAATTAAAGTTACTTAAAATATAGTATAGGATAATACTAGTATATAAGAGTTTAATACTAATTTTCTAGCTTAGAAGAGTTCCTAGTAGTACTATATTTGCTACTATACCCCTTTATTTAAATCTATTTTATATAATAGTCGCCTATTCTCCTCGCGTACCCCTAAAGACTACTATTAACTATCTAGTTAGATTAATTAAAGGTAACGTTAAAGAAGATAGAAACTTTATTATTATTCGGAATACTAATAAGCTTACTTTAAATATAAGTAAATTTAATAATAAGACTACTACTATAATAGGTAGTAAAATAGTAAAGACTTATACTATTTTAGATTCTCTTAAATAATCTACTATAACTAAGTTAGTATTTTAGCTTCTCTTAAATAGTCTATTATAAATAGTCTACTATAACTAAGTCGGGTATATCTAGTTATTATATTTATTAAGAAGTTTTAGGATTCTATAAAGAAGGTAGTAAACTTAATAATACTTTTAATCTAATACTAACTAAGTAATTTCCCTACTAACGCCTTCTTAAGCTAATAATAGAATAATAGTAGGTAAGAATAGTATAAGAAGTAAGTATAAGGTAAACCCTATTACTAAAACTGTTTTCTCTCTAAACTAATATTTATTACTTTAGTAAAACAAGTCTACTTATATACCTAGCCTATCCCTATTAAGATAGTTCTCTAATCTTATAGATATAATAAGAATACTAGCTAAGAATATTAAACTATCTCTATAAAGCTAGTTCTCTAATCTTATAGATATAATAGGAATACTACCCGAGAATATTAGACTATCTCTATAAAGCTAGTTCTCTAATCTTATAGATATAGTAAGAATACTAGCCGAGAATATTAGACTATTCCTACTAAACTAGTTCTCTAATCTTATAGATATAGTAAGAATACTACCTAAGAATATTAGGATTATAAATTACTTTAACTCTAATATATAGGATACTTTTTTTCTAGATAGGCCCTTTAACTTTAATCTTAAGTTATTCTACTAAGCTAATATAGGAAGTAGTAGCTATAAGCCTACTAATAAATCGTCTTACTTTCTAGTAGGCTTATAAATTATCTTTCTTTCTTTTAGCTCTATTAATTAAATACTATTTAATAGATTTAAAAAACCCTATTTTCCTTTCTATTTTAAACTTACTAGCTTAACTATCCTAGCTAGTAAGCCTTTATTATCTTACTAGTAGCCTAATAGCTCTTAAGTTTAAATTCTATTAATTTTTAATAATCCTTAACTAGTCTACTTACTAGCCGGCTTAAATACCCTAATCTTAAATACCTTACTTAAGTTAAGTGTTTTATATAGTAAGGATAAGCCTATCTTTAATATATATATATAATTACTTTAATATTAGTTTATTATATTACTAGATAGGGTAATATTAGAAAATAAAACTTAGTTAAAGTATTCTAATTAAAGGTTTATTCTATATATCTATAAGAAGTTTTAGTTAGAGAATAGCTTTTACTATCTACTTAATTCTTTATCCTTTATCCTTTAAATACTTTTTAATATAATCTATTATAAATATAATCTTTTATAAAAATTTATATCTCTAGCCTTAGATCGGATATTCCTTGTCTATAATATCCGAGTTATAAATAATTATAACCTCTCCTACTTAAAGTCCTACTACTAACTTATAAGTAAAGTTATCTAGGAAATCTAAGGCTTTAATCTAGTATAAGGTAAAAGATCTACTCTTACTAGTAACCTTATTAACTTCCTTCTCTCTATTTAGGTCCTATCCTATATAGGCCTTATATTAATAAATTATACGTAAAAGGTAACTAATAATAAATTCTATTTATTTATTTTATACCTTTATAAGAAACTAATAATTATCTAAACCCTTAAATATATTAACTTTTAAAGCCTTATATATTATAGCTACTCTATATACCTAGTATACCTTTCTACTAATATAATTAAATAATACTAGAAGATTAAATATATTATTCTACTCTTATAGTAAGCTACTTACTATATTAAACCTTTAGAAAACTTATTATATAAGTTATATATTATCTATTAAGCCTAAAGCGTAATTATAACACCTTTATAAAATATAGTCTAAAGCCTAGTCTAAAGGCTATTATATAAAAAGATAAGTATTATTTTCTAGAGCTATATTTCTTAAAATATATAGATTAGAATATAGTAAGATTAATAGTTATAGATATATCTAAAAACTTTATTAAAAAAAGTATATAATAAGATAGCTAGGATTCTAGACTAAAGTTAGTATAGTAAGAAATATAAATATAAGTCTTATATAATACCTAAATAGCTTATACTAGAAGTATAATATTAAAACTACCTCTTATAAGTAAGTATTAAAAGTAAGTAGAATATATATATAAGCTTCTAAGTTCGCCTCTATTTACCTAAGTACTTTCGCGCTTATAGCGCTTATCTCTCTTATTCTAGTCTATATAAAACTAAAGTATTCTAAAATCGACTCTATACTAATATTACTATATCTATAACTTAGAAAACCTACTTATAAGGTATATTAGGATATATAAACGCGTTAGTAATAAGTACCTTAGACCTTATACTATATCTGGATTATAAAACACCCTCTACGCTACCTAATTAGGCCCTTCTAAGTATTAACTTAAAGTACTTACGTAAGGTCTATAACTATATATTCTTATACTTACCTTCTCTATCTTTAACTTTTATCTTAATAACCTTTTACTTCTTTTCTCTTTACTCCTTTTATCTTATCCTATAATAGTCTTTATATCTTACTTACTTCCTTCTTTTATATCTTTTATAATTCCTCTTAAAGATTCTTACTATATCTTATAGGTAGAATATAAGTAACTCTAATAATTATAGTAGGTTAAATAACGCCTACTATAATTAATATAACCCCTCTTTAAATACTAATACTCTCTTAGGTTACTAGGATAGTAGTAGCTATAAAGTAAGTACTCTTTTAACTACTTTAACCCTACTAATCCTTATAATTAGCGTATCTTATTTAATAAAGAAAGTCCCTTAAAGGTAAAATATATAAAGAGTATAAATTATAACTAAAGACGTTATATTTCCTATTAAATAAATAAAGTAAAACAATTCTAGACTATACCTTCTAGATCTTATCTAGACCTAAGTTAGTAATAGCTCTCTTAAAACTCTACCTTTAGAACATATAGTATATTAAGTATTATAACCCTTATCTTAATTATATAGTCTAAATTATACTAATAAGTTCTAGATATATAATAACCCTTATCTTTACCTTTTAGTAAACCTTAAAGAAACTTAACTTAAAGATAGTATATAAATCTTTAAGATAATTTTATATATAAAAATACTTTAAAGTAATTCTATAATCTAGGTAAAGCGTATTTTTATTAATAAGCTAGTCTATATCCGGCCTAATCTAATCTCTAGTAAGGTTACTAATTTTAGTAAGATCCTTAATTTTAGTAATATAATTAAGCTTTATTTTAATAATAGCTATTCGAATAACGCCTATCTTAATAGGCCTAACGCCCCTTACTAATTCGTACTATATAATATCCTTAAAATATCCCCTAAAATCCTACCTATAATAACTTTAACTCTAGACTATTTATAATAATATCTAGGTCCTTTAATTAAAACCCTAATATAATTATTATAGTACTTAAGCTTTCTACTTAAAACAACTATCTATATAAGTAAGAGTTTAAAAATATTAATACTATTCCTATTACTTAATCTCTACTATATTATATCGGGCGTTAAGATATTTGTTATAAAGTAGAGTCTACTCCTCCTTCTTATATAATAGACCCCTAGAACCCTTTTATACCTATAGATACTTCGAAGGGAATTTCCTATAAAGGTAATAAAAAGAGTATACCTACTTATAAGATAAATAATATATAAATATAGTATTATATAAAAACTTTAATAGAAGAAAAATATAGAGTATTTAAAGAACTATTTAACAACCTAATAGCTCCTTTCTAACGCGAGTTCTATAAGTTTAAGTTTTCTTATATAAATAAGGCTAAGTTCTCTTAAAAGCTAATATAGACTTATTTAAAGGCGCTGATTTATAAATTCTAAGGTATAAAGTAATAATTAGGAAGTAGATATAAGAATTACTTAAAAAAATAAGAAGCTAGTAAGGCTATTAGTAACCCTATAGAAGTAAATAGTACTTTTATAGGTTATATAGTACCTATTTATAATATTCGCTATAAAAATAAAGGTAGACTAGACCTTTCTTTCTCCTATTTAAATTATAAGTAGTAAGGTTTTAGTATAAAGGCTTATAAGATATTAGTATAATAATATAATAATAATTCTTCCTAACCTTTATATACTTAATTAAAGNTGCCTTAATTAAAGATACTCCTATAAATACTCCTATAAGAGCTTTAAGTAGTAAAACTACCTCTATACTAAGATTAGTAAATAAGCGTATTTTAAAGCCTCTAATTTAATAACTATAGTCTTCTAATATAGAGCCTTCTACCTTAGAGCCTTCCGCCTTAGAGCTAATAGTATAATATAGAAGGGAGAATCTTAATAACGCTCTAAGGTCGAATAATTTAAATAATATATTATAAGAATAGTTAAGTATATCTTAGGTATAAATTATAAGCCTCTAGGAATCTAATATAAAGTTAATATAAGATATTAATAACCTAGAATATTATTTAGGATTAATACGTTTAAAAGTTAAGGCCTCTAAAAACAATTAATTATAAATTATCTATACGCTCTATAATAAAGTAGGACGCCTTTAAAATATATTATAAAAACAGGAGACTTATTTAAATAATACTTAGGTAAATTATTATAACTTAGCTAAAAGTACGACTAAGAGGGAAAGAACTCTAGCTAAGGATATATATAAAGTTTAAATAATACTCTTAAAAAACAAGTTTAAATATAATACTAAAAAGTTATATTTATTAATAAGTAGTACTAATTAGGAACAAATAGCTACTTAATTATTAAATACTATTCTCTATAAATTTTATAGGGCCGAGAGTAATACTTATACTATACTTAGACGTATATTAGATACTAGTATTATAAGTAGTAATAGGCCTTAGATAGTAAAAATATCTAGACCTTAGAAATATATTTATAATAAAATGTCCTATCCTTTTAATCCCTTTTTATCTAGCCCTAGTTCTTTAAGCCGAATAGATAATCCTACTTAGAGTACTACTTGTTCTAGTAGTATAATATAAAGGGTCCCTTAATTAACTATACCTTTTAGTAGAGAAAATCAGGGTTTAATCTATAGCTTATAGGGTAGTAGTAGTAGTAGCGCTTAGTAAAATCTAAATAGTAGTATAAGAATAGATAGTCCTTATATCTTAAATAAGGAATCTTATAATTCTAGTATACTAGTTCTTAGAAGTTAAAATAGAACCGAAGTCTTATAGACTCTAGAGGTAGAGGACAGATATTATTAATTCGAATTTACTAATAAGATAACCGTATAAAATAATAATAGATTATATTAAGAGAATTATCCTATAGGTAATATAGATCTTAATAATATAAATAATAATAATAATTTAATAAAGGGTAATAATAGTAAGAATAGCGCTATAAAGGATAGTAGTTTAAAGAGTAGTTCGAAGAGTAGTTTAGTAAGTAAGTAGTTATAAGTAGTAGTCCGAACGTAATTAGATAAAGGATAATATTTATAATAGATAAGGGTATAGTAAATATTTATAATTTATAAAGGTATAGTAGATAGAGTACTTTAAAAGTTAATTTAGTATTTTTCCCTTAATTTAGATATCTATAATTATACGCGATAGTTTTATACTTATAATATATTTTCAAGGTACTTTTTACTAAAAATAATAGCTATTTAACTTAAAGTTTCTTTTAAATATACTTTTTATAATATCTAGGTATACTAAGTATTTTAAAGAAGTAGTTTAGAGGTAATACCTAGTTATTAAATAAAATCTAAAAGTATTATTCTTTAGATATTAAATTTAGTTTAACTATAATTCTTATAAATCTATAAAATATATTAGTATAATCTTAATTAGTTAAAAATAAGTAATATAATAGATATATAGTCCTATATAGTAAGTAAATATATAGTAGGTGTAAATCTTTATAATTTTTTAAATATCTCTTCTTCTTCTTTATAATAATAAGTTAGTTTAGTATATAAGGCTTTTAAGTTATTCTTTATTAGAGTACTTATAAGTAATCCCTAAGTTTTAGATTTCGCTTCTTATATATATATATATAGTTTATATATTAGCCTTTTTAGAGCTTATTTACTAAAATTTACTAGATAAATAAAATAAG
>LT855411.1:562538-658553 GCA_900184765.1 Hymenoscyphus fraxineus
TTATTTAGATATTAAGGTTTTAGATCTTAGTTATCTAATGTTAAAATAAGCTTTATTAAGTTTTCTTCTAAGTAAAACTTAAACGTAAATATAGCTAGGTATTTTTAATCTCTTATAATATTTTATTATTCCTACTATTATTCTCTAGAATTATATAAAACTATAACTATAACTTCCTATTCTAATTATAAAATCCTCTATTATTACGTTTTTAACTAAGGCTAGGAGTAAGATTAAAGGATAGTTAATAAATATACTTAATAACTATATATATAAGAAAGTAGTCCGAACTAAGAGGGATACTATATATACTATTATAAAGATTATAGTATAAAAGGAAAGCTATTAGTAAGACAAACCCTCTAAGAATATATATATATATAATAATTATAGAGTTTTCTTTAAGTACTATAGAGTAAGTGTATTATTAGTATTAAAGAGGCTATTTTTAAACTAGATTAACTATATAATATAAGTATAGATAACAATTCTAGTAATAATACTAGAGATTATAGATAAGCTATAAAGTTAGATATATATAACGCCCTAAATAATAATTAACTAAGTATTAAAGCTATAAGAATCTAAGATAAAACTAGAGTTCGACTTAAAAGGTATCTTCTTAGCTAGTAGATTTACAAGGCTAGATTTTATAAAGGATTATATAGTACTATATATAATATATATTAGAGGTAGAATAAACTACTTAAACTAAATAATAATAATATTAGTTTTTACTATAGATTAGTANGGATATAGTAGAGTTACCCTTTAGTTTAAATAACTTAGTAGGGGAAGTATATTAGAAAGGTATTCTAGGATAAGATCTTAATATAGATAAGGAAGAAAAAGATAAGGATAAAGATTATAATATAGATAAAGAAGATAAGAAGGAAAAGGAAGTCGGAGAAGGATAAGAAGAATAGTATAGAGACCTTAATAATAGTATAATCTATAACTCCTATAATATAATTAATTCTAATATTAGAAATAGACTATAAAACGCTCTTCTAGTACTTTTAGGAGGTATATAAAGGAGGAACCTATTATCGAAATAACCTAATAAGGGCGTTTCTAAAATTCTATACTAATATACGACTACTATCCGACTATATAATAATTTAAGAACTTAATTAAAGGACTAGGTTAAACGTAACCTAGTATAATTATTATATCTATAGTTATATAGCTTTTATAGGTCTAGACAAAGATCTAGAAATATATTAAGCCCTAAAATATAGTAAGGTATAATATTATCTAAGATTATATAATAGATACTAAAGATCCTAAAAGTAATTTATTTATCTTTTCCTTATTATATAACTAAAGACTATATATTTATAATAATATATTTATAAACTTTTATATAATTATTAATACTAACTTCTTTAAGAAAACTAGGATAATATAATATAAGATATATTTAATAGGAGAGTCTACTAGGAGTATTATATATAAAAGTATAGTTTATTCTAAAGATAAGTTCTAAATACCCTTAAATATTAAGTAAGGCTAATTAGTAAGTACTCGGACAAATATAGGTCTTTAGTTATTATTAGATAGAGTATTAGTAACTAGACGTATTACTAGTAATATAACTCCTATTATCCTTATTAACCTTAGTCTTCCCCTAGAATATTAAATAAAGAGAGAAAATATACTATTAGTAACTTTAATTCTTAGACTATTTAAATATATATACTTAGATTCTTTCCTTTAGCTTCTAGTTTAAGAATTATAATAATTAAATACTAGAATACTAAATGTTTAGTATATAAAGTTAAAGGAAGATTATTTAGCTAGGGAATAATAATAATAAATAGAAGTATATATATATAGTAGGCCTATTAGTTATCTATAGCTAGCTCCTTAAATTATACTACGTACTTAGCTACTACTAGTAAGTACTAATAGCCCTACTTATATAAATATATTAGGTATAGTTAACCCTAGGAATATAATAAGACTATATAACTACTATTAGATTTAAGGAAAGAGGAGGCTAAGGATACTAAGTAGGAATAAGAAAAATAAAACGCTTTATATTCTATATTCGAAAGAAGAAATTAGGTATTACTCTCTTTAAAGGGATATATAGCTATTAATTAAAGAGTAGGACGCTCTTAAAGGACCCTTAAGGTTTAAAGTTAGTAAAGTATATAAAATAAAAAGAAAGAGTATTCTAATAGAGTTATAAAGTCTATACTTTATAGATAGTTTTCTAATTAATTATATATATATATTTCTTTTAAATATTATTCTATAACTTTATACTATTTAGGGGGGCTAGATTAAAGCTAAGAAGTAAAAGAAATCTTAGAAAGAACTAGGCTTTAAAGGTTATCTAAGGACTATAACTCTAGAGTAGGAATATATAATAGATAGTAAAGGGGATAATTTAGACAAATCTAGAGTAGAAGATAGTCTATCTAGGGCCGGGGTAGAAGGCGAACCTACTATAGGTATATATTCGTATACGATTCCTAAGGCTATATAAGTATAGATAAGGAAAATCTAAAGAACTTCCTATCTATTTATTCTAACTAGTTCTAGTAAAAGGCTATAACTAATTAATAACTACTATACTTTATATAAAGCTAAGGAATAGGAGGCTTTTCTCTATTAGGATAGGACTATACTACTAACTACTATTCCTAACTTTAATATATATAATATATATTTCTAACTACTTATATAGATTTATAGTATAGTANAATATATTAGTTACTATATTATAATAATAATCTAAAATAGTTATATAATTACTTATTAAATATATACTTATTACTTTACTTAAGTATATAGTTCTATTCTAAGAAGAAAAAATATATAACTTATACTATTTAGCTAAATATATTTAAGATATTAGTTTAGGCTATATATTTTAATCTCTTATAGTAGAAGTTTAAATAAAGGAAATAAAGTAAAAGGTTAGATTTATACTAGATATATACGCTAGTATAGTAAAAGCTATATATTTATAAGTACTCTAGAATATATTAGTTTAAGCTATACTACTTTTACCCTCTAAACCGCCTTTACTAAGGGATACTCCCTTTCTAATAGTCTTAGAGAAGTCTAAAAAGAAGTTAATAGATTATATAGTCGCCTTATTAAATATAAAATATAGAGAGGAATATTAGCTAGATTAAAAGAGTACTTTTAGAAAAATATATATTTTATAGAACTATATAGCGTTAATAAAAGAAGTATAGAAGAAGTAAAAAGCTAATTAAGACAATTATTAGGTTATATAAAAGTATTATAAAGAACTTTTTTTTAGTTTAGTACTTAAGTATATAATCTAATATAGCTTAGATAAGAGTAAGTTAGGTATAGTAGTATTTATTTAGAGGGTTTACGTTTAATATTATCTAGATTTTAGCTTATATTATTATAAAGGAGAACCTAGTCTAATAAACCTAGTCGATATAAATAGAATCTTTAAAGTTGTTAGTAGGATTTAGATTAATCCTATAAATAAGGCTAAAAGGTAGTATTTTATTATTAGAGGGTAAAATATAGAGAAGAGGAAGTTATTTTCTCTTAGGAATTAGTAGTTAAATAAAAGACTATTCTCTTATACTTTCTTTATTAATAGAGTCTTTATTAATAGAGTCTTTATTAATAAAGTCTTTATAGTAATTAAATTCTTTAGTATTTAGATTCTTTATTATACTTACTATTAAATATTAGGTTATATAAGAGAACTAATATAGGTTAAATTAAACCTCTATATATATAAGTAGAGAGTAATCCCCTCTAGATTACTCCTTAAGTTAATAGAATATATTAAATACTTATATTACTTTTTAATACTTATTTTATTTAAATATTAGTAAATATAATAGTTAAGTTTAATAATATATACTTATATATAATATAACCTAGGCTATATTAGAACTATATAAATAGGTAAGGAAACCTTTATTCTTCTTAATAAATATCTATTAAGTAATACTTATTACTTTTATAACTTAATACTATTATCTACTTAAATTATATAAGCTAACTAAGGTATTACTAAACCTTCCTTAGGAGGTTTTTAAGGAACTTCTAGTAGTAGTAGTAAAGATCCTTATTAATACTATAGTATTAATTTACTATTTAGCTATTAAGTTAAAGGTAAAAGTAGCTATAAAGTAATTATATATATATATATAACTATTATTATAGTTAATATTTTATAGCTTAAAATTATAGCTATTTAGGCTACCTTGTTAAATATAAACCCTAACGTCCTTTTATCTATTAAGGATAAACCTTTTATTAAAAACCCCTCCTACTACTCCTCCTTAGAGGTTAAATTCTTAGGTAAAAGAAAGGTTATACTACTACTAGTACTAGATATCTAATTTATATCTAAGTAGCTAGTACCTAGCTGAGGAGAGTATAACTGTCTTACCTCCTATAGTAACCCGATTTTACAACTTAGAGGAACTAGGCGTTTAGATCTAGCCTCTATCTCTTATACCTTCCTTATCTACGAATCCTAACACTTAGTTTAATAAGCGGCAAATAATAACTTACTCCTAGATAAGCGAGTATATTAATTCTAAAGGCTCTCTAAACTCCTAGGTATATATTACCTTGAAAGAGACGCGAGGTATAGTAAGGCTAAAAGGCCCGAAAACTAGAACGTATAATAGACTAGATAGGTCTAAAATAGCTTTAGCTCCTATATTTGTCGGGACCTACTTTATAGATTTCTTTTATAGGCCTTAGGTACTCTTGTCTAAGTAGGTTACTACTAAAATTGTTAGGTACAAGGCCTAGCCGAGAAACCTTTTCTATCCTATATAATTTAATTTAATAGTAGAAAAGAAGAAGCTAAGTTAATTTATAGTAATTATTATATTTTAGGATTAGAAGATTATAATATAGCTAGACNCGCTAAAACCGGAATAGATAATAGATATCTTAGTCGCCCTATTTACTTTAGTTACTTTAGTTACTTTAGTTATTTTAGTTATTCTTATTATTCTAGTTATTCTAGGTTGTTTAGTAGTTATTAGTAAATATAATAGTTAAGTTAAAGAGAATAAAAAGACTTAAGCTTAGTAAAAGTAAATTTTAAATAATCCTTTATTAGTAATCTTTACTTATTAAAAGTATAAAATTAAAAAAGTAGGTACCTGTACCTAAGAGTATAGGTAGGCCTACTTTTTACTACCTAATTAGGCCTGTGTACGAGATTTCTGTACATGTATGGGAATACCTGACACCAATTTCCCAGAGGGGATAAAATTACATGTAGAACCTAGTAATTTCTTATCCTCCAAGACCCAAAAGGAGCCAACATCAACTTCTTTGAGGGTTATAAATACTCCGATTTTTCGTCACCAAAAAGGAAAGTGATATTTCTACTTGTCCACTTAATATGCGTCCACTCTCCCCCGCCAATTTAATCAACATCTCCGCTGCAAAGTGAAACCTCATGTGCGCAAATAACCTGGCGTATGTTGTGGAATGACATTGGACCATAATCTACCTGCGACCTTCAAGTATGTTGGTAGCAGTTCAAGACGAGTGTGGTTAGAAAAATACGTTGTTGATTGAATGGAAGGTTAGGAGGTCGCCGCAGGGTCGTTCTGTACTTCCAACCCGATGGAATGAGTCGGAAGGTTGTATTGATAGGACAAACATATTGAATGCAGCTGGTAGGCCGGAATTGAGAGAGAATGATGGGTATATGCTTAGCGAGTTTATAGTGGCTTGTTAGCTTCGAATGGGAGTTTTGATTTTGATTTGCTGAAGTGTTACGGGAATCGCAGAGCCCGAAAGATTTGTGTTCGGACACGAATTCACCAATAAATATATTGATGAATTGAACATAGCAGGTCATGATGGAAGTTTATCTTTGCTGTTATTGGGGGTTTAAAGCTCAGCTTCTCGTATGTTTACCAAGGTCTACTTTGAGCCTGATCTTGACCGAACGGAGTTCTAGTAACTTTGGACAGCTAAGCCTCAACTTGTAGGTTTAAACAAACGGCCCAAAATGAGGATTATTTTGAACTTTTGCATTTACTTTGAGCGCGAGAATAACTATCTGAAAGTAAATATTCAAGTCCTCCTAAGCAGAATCCTTTTGACACGTGAAAGTACCATGACGCTGTGTTGTTAATTGAATGAAGACAAGAAAAAAAGTTCCTAACAAATATGAAAAAGCTTGTCCAATTACTAGTGGTTTTCATTCTAAATTTCCAGGGTGGAAAGAGACTGGAATTGAGCACCCATTTCAACGCAAAGTCATATTATTTCTCAATCTCTCTTCCAAGCCTGTTTCAAGTGCATCTTTTAACGGCACAGAATGTGACGACGTGGCTGGAGATGACGGAGAATTGAACATCTGCTCTGAAGGCTTGGGGGTAGCCTGTGGAACAAAGTATTGTGAATTTGGAACACAGTTCACACTTACGGATGGGGAAAGCTCTGGGTATGATCCATTAGGTCTGACAAACGATTCATGATCTGCAGAGAAGTTCGAGCCCATGTCTCGACAGGAAGAAACCCGTGTCTGTGTACAGAAAGTGTCGATCGCCGTTGTTTGGTTGGAATAGTGAGGACTGTTATCAGTGTATGGCGTGGAGTTATGGGATCGTGGTAGCCAGGACTGCATGTCTTCCAATGGCAACAGAGACTGGGTGTATATGGGGGGCTGTATTGCAGATCGGTTCTGCTTAATAGAAGAAACAATTCTTCTCCACAATCTCTGCAACTCAAAAGCTAGTTCTCGAGCAAGTTCTTTGTCTTGCACAATTCTAAGTACTATTTCTCCGAAGTTGTTGCAAGGTCCCCCGTAGTTTTCTAGTCTGCAAGAGAGATCGGCGACATTCCAGGATTGGGCCAATACCTGATTCTGAAAAGGCAGGTCTGGCTCGTTGCTCTTGATCCACAATAATACCTTTACAAGCTCTCCCGTATCTAGTATACTTTTTTTGTATGAAATCTCAATACCATGTCCATAGCTGTCTCCCAATAACAATGCAGTGTCACAGAAGAAGTTATTTTTGAGGCATGTTGGAATATTGTTTGCAGGATCCCGCCTTTGATTTTTCCAAATTCACTGTAGATATCTTCTCACTACATGCGAAAGACGTTGATAATCGAAAGCGGGATGATCTTGGAGTTGGAGAACGATGGACTGAACATCTCCTTGGAGAGAGTCGAGCTTCACATTTGTGGTTAGGTTGTTTTTATCAACAGTTTTCTGCAAGGCCATACAGACTTGTAAAGACAGAGTTTGGCTCAGAGACTTGATTTGCTCTACAAATTTATCAAGCTTTTGTTGATTCAATTGAATTTTGATGGCTTGGCGGGTACTCTGCCTCCAAGAGGGGTGCTTGGGCATTTTAAGGAGAGCATCGACATAATTTTGTAACTCATTGCCTGCAGTCTCGCAGTCGCGAACGAGATCCAGAACAGCCTTGTCCCATTTGTATTATTACTATGTTTCCAAGTTTGAACGAACCTTATCATCAAGCGACTGTTTTCGTCCAGCGCAGCATGTGAACTGGATTTTGATTGCCTTGATTTGTTGTATTGATAAGGTCACGATGTGCTTGAGTTCAAGAAGTGGAGGAGAATTTCCGCCTCTGCGGATCTCCACTACTTTGTTGATTAGATCATACGAGAATTGAATAAGTTGAACCACATTGCCCGCCAGGCCGACGGCCGCAACAGCTTCAAGCATGATTCTAGCCGCATACGAAGATGCGAGAACCAGTCCAGGGCTGATTTAAAGTCTAAGATTGAAAACCGATGGCGTGAGGTGGTAATGTGATATATAAAATGATTCGAATGTTAGTGGCACTGCTTCTGCTGTGGGAGCCTACATGTGGCTATGTGGAGTCTAAGCCCATTCAAAAAAAAAGCAAACACTGCTCAGTAAAGTACGACGAAGAAGATCATGTTTTCGAACATACTCGAGGCTAGACCCAAGATAAATATAAGTTAACAGGGAAACATGAGCTGTTCTATGGGGAGGAGATGGAACACTTCCATGGTAGGTATCTAGGCGTGCTAGGAACGGCCCTCGATCACGTTTTTGGTCACCTGATCGACCTCGCTAATCCCTGATTCAGGAGCATTGCACTTACATTATACTATGTATGTCAACGCTTCTGAGCAGTACTTGACAGAATACATGGTCTCGAGCGGCTTTGAGCAATGCGATACAACTTTTTCGTTTCGCTTGAACAACAGCCGCCTCGTCACTTTTCATTCCTCCTTTACTGTGGAATACCCAATATATTTCAAATTTCTGATCTCCATAACACCCGAGGATAGAATGAGAGTGGGAGAAATACCATAAATATGACAATAAGTCTGATTCTTAAAAAAGCCTGATTCTATTTTATTTTCCCGCGAAGAATGTCAGCTGATGAAGGATGAGGATTCAAAGTAAGCCCAAACATATGACGGACTAGAAGAGGATCCACGGCATTGGAAAACAGTTGAGTACTGATGAATACGTGAGCGAACCAGCTGATCGACGGGCAAAGATTCAATTTTGCAGTAAGACATATCCTTTTAGTCTAGAAGCCATAAGCGACTGTTGTGTAATTTCGAATTCAATCAAGCTACCCCTTCAGAAAACAAGAACAAGGCAAATGTGGTGAATGATGACTTGCTCTAACAAAACTTTACATAGTTGCAAGCGCAAGTACTACGTACGTGAAGCGCTCCAGTACGAAAGGCCTTTCCAGATCATGAGAAAGAGGAGGTCGCAGCTTGGTTAGCCCAAGGTCGCAGAAATCTTCAACAATCCTCCAGGTGACACTGGAGTACTACGGAGCACTGCCGAAGAAGAGACCAGTAAGAACCGATTCAGGGAGCAGAGTATTATTTACACGTGACTCGTCAAACCTCGCCAAGCATTTTGAAGATGGGCAGCCCCTCATTCCTTTCAACCCATCTTCTTCAACAACCAACTTCGCATCGCAGATCAAAGAAGCCACTTTATCTTTCCATCTCTTTCATAGTGCTGATATCAATCTTTCGAGAATAGCGCGCAATCTATTTCTGGACAGATTGGTCATCGTCATCGCCAGGAACAGCGGCCAGACTTGCCAATAGCGGATGAACTCTTTTATCCATCGGGAGAATTGAGGCTCGTCAACTGCTCGTAATGGCCGAGGGATGGAATCTCATGGCTGTTTCCCAGCCAGTGGCACGGAACAGAGGGGGATGCAGTCAAACCCGAGTGGGTGATAGTGGTGATAGTGGATGGTGATGTGAGAGATTTTAAGCGCCCGTCCTGCGGAGCTGCTTGCGATGGGGGTGTCGCCTCGCTTCCCATTTGTCACATTTGTACACCACAGGCCGACCCATATATCTTCAATGCAGTACAGCACCAATCAGAAAGAGAAACGTCTTTCACCTCGCGCGCGCCATCCACACCTCTTCCATGCCCCCCGCTTCCTAATTTTGGCTATGCAATTGTTTCTGCGCCTGTGGTTCGTGGGAGGGCTTTCATCGTACATGACCCATCACTAAACGGGCTATCATTGTTCGCCGTCGTTGCATCTTTCTACGGACAACTGTAGTAGGCGCGTCTACCACCTCCACAATCCCTCTTCGTCCTGGTCCCTCTGCCGAATCAGGGCGAGATATCGAATTCCAAGTCGGGCTTTGGCGCCCATGTACGTCCTCTTGACGCTGTGGAATTTGCAGAGAGACTGGGCGAGTGCCTCTGGGTGGTATAAACAACCCGGGACCCAACAATTAGGTAGAGACATCTCTTCGTGACTTTTTCACTTTGTTTGTTCGTCCTTGCTCTTTGGTTTCTCGCTTTTCTGTTTTCCCAAGTCTTCGTAGATCGAAGCATTCAGTCTTTTAATATTATTCCTGGCGCACCGTGTCCAAATCTGGTAGTCTTACATACATTCTCCGTGGACCGGGATTGTATATTTGTTCGGCTCACTCACCCCAAGGCCGACCAAGACCTATTTATACAACACATTTTTTTGCAGGTACAAAAATGGCTACTTTAGATCTATTACCTGCGACTACATATTCGCCTCCGTCCTCTGCGCAGGCTCGCAAGACAAACAAAACACTTAATACAATAATGGAAGACGATGAAGAGTCACGAAAGTCAATGTTGATGGAGAGTCGAAGGAGTCAAGGATACAAGGCGTCGCAGACAGCACAATGGCTCTCCCCTCTAAGCGACTTCCCTACACCCCGCGGCAACCACTTTATGTCGGCACCTATCCCAGAATCCACAGACGCATCCGATAGTGAGAGCAGTATCTCGCCCACACCCTCTTCAGCACCATGGACCCGGACAAGTTTTACCACTGATGCCACTGACTTTGATGACCTCTACGATGTCTCGTCCGATGAAGACTCCAGGAGGAAGCCGTCGGTACGGAGGAGAAGTGCGATTCGCCAAAACACCAGAGCAAACCGCTCCTCGGTGGATTCCATCACAAGCAAAATATCCCGTAACTCCCTTCCACTCCTCGCCATTCCCTCACAAGGTGACCCATGGCCAGGTGTCGAGGCTTTCAAAAAGCTGACATCTCCCATTCCTCCAACTCCACCACCTAAAGTGCCCATGTCCCCGGCACTATTTTCATACTTGCAATCACAGGAAGTTCCTTCTTCGTCTGCACCACCATCTTTGGATGGCAGTCTTAGCTCCGATCAACTGGCGGCGATGTCTGTCCCGCCAACGCCGGAACTTGGAAGTGTCAATGGAGACGATGAGGATCAATGGGGCAATGGTGTCCAACTTCAGCCCGAAGCCATGGCGACTTTGCAAGCCCTTTCTGGTGATCAGTATGAACAGCATCAACCTGAGCAGGTTATTGAATTGGCCCGGTCCGCAACTGCACCTATTCGAGAGATGCAACAAACGCTCCCACCACTTACTACCAATATCCACCGAAACAACTCTATCGTTCTCTCTCCAGAGGGGCAGCGATCTCTTGCTAGTCTTACTAAGCTCGAGATTCCATCTCCTGGTGGGTTCTTCTCTACTCTCTCCCACAGCGCCAGACACACATGGCACCTCGTTCCTTGCACACCCGAGTCGGCTGCACCCCCATCCTCTACCACCGCCGAGCACTTTTACAAGACACCATGGTCGTCTTCTGCTCCAGTCGAGCAAATCTTGGAGGTTTCTGAGACGTCGGATTGTATGTCGGAGGGTCTCTCAACGGCAAGACCAATCCTGCCTCAACAAAGGTCTGATGAGACCGTTAAGACCGCCGTGCCAATTGTCGAGGAAGAAATTGTCGCCGACGAGATGATTAGCAAGCCTTTGAAGCTCGAGGAGATTCCTGTTGAAAACATCGACCGCACTGGAATGTGGTTGGCCGCTCAAAGCTCGTATCTTGCGGAATTAATCAATCCCACTGAGAAGCGTGATGATGAAGCTGCACTGCTCCAACGTAATGCCAGTATTAAGAGCCAGAGAGAGGCGGCTGTCGAAATCCTTGACGAAGCTCCATCTCCACCCCGCAAAACGGTCCGTTTTTCCGAGATCCCAATATCGACCGTAATCGCGTGCCCTTTGCCAAAAGCTGACCAGCAAGAATCAGCGTACTATCGTGCGTTCCAAGGCTTTGTCACTCGCTCCCGTTACGGTGACACGTTCACGCACCGCATCCCGCGATTCGAGGCTATGCAGGCTCAGCGTGTCGTTTTTCCAGCTTCCCACCGAGCTCAACTCCTCGGAAAGTACCAATTGAGTGTGGTACCCTCGAGCCCAAAGCGCCGCATGTCCGCCAACGTTGCCCGTGGAGACGAAATTGCCCCTGAGGACCCAGAGAAGCTCAAGCGAGACAGAGAAGCAGAGGCCTTTGTCCAAATGGCACCTGCCACTTGGAACGTTATGGCAATGAAGCTCCTTAATGGAGGTCGCTTGATCGCTGCACCCGTCGCTAAGCGTCTCGCTAGACTTTCTTCAATGGGACCAAAGCTGGATGGCACCCCAAGAGACCGTGCCAGAATTTTGGATCTTGGTGGACAAGCTACTTGCGACTGGGCATGGCATTGCGCTTCCGAATACCCAAACACCAAGGTGTATACCGTCACTACCAAGGCTCTTCGACAACTTTCCAACTCCAACATTCGTGGTCCAAAGAACCATCGCCAAATTGCCATCGACCGCCTGGTCAAGCTACCATTCAATGACAACCAATTTGATCTCATCTCTGCTCGCGAGATTTACAGTATCTTGAAGCAGAACGGTGAGAACGGACAGGATGAGTGGGATGCGTGTCTCAAGGAGTGCATTCGTGTTCTCAAACCAGGTGGATATCTCGAGTTCTCCATCATGGATTCCGACATCGTCAATGCTGGCCCACTGGGTCTCGCAAAGAGCGTCGAGTTTGGATTTAACCTCAACACCCTGGGTTATGATCCTCAACCCACCAAACTCTTCCTCAACCGACTCAATAAGGCTGGTTTCGTTGGCGTCAAGCGTGCTTGGTCTTTCCTTCCAATGGGTGCCAAGCTCGAGGAAATCCAGAACCGCGATAGCATGGGAGTCGAGGTCAAACTTGAGTTGGAGGCAATGGTTTCAGGCAATACTGAGAGCGCAGCAAGTATGTGCGGTATTGTTGGTGCATGGGCTTGGGAGAAGTGGCTCTTGAGATGCAAGTTACAGACTTTGGGAAGTGAGGCAAAGATCGATGGTGTGCAAGATATCATTGAGGAGGGACGTGTCTGTGGTGCTGGGTGGAGAACTGTTAGTGGATGGGCAAGAAAACCTCTAAACTAAAGAATAGACAAGAGTTTCTTGGACTTCGGGTTTTTGGTTTGGCGGGTTCGGAATTAAAGGGGGGAGGGATTGGAGTTTGATGGATGGGTGGTTGTCTCGTTTGTATGTTGGGGGGTTCTTCTTACTTGCGTGGAATAGGGATGGAGGCGGCTGGGGATTTTGGGTCAGAAAGAAAGCTGTATATTAATGTGGGGGAGTGGGATGGGAACCATACGCCTGTCCCTTTTTCCTTGGATGATGCTGCCTTGTACATGGCATACCTCTTCTTCTTTTCATATTATGGTTATGTCACAATTTGTGGATTGATGAATTCACGTGGCAATGAACATATATTTACTTTTATTTAATTCTATCTTTTATCAGCAATATATACAACCACTGTCCTTACTCAACACCTCTTATTCTACTCTGACTTTTTGTGGTTGTTCAAATGATCGGTATGTCTAATTTTCGCGGTGGCGAGTTTCGGTGGGCGGTTAGTGTAACAGTCCAAAGGAGAGGGGGCAAGCGCTTGGATGTCCCGTACGTAATATTTTTCCTAATCTCATATGCGACTTTAGTATGTGCCTGTTCAGATTATCTGTCTAAATATTCTGAATACGCATGGCTTCGAAATGTCTTCTTTGGTCCTTAGTGGCTACATAGGTCGATTATTACAAATTGCAATTGGAAACTGGGTTGCAGGTAATCTTGATTAAATGTTCGCTTGAAAATATGACAAAAAGGTCTAAGTGACTGCGGTAGATTACGGTATGGATTTGGAAGACGCATGAATGTATAGCTGCCGACCTGGGTAACGAGGAATATTTGAGATAAAGAAGTTTACCCCCCCCCCCAACCCTGCCTCCGCATGGTTGTCATCATATTTTCGAGCACTAGCTCCAGCCAGGTACATGAGAATTTCAGAATGAATATCCTCGCGTGTATGGCTATTTTTCTGCTAAATTAAAAGGTAATCTAGAGTGATGCCTACCATGGGGAGGTAAATGTCACTCACAGGTTTCCCGATCCTATCCAAAATACAAATCGGTCACAGGAAGTGCACCATGACGCATTTGGGCCACAGACCTAAACGCAACCTACTATTTGAAACTTCTTCGAGTCAGTAATTATATTGAAAGTCTGACAGTGAGTCTTTAAAGCCAATTTGGAGACCACTTGCCGCGACGAGATGTTTCTCTGGGGGTTTCTGACTTTTAAAATCATTTCGTCGGCTGGAATACATTATATGATTCCCCAAGATTGAGACGGGTTGGAAATTGAAGTACTAGTGGGTTCTAGAGTATATAAAGATTAATCCTTGTAGAATGGTGGAGTTTTGTTGTTTTGTGATTATGTAATAACTTTTCGACCAATTAGTTTATTAGATAATCACAAATCAACATACTAAGCCTTGTTTCTATACTCCAAGGCCAACTGGTACCGGCATTTGATCTTGGGGGTCTTGTTCAATCTATTAATAATTGTATCCTGGAATTTTGTGGAGAGTACTAAGAGGAGAAAGTTTCTCCGAGAAACAAAGAGATGCATGAATTTCCTGTAGATCTCGGAGTTGGTCGAGTTTTACATAAAGCTTTAGTTATCGAATTAGTGTATAATTTGCGGTTTTACAATGTGAGTAACTAATTACGCAGAGGTTGCAATGACTGCGCCCAAGCTGTGGAGTGTTGCTGGAGCTAATGACTACCTAATCAAGCTTAGTGGCACCGAGCCCCCCTTTTGTTTCACAAACGCCACTGCACTCAGCGAATCATCGCATCTTTAAACCGTTGACGTGAAACAACAGCTCTTCGCCTCAACTCCAACAAAGGAAGGAGTTGACAGCATTGGCTGAGTAGTACCTCCCCACTGTTACTCCTGGGCAGTTTCAATCGAAGATGGTTCTCGTCCCGCACATCCCACCCCCGCGATTGGGTCAGTTCGTCCTAACTTCACAGATCCATCATCTGTCACCGACACCATCAATGAAAAGTCAGCAAAAGGGGTCGAGCGACCCAATAATCCCGTTAGGTCTGCCGTGATGATTCGCAGAGAAGAGCCGATCTAAGATCTGACTCAAATGCGCTGCTCCCCCTCACCCAAGTGATTGAATCACAGCCTGCTCACTCACTCTTTATAGCAAAGCACACGTTCCTTTCTTGCATTCGATTATTTCAATTCTCCTCCATCTTGCTGCTGACCAGCTGGAAAACTATTCATTCATTATTCACAAAGTCCTTGTTCGTTGTTGAAATTTACATCCTTTATTCATTCTTTGTAAAAAGTTACATAAGATTCACCACCTATTGTTTGTAACAGGGAACTTGTTCATTCATTGACTCCTTTGTCATTAAGTGACTATATATCGGACTATATATCGCCCCGTCATTCTCCTTCCTGCGCTCAAGTTCCATCATATCACATTACTACCGTACATCAGAGAATCTACCGCAAAACCTCACAATTTTACAACAAAATTCTTGTACCCAGTACTGTACACCACTAAAACATTCCAATCATGCTTCTCAACGTTATCACACTCGCTCTTTTGGGCTCCTTGGTTGGCGCAAGCGCTATCCCCAAGAACCCTCCCAGACACGTATTCGGTGCTTCCTACCTCAAGAGTCGTGCTGCTGGCGCCCAAGCGGTGGATCAGCTTTTACAAATCGCACCAAAGTCCAAATCTTGCGATGGAGCCTCCTTCAAGGACGAATGCAGAACTGCCGCAGAAGCAGCACCATTCCTCATCAAAGCTATGGCAGATTACCAGATCACCGTTCCCAACGAAATCGCTGCTGTTCTTGCCTTGATCGCTCTTGAGAGTGGTGAGTTTCAGTACAATACAAATCATTTCCCCGAACCTGGTCGTCCAGGTCAAGGAACACGAAACATGCAAATGCCAGACTTTAACCTGGCCTACGCAAAATCCATTCCTGCCTTGAAGGAGCCTTTGGAAAAGATCACGACCGCGGATACGACTGCAGGAATGAGTCCCGATCAGCTAAACGCTATCCGTGCTCTCGTCCTTCCTGACGAGTACAGCTGGGGATCTGCAGCTTGGTTTCTTACTACCAAATGTGCCTCATCTCGTTCAGCGATTCAAGCTGGTGGAGATGCTGGCCTGAAGGCCTATGCTGCCTGTGTTGGTGTCGAGGTTGATGCGGATCGAACCAAGTACTACAACCAAGCCCAATCTGCTTTTGGTCTTAAGTAAGTGGAGTGAATGCCGGATTCCAATACACATGAAACTGGACCACCACCACTCATAGAATCCCATGTATACCTTGCATATCTCTAGACCCTACAATCTACATCCTGTTCTCCCACCACTTTACGAATCTCATCCTGTTTTCTTATGGCTTCCTTTAGAGTCTCGAGTTGGACATGGACCTGTCGGAGTTATTGGCGCATTTCAATGCTAGAGGGACTTTTCTTTTTGGTTTGGTGGCTTTTTTATTGTGACAGTCTCGTGCGGCTTGTTCTTTCGCACAAATCGTGTTTATCTATTTACTGTTGGTTGTTTTTCAGATACTTACAACTAAAAATCATGGAATTTCAAAAACCAAGCAATCGCTCTCTCATATTTTCTATGATTATTAACCGCCTATTTCGTGAACAATACCTGTGAAGAACGGTTCATTTCGTTCTGCGAGTTCGTTCTTACCTACCTATATGACCTCGCCTAATAGATTCATTCCCACGTGACCAACCCGTCCTATTTTAGACTACCCATGTACTTCAAGTCTACCGAACCCTCCTTGAAGCTTCATAACTCTCCAATAATATATCAAGTCATATGCAAATAACGCCATCCTCAAGGTTGTTTTCTTTTAAATTTCCCTCCACGTGATTTGAAATCAACCTCCTCCTGTCTTTACCCAAAGACTCTATGGAAACGAAGTGACGCCTCAAAACACTCCGAAAGGCAACTCGTCATTATTTTCAAGTATCCAGAACCTTCCATATGCGCCATACGATGATTCCCTGAATTTCCTGAAATCTCACTATTCAAATTTTCGCCAGCTAGTTCAGAGGGATGACGACTAAGCGCATTTTAGCAGCCGTTCAGCCGTTTTCCGCCATACGTACCAAGAAAAAGAACTAGCTTGGCTTGGTTGAGGTTTCTGGTAGCAGCCGTTTTCTGTCGACCCCAGAAACTAATTTAGTTTGGTTGAGGATCTATCTCATTAGCAGCCGTTTTCTGTCGCTCCACAGTCACGTCTTTACTGGGGCGCTAGAGTTGCACTTATGGCAATTAGTCACCAGTCCAACTTACTCCATCAAGTCTGCAAAACATTATAATTAGATATTGCATTTTGCAATGCCGAAAAGATAGAACTGATCAAAAGTGATTGGAGCATCTCCCTCTATGAGGAATTGGTATATATATATACATGAGAAAAGGTTCTCAAATTCTAGAGATACATTCAATAGAACGGGTAATTTCCACTGACTCATATGAGAAGCCCCTCGGACCTAAAGAAGTTTTCGCGCTATGGAAAACGGCTGCTAATGGACTCTTACCAAGACTGAATATTGGTACAACTGCGGCGATGGAAAACGGTCGCTTAGGAACTAAGGGGCGCCGAGCAAGTTTCTAATCCGCAACCGTTGACGGAAAACGGCTGCTAAGATAGAAAACGGTCGCTAATAGCTTCTCAACGGTACTATACAAGTCTCTGCTGAGGCAGAAAACGGCCACTAAGCGTTTCCAACAAAGTACCGGTTAGGCTTTGTAGTTGTTGACCAACGATGTACATCTCCACACCTTCACTTCAAAGAATGATTGCCTTGTTTGGGTTTCTCTAATCTATGTGAAAAGCAGTTGGTATTTATTCTTTTCATGAAGATTCAGATGTCGAGGAAGCTTTCTAGACGGTCAAAATGATATGCAATTCGCCTAGAGTTCTCTGGGGGGATCCTTTGTGGCGAGCCTCTCAGCACAATACTTTTATCGAGTAGCTCACTAGTCACAATTCATCAAAAACTGCTAGATTTCCCAAAACTTCTCTATTTGTATACTACTGAGTGCACTTGTAAGTGTTCGTCTTTATTCTACTTACCCCTCTACGCTAAGCGAGATCCATTCTTGCGATATATTGGACCTCAACAACTTTTAGTTTTCCTAGCTTTGGATTCTCTGTGATTCTAGATTCATTAACCACGTGAAATTGATATTGATACATGATTATTATGTGGGTTTTAGCTTCATAGGACGGTATATATCCGTTTAAACTCTCCCTGGAAATGCTTTCTTCTTCAGTGATATCGATCAAACTTCTCTGGTATATACCTTGAAATTTCCATATTACTTTACCATCTTACCTATCTATAATTGTATACTTCTATACTCTTATTCTTCAAGATGTCTACCCGTCCAACTCCTGAACTCGATCGGCTCCATGCCCTTCTCCTCTCTCATTATAAACCTCTCTTCGTCTCCATTGACTTTGAGGGCCATCAGTTCATCTGTAAAGGATTCAAGCCTTCTATAAACACTCAAGTCGGTTTGTCCATCCTGGACACAAACAAGCTCTCTCAGCCCTTACCTAAAGGAGGTCTAGCAATTGACACCTTCCATTACGTAACAGGAGAGCGTGCATACTTCGAAAAAGTCGAACGTACCACCAACTGGGGCAAGTCTCAGCACATTCATCACTCCGAAATGGGCAACAAAATCAAACAATTCCTCCCTCGAGACCGCAAAATTGTCCTGGTCGGACACGGAATCTCCGGTGACATTGCGGCTCTCAGAAAACTGAGTAAGTTCTCCATATTTTCAAAATACATATGTTTCATATTCGCTCAAAGACTAACCATCAAGCAGGAATCAATCTGGGTCCCACAGCAATTATGGGTACTCTTGACACTTGCACCATCTTCCGAGAGTTAACTGGCCGCATTGCAAAGCTTAAAGACATTCTTGTCGACGTCGGATGTATCTTTTCGCGACTCCACAATGCCTCCAACGATGCCAACTTCACACTCCGTGCTCTCCTCCTCCTGGCCATCAACAACCCCGGACAGAGCAGCCTCCAAGAATGGCAAGCAGATGCTTTCAGAGCAATCTCAACGGAGCCTCTTCCAGAAAAAGCCATGGGTCGCTTCAGACAATTGGAGCGAAGAGACCAAAAACTACTCAAGGTCACTGAGCTCAACTTCCCCGAGCTTCCCACTTCAAAACCAGTCGTTCCGCATACTCATTGTATCCCGAACGCAACTTCCAACATCTCCTATGCTTCTCGCGTTGCAATTGCCGCATAAGCATAAGTTTGTTGTGATTACCAGACTCGACTTTCGCTTTAGCGATAGGTAATCTGACCTCTTCAAACAAAACAACCTACTTGCTTCGGAAATACCCGATTCTAAAAGAGCACAACACGGCTGGAAAACGTAAGTCCCATTTTCTGAAGCCTTTGGAATCATCAACTAACTTGATCCCAGAATCTCAAGAATTCGGTTCGAACAATACGACCAACTAATTCCATGCCAGTGCATGCCTCGAAGGCCAACACGAATACAAACTCGTCACCATGGCACAAACAGTAAGAATGGCATATCATATATTTCATTTACAGTCAACTAACATGATCTCAGAAACTTCTCCAGAAGTCTAGCCTCAAGAACGACGAACATTGTTGACCTCGAAGGATCATCCTCAAAACAAAACGAAAACAGTAAGTCCACCCTAATCTCGGAAGACTTGTAAAACAATCAGCTAACATGATTCCAGATTTCTCCACATATGGCCCAACCAAAAAACCACACACTCTCTCCAGCCACAAGGCTTTCCACGCTCAGTCTTCATGAAGACGCCTAGGCCAACCACACATACTCCTCAAACCACCAGCATGGCATCACTGCTCTTCTACTGGCTTCTAGGTTAGCAAAACAAAATAAAACAAAAACGACTCAGTCACAAACAAACCCTTCGCCACAAGGCATTCTTCTACGCACAGTCTCCACAAAGACGCCTAGATCAACCGAATACTCCCTCCTCAAAGACACCAGAAAAGCACAACAGCTCTTCCACCGGTACCCAGGTCAGCAAGAAAAAGAAAAACAAAACAACGACCCAGTCATGAATTCTCCCTCCCAACCCTACTCCAAAAAGAACTACACTCAGTCCAACCCACAAGAACCACAAAAGAAAACTTCCAACTCGATTGCATGCAAAACAAAAACATCCAGGGCCATGGAGAAACAAAAAGCAACTTGCATCGATTGGAAAGGACTACTGGGAGAAGACTAGGATAAAATAGGTACTTAAATACCGCGTTACATGTGCTTCAAAGCGCTGTAAAGTACTGAAATCTTGTGTGGAGATAAGGTACTATAGCATATGGGTTTGCTATTGCGAGTTTTTTGAGTCCTGTATATTATTTGTACATTAATTAGTACTAGCATTTTGAATTTATGTCTTATTCAAGCTATCGTAACTTCTCCAATCTTTGAATGTGACTGAAATGTGTAAGCTTGTAACACCGTGTTCGTGACAGCTCGTTTGTTATGATGAGATGTAATTCCTACAGGTAGATGAAATAGCCTCCTCCATGCAGTTCAAATAAACCCCTCGTACAGTACACTAATCAGGGGTTAAACCCGGAGAGAGACATATAACGGGAGTTGGATGTGTATCTCTGCCTCAAAAATCACCAATCTATCTTCCCTTAATAATATCAGCCGCCTTCTCTGCAACAGCATACATAGTAGCTTGTAAATGAGTAGCAGGAATAAGCGGCAAAATACTAGCATCCACAACCGACAACCTCTCCACCCCATAAACCAATAGTTTATCACTAACACAACCGCCCAATTCCCTGGGCATCATAGAACATCCGCCAGACATATGAGCAAAAGTCGGCGTCAAAACCCCAGATCTAACAGATTCAGATATAATCTCCTCATTAGTGGTATACTGTGCCCCCGGCTGATTTTCCACAGGACTGAACATGGAAAGTTCTTTCCGAGCCCAGTGAACTCGGTTCCAGCGGACCATCTCGCAGAGCACCTCCCTGTCGATGGGGTTCATGAGACTGTTCCAGGAAACGACGGGGGCGGATTCGGGATGTGTGGTGTTGAGCGTGATGGTCCCTCGAGAGAGGGGTTTTTGCAGGGCCACTACACAGTGACCCCCGGATTGGATGGTTCCTTCGCCTATTGCTGCTGCGTCGCCGAGGAATTGGTTGACTAGTATTTCTCGTTGTTTCCTAAAGCCTGAGAGGAGGGCTTTGTTCTTGCTATATCGCTCAGGGAGGTACCTTGTGGCGTCTTGCTGTGTGATTCTTGCAGTGATGTTTTTGTAGTTTTTGGAGTATGTCTTGAATGTGAGAAAAGATGCCGCAGATCCACGAGCGACGGAATAAGGCCCACTACGATCTCTTGCGTATTGGGCTGCTGACTCGGCGTTGAATGTGGTGTTGGTGGACAGGGAACTCGGATCAGGAAATGTAGTGTTCGTGAGATTGAAACTCATAGCCAGGGGAGTATGGTCTTGGAAATTTGACCCTACTGCTGGAGTGTCTTGTTTAACAGTGATGTTGGCTGCGATAAGAATATCCTTGGGACCAATTCCACTCAACATGAGAATTTGTGGAGTGAAAACTGCACCAGCGGCCAAGATGACTTCATTTCTGGCATATGCAGTTGCTACTGCGTTATTGGCACGGGATACCATTTGCACGCCCTTCGCAATAAGCTTTCCATTATCATTCTCAATAAGGATTTGGTTGACTCTAGTGCCAATGAGAAGTCTGAGATTCGTTCGGTTTGCAGCGGCATCGTAATAAGCAGCCCGAGAGCTTGAACGTGTTGCGGTTCTATTATCAATATCACTAGGACACCAATAGGCTCCAACTGGGTCTGCAAACCCCTCTATTGGCATCGGTATTCCTTCAGCACGGTAGGAGTTGAAGATAGTCTTGATGTCTGGGTATTGGTAGCTTGTAAGATGGGTCTGTACCGGTCCATTTCCGTAAGCCGATGCATCATAAGTAAGTCCAAACTCCTTTGTTGCCGCTTCTGATGGAGGAGTGAAATGTGTGCTCTTTTTGAAATATCTTTCGAGTCCACTCCATCCCCATCCCTCATTGCCGAGCTCTTCCCAAGCATCATAATCTGCATTCGAGCCTCGATCAAAAAACATGCCATTGACGATTGATCCACCTCCAACGACATTACCAACCGGTACTGGAAAAGTAAGATTGTTCATGTATGCCTCAGGAGCGCTAATGATTGGGTATAAATTATCAGGATTGAGCACATTCACATAGTATGGGACAGTGGCGATAGGTTGATCGTTGAGATAGCCATTTTCTACAACAAGCACTGTTTCTAAACAAATGGTAAGCTACTGAAAGTCTCCAAACCGAAGAGCCGCAGACACTTACTGTCTTTTTGTTCAGTAAGACGATTTGCAACAACCAACCCAGCCAAACCACCTCCGACAATTATATAATCATAAGTTTGGTTGACTGCTGATGCGAAATCTGCTTCACGAAATTGTGGTCGATGGGGAAGGGCTGCACTAAAGGAAAAGAGACTCAGAATTTGAAGTGTCGAAGAAAATCCGGAAGAGCGACTCATGATGGAATAATTGGCGATGACGTTTAGAAATTATAAAGAACCTGAACCAATTGAGGAATTGATGATTGTGATGCTCTTATGGTTGAGTTCGTCACATCGATTGGTACTCTAGACGGTTAAACGCACCCGTTTGGGAGCAACGCGGGCCGCCCCAAAAACACTGGGTATAGTAGCAGAAATATATTGCATATACGTAAATGGGGGTGGGGGAGGGGGTTGGGATTGGTGGAACCATTACTTGAATATGAAAACTGCAGAAATACCAAGGTCGCTCAAGGTTAAAAGCTCCTGTACCACAAGGTACAGTCAGACTTTTCAACAAGTCATGCAAAGAGAGCAATATCTGACAGCAGGGTCGGCAGTTCTGGTACAGTAGAGGATCTTGAGTCTCAATACCAAGACCAGAGATTTGGGTCGCTAAGATATCCCAATACTGTAAACGTACAGTATTGTACCACCCATGCAATTAATTGCCAAAAGCGGATTGGAAGGTCGTGTTACCGTTATCACACCTGACCAAGGTCATCGCTCCTTCTCTCACACTCTTAAGTTGTAGGAATTTTCTCTTGGCCCAGCCCAGGAGGCATCCAGCAATAGCATAAGTAACTTTTAGAGGATCATGTTCATCAGTT
Organism: Hymenoscyphus fraxineus; assembly: GCA_900184765.1. Taxonomy (NCBI): domain Eukaryota; kingdom Fungi; phylum Ascomycota; class Leotiomycetes; order Helotiales; family Helotiaceae; genus Hymenoscyphus; species Hymenoscyphus fraxineus. The sequence continues at coordinate 585,471 of LT855411.1, forward strand.
GCAAGAATAGTGACAGCACTGGTATCTGCTTTGGTGGGTATCTGATGGTAGGTAGCTGGGTCGTTGGCTCATAGGATTTATTAATATGTTTACTTCGTACTGTTATTCCAGCAAGATTTGTCTTTTATTACACAGCGGTCCGGAGCAGAAATATTCTTTGGATACTCATAATCCCTTCACCATTCGTAACTATATCGCTGTTTGTTTTTGTTAGTCCTTCCTCAATCACCAAAGCCTATTCAAGTGCGCTGGTATATAACACTGAATGACTACAACCTATGTCGGCATTTTCATTTACTAATTACACTATACCACCCAAAAGTCTCACAGTAAAGTCCCCCTACTGTTTTCGAACTCAGACAAAAGGATATTCAGTCACCCAAAGGGCTGAGGGTGGGCTATGATAGGTCTCGTCCACCGCGTCTGCAGCTCCAAGCGGCTCCATAACGGGAGGACTCAAATGATGAAATTTGAATCTTACCAACAGAATTACCTAAACTTGATGTAAACGAAAAAATGGAGAAATATTAGTGATATTTTTTGGGTATTATCTCAAATATGAAAGTCCGATTTTGGTGATCAAGCTTTTTTCAGTAGAGCTACCTATTTGGTACTCTCGTTCTTCCGTAACTCCAATCCCCAAACTCCGTGCCAATGCCAAAAGATCTTCTACACAATCGAATCTACATTAAACAAGAAGAACGCTGCAACAGTTAGCTACTAGAATACTCAAATCGGAGTATTACTCAGAACTTACGCATTGACACATCCATCGTTCTCACAGTTGTTGGTAATTTGAGCCCATCTACCCCAAACGACTTTTCCTCCAGCAGTGACCAACCCCAGATCACTGACATTGACCTCGATGATGGTACCCTTGGTCAAAACACCGAGTTGTGTGTACATTGGGTTTTGAGGGTTCTTCTTGACTGAAATGATTGGAAGGTTGACTGTAACTCCGAGTTCTGGATGTGTTACGTGTGCTTTCTTGTAACGCAGACCCATAGGTCGGATGAAACGTTCGTATTTGACAGGTCTTCTTGTGAAATCTGTAGGATATAAATTAGCACAGATTATACAAATTCACTTTTGTTGTTCAGGGAGATTTCCAGAAACAAGAGAAATTGACGAGCACGAACCTGGTCCAACAAATGTAGGCTTTGTAATCATTCTCTTCCATCCCTTCTTTGCAGTTTTCTTTCCAGTCTTGACGACCTTGAACATCTCCTCCTCAGCGATACCTCGAACCTTGGGCAGAGGGACACTGAATTTCGCTGCTTTCTCCGCGCGCTTGTTCTTGATCGCACTAGATAAAGCTTTGGCATTCGTGGGATTTGAACGATCGAGAAGATACTGTGGGAGTGGCGTCGTGGATGGCTCGTTGGGTGCGGAAGATTTGACATTGCGCTCCTCATGGGCCTTGATCTGCTTCTTCATTTGAATCTTCTCATGATGTCTCTTCTTCTGATACAACTTCGCTCTCAATCCAGTAAGTTTCTGCGCATCTTCTGAAGCTTTGTGTCCCTCTCGAGCGGCCTTCTTGCGTGTTCGTTCCTCGTGGTCGAGCCTGCGACCGTGCAGCTTTCGCCACCGGTCCATATACTCATTTTGAGGCTGCGCAGAGGTTAGATTGGGATGCAGATGCAGACAATTCTAGCAGCGGTTCACATACCATGATGAATTGTTGGGAATGTCGAAAAGATTGTCGCGGGGAGGTTGAAAATTGTTTGGGTAATCGATAAGAAATTCCCGTCGACTTCTCTAGGAAAAATCCGCGTTACCAGTTTGGGACTAGCGCCGTATTCAAAAAGTTGAGACCCGCGACACCATGAATGTATTAGTGCTGGCTGGCTAACTCCAATTCCTGCGAATTCGGCCAATTATCACCATGTTCAGCAGAGCGATACGACGGTCTGTTTTAGACGCCAAAATCACATCCACGCCGACGTTTCCTCCAGCCTTCCTGCTGCCCTTTGGCGCAAGATACCTCCAAACCACCACTCAGCACATCGATCCACCTCCCCAAGGACTTGATGCACCCAAATTACCCCTCAAGTCGACACCAGCGCAAACAGATAGCGTTGCTTCAATAGCATATCATGTTCGTCGAAGTGTTCCTCTACAACCTGCGCCAATTGCGAACCCCCTAGCCCTCGATCCCTCAATCACAGAAATGCTCCCTCTCCTGGCCGCCCAGCCCTCACACTACATCACCATACACATCCACGGCAAGCCATATCTTGTCACTGCTGGAGATACAGTACGACTACCATTCCACATGCCTGGTGTTGTTCCAGGGGATGTATTACGTTTAAATCGGGCCTCCAACCTGGGTTCTCGCGATTACACATTGAAGGGAGCACCGTACGTGGACGAGAGGTTGTTCGAGTGCAGAGCCAGGGTGATGGGTACAGAAGCGGAGCCTTTGAGAATCAAGGAGAAGAAAAAACGAAGGAACAGGAGAATCAACCGGGTTCAGACCAAACTGAAGTTCACGATATTGAAGATTGCGGAGGTCAAAATAAATCGCCTGGAAGAGCTGCAGAGAGTTGGACAGGAATCTTTATGAAGAAAGCGCCTTGATAGTATCCTGGTTGTGTGGTACAGCTCTTATGATTCTACCATGAGCTGTTTGTAATATATTTGGGAATGTCTGTACAACTTTATGGGCCCTGTAAAACGAATATCAAGACCCTATGTTCACGACCTTATGTTCATGACTCTGATCTCGTTTCTCGTTTCCACGCTTGTGATGGAGGATGGTTCCAGACTTGAGCCGGGCGAATCTGAATCCCAAAGGAAGTTGACGCAAAAGAAATCAGCCATCCTTCAAAAGTCATTTGGCTGTACGAATACCTTGCTTCCAGAGTTTTATGCGCTAGGTTCATATTTCCTTCTGCAATCATCTCCACCGGACTTATGATTAGGGGTATTTGATGGCTGAAGCTATACCGAAGCCTCGGAATTGTGGCTTAGAAGTGAAGAGCTTTAGCGAGCCCTAAAAGCCTCGCCTATTTTTCATATACAAACAAGTCACCTCGTCAAATTCCGTAACCATTCAGACAATACAGAGTTCTTAACATCAGTTCTTATAGCATGAACGAAGTTCTACTATTCCTATTGATCATCACCATAATCGTCTTTGCAATTACCGAGCTTACTATTTAGCGTATTCCTGCACACAAGGTATGGGGGGGGGCATAGGATGTTGTCTCTAATAATGCGCTTGATAAGTGAGGTTTTTCTAAACGGGAAAATGGGGGGTTGAATCCCTTTGTCTTTTCTAATTCCTGCTATGCTCTACCACAGTTCGGTGCATAGAGAGAGAAGTATCTTGCGGATGTCAAAACGCAAAACTTGATATCTATTCTGTTATCTGATCGCAAACCGCGAGAGTCCTCGAGTAGTAAAACTCCAAATTGAAGTGTCAAATGCGTTTCGTGGATTATGATTAATTCTTATATTGCAAAAAATGGCTAATTATGAGTCCAATGCAATTTCAGCCCAAGGGCATACAGCAACAGTTACTTCAGCTTTATCTCAAGTTTATATTGAGGGTCCGCCGGTCCGGAAGGATCAAGTAGCGGTGCGGAATCAATATCTAAGGACTTACCCAGCCCAAGGATCGCCAATTCTTAAGACTTTTGACGGGCAAACATTTGCTGTCATGCCAGCTTATACAATTCTGGAAGTCTCAACCAAAGATGAAGCAAAGCCCTGTTCTTATACTGATACTTTCTTCTTACCAGAAAGGAGAAATTCAATACTGCTTCATGCCCGGCGGCTGTGGTAAACTCGACTGGAACTAATTGTGCTTGGGCGAACGGCAAGACTCACTTAGCAGCAAGTATCACACTGCGGGAATACATAAAGGTCGCATTCGTTTCCTTGATTGTTCTCGTATTATATAAAACTCCATGGCTTGTTCTTGACGTTACAATTCGTGAGATGGAACCTTTCAGACAACCATTTCCTACAGAATTCCCGCCCAACCTTTCAGCTAGAGACGCCCCTCCAAACCCAAGGTTCCAGGCCACCTATACCCAAACATGATGGGTTTGCAGTATCCTCTAACATTCGGTACAGCAGAGAATACCCTGACCAGCAAGAGTCTCGCAGAGAACTTTTGGGCTCGTGCACTTTCCACCATAAGCCGGGCGTTCCTGGGTTTTCAGTGGTGCACCCTTTTCTCTCAGCTTGGACAGTCGCAGCACCGACGAGCAAAGTTGTGATGACAGTGATGGTTTGCTTAGAGAAGTACATGTGCTTTCCTGGTCATCGGTGGTTCGATACCTGTCATGAGTCATCACTTAATCTCACTGGAAGGGTCCTGATCCGATCACTGGCAAGGTCGGGCTTCGAGGCTTTCATGGATCCTCCAGGGTATGGAGTGGGATCATAATGAGTTCCTTGGCTGTCGGAATAAAAATTGCTCTGGTCAAATGTAGACCACTGTTCGTTAAATTTACCCCTTTTCGTAAGCGAAACTAATGAATCTATCAGAACTCCATCTTACGACACCATTCACCTCTCTTATGCATTCTAAATGAGTATACATATCTCCTCCAAAGCCCTTCTTGGATCAAATTATTCGTTTGATATGAGTAAAATAACTCGATATGTCTGCATCTGAACAATTCCCTACAGATAATCAAGAACATCAAATCTTCCGGGCTCGAGAATTATTACAATAACTTCAAACATATCATATTACACGAGATAACCAACAAGTCATTCAACCCAACGATGGTTTTCTGCCTTCTATACTTGACTAGACACATAATATCCTTAAGATAAGCTGTTGGGCCCTTGTAATAAAGCTGTTCGCGATATACAGCTATCTACGCTCAACCCTAGTGGTTATTAGTCTACAGTTCCGCTTAACATATCCTGTGAATTTTCCAATCCACGCTCCGCCCACTTCCCAAAGCTCAATAACAAGGACTAGACACTACACGCATAAAGAGTACAAGGAAAATGGGAAAATAAGAAAATAGGAAAATAGGAAAATAGGAAAATAGGAAAAGTACATAAATCAGGGCAGTGCCTTTTTAGATGTACGAAGTAGAATAGCGACGAAGGTAAAGTGGGGCACTGGGGTCCAATTGCCAAGCCAACATCAGATCGAGATCAGCGCAGGACGAAGCCTTCTACTGTAACTGTACAGCAGCAGGATTGGCCAAGAATACAGTAATCAAAAACCAAAACTCATCCTTACTTCCCCCTCATCTGTATTTTTATCTACTTGCATATTCACAAACAAATTTAGCAAAGATCCAAGAAGTTTCGACGCAGTAGCACAACCACGCGCTTATCAGAGAAGACTGCAAATCTGCATGCAGTGATTCAGTCCCTAGAAACGTTACGAATTAGAAAGCAAGTACGGAACAGACAGTATTAATTACACAGCCAGCAATTATCTAAGACATCTAAGTATAGGTACTTTGTAGGATTGAGGCTGGCACGCTGGAACCCCACCCCCCCACAATATCTCGGCTATCGTAATCCTCGCCTCAACTTTATTTTTCCGCGTAAGCGCTTAATAACTTGGTATATACCTCCGTATATATGCAGCACTTTTGTTATTCGGCCTCGTTGACTTTAAGGGTGATCTTGCTCTCAGCACCTCAAAGGGTTGCTGTAAATAGAAATTTTATAAATATGGAAGGTTGTACAGAAATTGTGGCAACTCGCGCAAGCGAGTTTTCCAGAACTTCAGCAAATCCGAAAAGATTGGCCACCTGCAGTACCTCCTGGACCGTATGAAAGCCTTGCGGTCTGGCAATCCCAAAAAATTGACTTGCCCCCCACATATTAATCAAGCAAGGGCGGAGTCTAGAGCTCATAATCATCGACCTTGGCATCGTGCCACTCCACTTAGCGCAGCTGCGCAAGCAAAAATGGAAGGCACGACCAGTTTTTACCCATATTGTATGCCCTCAAGTCTTGCTCTTTTCATGAATAGCATTGGTCATGGTCGAAAACGAATTGCGGGAGGCTAGCTGGCTTACAGAAACTCTTTCCAAGTTGCTGTCATCAATTCCAAAAATAATGATTTGTTAACGAGTGCCAGATAATTGCTTTGTTTTATCACACGTGACACGTGGAAGTCATCCTTGGATGTTGTGTAGATCCCGAATGTTGCTCCCACTCGTATTCCTTTATTATGCTCAGATATGTCGGAGGTGATTAGTAACAAGGTCGTTTTCCACATGTTCATGAATCCTCCCCCCACCAAGGGGCTAAGAAATGGTTCGATCAGTCCAACAGCAATACCCTTTACAATATACGTTTACCTCAACTCTTCTGGAGCAAAAACATTACTTGAATTTAATTATTAGGGTATTTCAAAGCAATTATACTTAATCTTCGAGTCTTTGTTGGACTATAAGATAATTCGAAAGGTACCTTTTAATATTCCGGCCCCATGATCTCATCAGATTCAAATTCTTTCACCCCTTAATGCCTCTTCGTGGGATTTCAGCCTTATTGGAAATCTTTGCTTCGTTGGGTTTTCCTTGTACAAGAACCTTGATTTCGTGAGACTGTGTGTTTGACCCACAGATTTCGCCCAATTTAGGAGAATGTAGAGGGTATTTTCCTATCACTACCATCTTGGCAATCCTCTTCAATACCCGCTTACAGAATGTTGTACTGTACAGCTTGAAAGCGAACATGTATACTTCAACAATGACATGGAAATAAGTTTGGTGCAGTTTTTTTCCTATAAGACCGCCTTGCCCTCTCTCCATCTTATCTCCTCACCCTCTTGTCTACCTTCAACACTTTCCTGTCTTCACATTCGTACTTTCATTCTCCTATTATCATTTTCCTATATTCACTCCTTGATCCCTACAATTTCCCGTCACTACTCAGAAAACGAACCTTCAAAATGTACTCGTTCAACGCCAGCGGTCTCCTCGCCCTAGGAGTCTCTCTCCTCTCTTTGCCAGCTCTGATCAATGCCGTCGAGTACATTGATTACAACGGTGTCAGGCCATTTGCCGAGTCTTACAATAGTGCTGCTATCAAGAAGTTCCAACCAACTCTTAGTGTGACTTCTGGATGTGTTCCATACCCAGCCGTCAATGATGCCGGCCAGCTTTCGTAAGTGGACTTTTTTTTCCACCAACGGTGCAATCGGCTAAATGGATCTATAGACACGGACTTGGTACCACCGGTGCTATCAATGGTGGTTGCTCTGCAAGTCCTGGTCAGGTTTATGCTCGTGGCCAAATGGTTGATGGAAGATTTGGAATTGTTTACGCATGGTATGTTACGCCTCTTTGCAACAAAAGACCTTGTTTTCGCCTAATTCTCGCACCAGGTACTTTCCAAAAGATCAAATTGCCCTCGGTCCAGGTGGACACCGCAATGACTGGGAAGGTGTTGTGGTCTGGGCCGATAAAGATGCTGCCGATGCCAAAATCCTCGCCGTTTGCCCGTAAGTTTCCTTATTTCTCATAAGCCTTGTGTATTCGGAAGACAAAATCTAATGCTGCCTAGATCTCGCCACGGAGGATGGCATTGTGACACCTCAAACCTCAAGCTCAACGGCGATAGACCCAAGCTCAACTATCGTCCAGACGGCACCCACGCTATCTTCACTTCTGATGATAATGGAGGATCTCACCCGTTGATCGAATGGTCCAAGCTACCAGCAGCTGCATCTTCTGCTCTTGAGCAAGCCAACTTTGGTGCTGCCGTTGTGCCTCTTAAGGATTCTACCTTCTCCGGTAACTTGAACGCGGCCAAGTTTTAGGTTTCAACAAGGCAGCAGTTCGAGTCTGTGAGGTAAGAAAGTTCGAAGTTCTGGAGAAGTGGAATGAGTTATTTGTTATATGGTCCTTTTGTATTTTGTTTGGGAACGCGAAATTGTGTTTTGTATTTTAGACTACACGCTCATTACTTGTGCTTATAAATCATTGTACTTTGATACGGTTTTATTTGATGGTTCGCATCAAATTGCTCTTGCTTCTCTGTTTCCTTCCCGTCCCTGTTCCCCTTCTTTTCTTCCATCAAATCATTTCCATATCTCAAAAACGCGCAAATGATGACGTGCACCTTTTCTCCCAGCCATGATCCTAGATATATAAAAGCAAACTTGGCAAAGCGTTGGATTATCTGTACTGAAGTAAGTTGCGAGACAGACTTGGAAGTCTTCCCGTGACCTTTCGCTATACTTTGTATTATAGTTCTAGTATAATGGCGTTTTATGTTCAATCGTCAGTCGGTACACGTCATATCAAAAGGAGGCTTATTGTTGGTTTTCTTTTGTATTGCTGGCTAGCTTCAAGAGCTTATAATTCGCCCACATATAGTGGAAAGCGAAGAATAAGCACCCTCGGCTACGCACCCCTTGCGGGGGCAGGTTTGACTAACTAAACGCTAAGTAGTCGGACTTCGACCGCATTATAGACCAATTAGGCTCTATCTAGCGAAACACGAAGTATAAGGTCCAACACCCTCCCAAATCGCCAGGCGAGCCTTCTAGCGAGGGGAATAAAGGTGGGAGAAACAAGCATATAGCTTATAAACAAGCATACAGCTAATAAAAAGCACCTCTCGGACTTCGACCACATTATAGACCAATTCGAAGGCTCTATCTGGTGAAACACAAAGTACAGAGCAGGGCAATAATTTCAGCCACATAGGCAAAGAAACTAGGGTCCAAAACCCTCCCAAATCGCAAGGCGAGCCTTCTAGCGAGGGGCATGTGGGCGGGACAAAAGTGTAGCTGACGATATGGTGGATATTGGTGGTGGTGTTGAAGGCATGTGGCAGTAGTAGGGTGCACCAGGGTGGGATATATATCCTACTATCCGAGTAGCTTACTAAGCCTTTATCCTCATTCACTATAAATCCTGCCATTTATGTTCAATCGTCAGTCGGTATACGTTATATTAAAAGGAGGCTTATTGTTGGTTTTCTTTTGTATTGCTGGCTAGCTTCAAGAGCTTATAATTCGCCCACATATAGTGGAAAGCGAAGAATAAGCACCCTCGGCCGTATTGAGCAGCGCGAAAGGAAGTAGCCACAAAACAAAACAAGGGGGAGAAAAGGGGGGAAAACTAAGAATAAGACGAAAAAGGAGACAAGGAGACAAGGGAAGACTATCCTTATAAGCTGGCGAGTAGGCATATCCACCGCCTAATACCGATATCCACTGCCTGTCCTTCAAATATATCCACTGCCTGTCCTTCGAATATATCCACTACCTGCCCTGCACATATATCTACCTCTCTTACATTTGTGTAACAAGCGTGGGAAAACCTATTTTTTAGGCCAAAACCATACCCAGAGAGCCCTCCTTGCCTGGCGAATCCAATCCTACATCTGCTATGCCGACGCCAGTTCGTAGTACTGTACGTCGGTAGAGGAGCTAAAATCGTGCGTTTGTTCCTATACTAGTGAACTACCACTATCCCCGCACCTGAGTATGTTCGGAGGACGTAGTATCGTTACGCAGGAATAATCGTCGTACGCGAAAGGAGCGAAAATAGACCACCACTACTACAAAAGAGCTCACAAAAGTGTAGCTGACGATATGGTGGATATTGGTGGTGGTGTTGAAGGCATGTGGCAGTAGTAGGGTGCACCAGGGTGGGATATATATCCCACCATCCGAGTAGCTTACTAAGCCTTCATCCTCATTCACTATAAATCCTGCCATCTATTTGTACGTTAGACCAATAACGAATAACTCGCTAATTAAATGCACCACTAGTTTATGTATTAGCAATAGAAATACATTCAGAGCCCCTACAAGATTGTGAAAGAAAACCCACTAGCGTAATTAATACTCCACCCTCGCTTAGGCTAGCGAACATTTGAAAATTCACTTCATTGCTGACGCATATGTCGTAGTTCCAGCTAGTGCCTTTCTGTTCACCCTTTCCAGCAGAGACTTTGGCTCAATTCTAATATTACCACCAGCTTGCTTTAGAAGAATGCAAGAGCAGGGAGGAGGGAATTAAAAACACCAAAAGCAAGCTCAGCTCAGGTTTAATACCCAAAACTTTGTTTAGCAAAAAGAAGTTCACGATCCACTATTTACTAAGCCACTAGAAAGATTACAGTCGGTGCGATTAAGTCTGAGCCATTTAGCCGAACCCCACCAAAAATCGACGATTTGCCTAAGTTTTAATTGCTTATAAGTATACAGACTTTAGTTATATCTATTATTCCTCCTAGGTACTTATACTTAAGTACCTCCTTAGTAGTTTAATATAGGTGCATCAAGCTATATATAAGGTCTTTATTAGTATATATCGTGATCTTCTAGACAAACTAGCTACCTTAGGCAAGATTCTGTGAAATTGGAGTAATTGGAACTTACCTATATAGTCAGGCTTGGGACTCATTGGTGCCACTTATGGAAACTCCAATGTAAAGAACTAACTGAGCATAAAACATTCTTTGGTACAAATACCATACTCATCGTGTATAATACCTGCATTATGTTAGCCCTGATTTATCTCGCTGTAATATGAACATATGACTTAATGCTTATTGCGGAAAGGCTTCGATGAAAGCCATTTACTTACGTACTCTCTATCTCAATACGTCTTCTTGATCTCGAGGATCGAATTCTCAAGTTTGTTAAATAGCTACCCAAGAAAGTTAGGACGGCAAAGGTGGTTATCTTCGTTCATATTAGTAACAAATGAACCGTTTTTTGCACTCAGTTTGGCAACTACTATCATAAGTATTTCCGTTGTCGTGATAGCCGTTGAGATTGTGAAGAAGTTCTTTTTCTGCCGTCCGAGGCTTTAGCACCAGCGGCAATCGAGAATTTATTCCACTTTAGTTGAAAAAGGCACGTAGTTAGTTTCTGCAAACCACGAGCGATGCACAATGGGTTGAAAACAACTCACCTCAGTAAGGTACTGTATGAGAGGTCCGATATAGTAAGGGAGTCGATAAGCTAAGCGAGACTGTTTTACTGAAGCGGGATGTCCCTTTCAACGACAGGACTGACCCACTAGTACGTATGGCAATAGTTTAGAATTAACGACCTATGAAATTCTAAAAATTACAGTTTCTCGAATTTTCTATGACTTCTACTATAATACCATCTCATTTACGAGTTGGCCGTTAAGCGAGTATTTCACAATTTCATTTCGTCATAACTCATCATCTATCTACAAAGATAAATTTACACCCGATTCTCTCAACAATTTAACGCCAGAAAAAAGGGCGAAAGATTCTTTTCACCAAAAACGCCAAATGTAAACCTTTAAAAGAAATTTCCCAAAGTTACCCGGTACAACTTTTCCCACTTCCCCTCCTTGTGACCCTTCATTTTCATCTCCTCCCTCGCAAGATACTCATTCTCATCTGCATCAATCTTGTCCTTTCCCCTCCACAAATCTGCCTCGCTTGCACCCAAGATCTTAGACTTCATAAATATCTTGTACCCAGCAATCATTCCCAGAAAAATAAAAACACCGATGTAATTCACAACAAATGTACGCCAGCGAAATTTCTCACCCGTAACGGGGTCGGGAGAAAAATCCGCAAAGCCATTGAAGAGTAAGATCACAAGTGCGAATATGAGCGAGATGAGAGAGCCTTTGATTCCGAAGGGCGAGACGTATGCTAATGCTGTGTCCGGCACAATTTGGGCATAACGTGCTCGAACGAAGAAGATATGGGATATGAGGATAGAAACCCAAGTCAGGATCCCGAAGATTGTGACGAGAGAGACGAAGTATTGGAAGGTGGCGAAGGACCCAACATCAACTGAAATAAATGCTAGTAGAGCTAAGCCAGAGGAGACTCCGAGTGCGTAGACGGGAACACCACGGTCGTTGGTTCTGGCGAATATTCGGGGCGCATTCCCGTCAATTGCTAGGGAGTAGAGAGATCGGGTCGAAATGTAGAGATCTGAATTTGCGGCGGAAAATGTAAAGATCAAAAGACAGACGTTGATTAGATCCGGTATTGCTTTGTAGCCTGCGAGGGTGGCTGCCACTACGAAGGGGCTTGCGCTAGCCGAGACTGTTCGGTCTCCTTCTCTGTTTGCTGAAAGCAAGAGAGCAGAGTCGTAGGGGATATTTAATCCCAATAGAAAAATGAGCACAATATAAAAGAAGACAATTCTGAAAAAGGTCAACTTGATGGCTTTGGGCACCGCTTTCCGCGGGTTCTGTGCTTCTCCAATAGTTACTCCAACAAGCTCAGCACCAAGAAATGAAAACACAGCCGATGATAATACGTCCCAAAAGCCGAGAAATTTTCCTAAGCTTCCAGCTGCATTGTTTTGTTAGTGGGTGTTTCAGAAGTTGGGATGGAAATACTAACTCGCTACGTATGGTGCAAATGCGCCAGGTTCTTTCCAGTATTTGAATCCTGGTGCTTTTGCATTAGACCCGCCAGCAATTGCCATAATGAACGTAAAAATAATAAGACTAAGCATGATGAGCACTTTCGAGGAACTTAACCAGAATTCAAATTCGCCAAAGACCCCAACGCCGAAATAATTGATTGCGATGATGGCCACCAGAAAAAGAGCGACATATATCGCAGGATTCGAGCCTGGCCCATCATAACCTTCCTTGTCGAACCAATATCTAATAATGAGTGTGGATGCGATAAGATTATTTGGTGTCGTCACGATATACTTCTAGTTCGTTAGCTATATCCAAGGCAACATGATGAGAATGCTGACTTCCAACCAGTAAGTCCACCCTAGAGTTCATCAGTTCGGTTATAACAAGGATTACTAGGGAAACCTACCAGTTGCGAATCCCAAAGCCGGGTCAACAAATCGAGTAGCAAAGCCTGTGAATCCAGACGCCAGTGGAAGCCAAGTAGCCATCTCTCCCATTCCAGCCATAACAGAATAACATAAAACTCCCACCAGACCATAACCCAAAAGCATAGAAACAGGACCCGATCGCGCAAGATATGGACCTCTATGTATATTAGTAAATCGGATGTGTTTTCAAAGCATTGTCAACCCACGTGTTAATGAGAAGTCCGGTACCCAGAGCACCACCTAGTGCTATCATAGACATCTGCCTCGTCTTAAGGTCTCTGCGTAGCTTTGAGTTCATCCCATTATCGTGGCCCTTAGAAGCAAATGGTATCTTCTCTGAACTGTCGTCAGGGTATGGGTATCCACCATCCGGCGACATTGCCCGAGTATTCCCTCCGTATTCGTGTGCTTCCATTCCTCCATATTCGTTAACTTCCATGCCTCCATAGTCGTTTCCAGCTGTCCCCCCATAGTTGTTATTTACACTGTTTGAACTATAGGTACTCTCTGTTGTTCGATAGTGAGCCAGCTCCAGGCCATCTTCAAATCGTGATTTGGCGTGCGCCATTAGAGGAGGGCCGGATTGAAAAAGGGAAAAACAAAGTAGAAACAAAAAAAGAAACGAAAAGTAAAGACCGCAAAAGAAAAGAAAATAACGGAAGAGCAGAGAATATTTCCAAAAAGGAGCACCACCGAACAACTCATTTAATGTGGGAAATACCCAGATGTATGGCAAATTACCAGTCAAGAAGGATTCCATCCCATCCTAAACCGTCGTGCTGCGCCTACTCTCCCAACGAACCCCGACGGCGTTCGGATGAGTATGTTTTCACGTCAAACAACCATTCTCGTAGTCTGGGTTACAACCCGCTTCTGCTGAGTTTTCCATATGGAGTACGCTGCGGACTTCACCGTCTTCAACTGTGAGAGCTGCAGCAACGGCCGTATTCCAACACCAACATGCAGGATACATGCGGAGTTGAAACAGCAGAGAGAAGCAAGCGCCCTGACTTAGCAGGTAATTCATCAGATTTTGGCTGCGTTGTTGGATCACAATTGGTAGAACCACAATACTGTCCAAACATCTTCGCCCATACAATCTGTGGCTTTCCATTGTTGTCCTTCTCACGAAACATGACGAGCTGCACGCTCCGTCGACTCCTAGATGCAGGAGAGACATGTGGAGCATGGATACATGATATTGGAATGGTGGTTGCCTGGAGCTTGAGAAGTTTCAAGATTCTTCCTAGAAGGTGTCTCCCCGCGTATGGATGGGTTCATCCCGAGTCATTCGCGAACCAGCCAGTCAACGCCCAGTCAGTACATGGTGACATTGAAGGATTGCGGCACGGAAACGAGTGATTTGTTACTTTCGCGTCCTAGTCAAATTTATTAGCATGTGTTCATATCAATGACTTCAGCATGGGTTTATCAGATATTGCAAAAGATTTGGGATTACAGTAGTCACACATTCTGGATTGCGCGAAAGTATTTTGGGTTAGGGGTTTTGTATTAAAGTTGATTTCTCATCAAAGGGAAAAGTGGGATCTTCCATCAAGGAAAAAAGGGGACAAACGTACTCACTTGAGTATAAAGAACAGTTCTTGGACCGGCCATTTGGGGCCATTCACCCAAAGTTTCGGAAGGAAACATCTTCAGATTAAGAATGTTAAAATGAAAATGAAAATGATCAAGGGCGTAATTATCAAGGCGAACGAGTAGGTGAGCGGCCAGAACTTTGACTCAAAGTCTCAACCTCAACATCCCAACTCTCATTCTCCTTAGTACTCTCCTCATCATCCTCAAACCCGCTCTCCTCATACTTCTCCCACTTCTTCATCTTCGACCGAGCCTCCTCTAACTTATCGTGCAAGTCCTTGAGAGTAGCTTCTCGCTTTCGATCGAGCTCTTCGCGTCGTTTCTTCGCCTCCTCATCCTTCGTCCTCCACTCTTCAACTCGAGCTTTGCGCTCCTCTTCCTCTGCAGCACGCTCAACCGCACATTTGGGACAAGGTTCTGGGAGAATGTAGGTCATCCGAGGATGAGCCCATTGCGCAGTACATGCCTCATCGTTTATACCTTCACGGAAGGTCTCTTGAAGTCGACATGTTCGAACCTCGGCTCCCCAGCTGGAGTGGTGGGAGCAGGAGAATAGGTATCGCTTGAAGTAACACATTCTGATTCCTAGTATCGAGTATTGGTAGACTGAGTATTGGTAGACTGAGTATTGGTAGACTGAGTGAGTAGAAACTAAAATGAGATGAAGGCGGTGGTTGATGCACTATTTCGTATCAGACAGCCGCTTATTTTATGGGCATCTAGACTGAGCTGTTCTGTAGATGTCGAGATTTCTGGTGTTGACTGCATTGTTCTCTTGTGTTCGTCTGTTCTTTGTTGAGAACAATTGAAGTTTCCTAAAGTCTTTGTGCAAAAACTGCAAGGCCGATTGAATTTCTTGCAAAATATTTCCATCAACAAAGATCATGAGAAACAATCCATAGTTCTTTCGTGAATGTGCCTAAGCGAGGCAAAACTTGCAAATTGATCAGCGAAAAGTGTTGTGGATGGCGGCATCTCCAAAGAAAAGAATGCCCGCAATGAGTAGCTGTGGTCTGTATTCCCTAGATGGTTAGGTCTGGGGATAACCAGTTCGATAGGCCAATATCTGAACCCCCAGACTTCTCCGTTTACTATCTCAATTGCGTATTAAAACAAGAACCAGATCAAAGGCAGCAGGTGAAGAAACGCTCTTCAAATTCTATGCAAGACTTGCAAATGCATCCAGCCCCCCAAAAACATGACAACGTATTAGTGGCAAAGTAGCAAGGTGCCAGGTTTCTTTATAAAATGTCAACGTATTCTGAAACAAATGAATATGTACTTGAAACGAGAGAAGGAATTCGACTTCTCGGGTTTCTACGCATTGACCAAGAACCATAGGCGAGGAAATATAAGCATATCTTCCTTCATAGACGAATTGGGTTGAATCATCAGAGTTACTGAGGGGAAAAGCAATGGGGTAATTTACCTTACCTATGATCAATCTGTATAATTGTACGATTTATAACAACTCAACCAAGACTCAAGGGTTCGGAAATCTGGAAGCTTGGCAAAAGATGGAACGAATTGTGAATGGAATTAACTTATTTGGCTTGACTTGAAGACTTATGGTCATCATGGGCCATCTTGTCTGATCAGAACCACCCGTTGTTTGTTGGTATCACTGAATCGTTAAAGGAATCGAGGAATGGTTGATGGACTATTGCACAGTGGTTTTATGAACACGGGTAATAAAGGAAATTGTAAAGCCTCCTAACACCATCTATTGCGCCTTTGCGGCCACGATTCCTGTCCAAATTATTAGTCAATGATCGTAAAGTTTGGTCTTTATTAATTGCTTACTCTCAACATCGGCAACACTTTGTGCCAAAATTTGTTGAAGGACTTTGGGGTTCTCAAGCTCTTTCTGGATCTTGGCGATAATGCTCTCAGAGAGCTCCTTCTGCTGGCGAATCTTCACTTGTCCCTCATATCTAACCCATGAATCGAGAACAGTCTTGGCCTCAGCGGCAAGAGCAGTGGTTTGCTCAAGCTCATAGGCTTGTGCCTCAAGTTTGGCAGTCTCCTGTGAATAGTGAGCGTAATTTCCTTTAACCATACCCACTTCTGACACGTACCTTTGAGACTTCGAACAATGTCTTGGTAACATCTACGACGCTTCCCAATTGCTGGACGCTCTCAATTCGTGTTTTAACAGCCTCGGTGTGGTCGGCACGGGCAGCATTCAAGACACCCTTGATCTTGTTAACTTGTCCATCCGCCCACTCCTTGTACAGTGGTCCACCAAATTTGAAGACCGCAGTCCAAACACTTAGGAGGCAGAGCGCAACAATGGTCTCCTCGTTCACGACATAGTACTCGTTGCTGATGGCGTAGATTGCGGCACCGGCCGAGGAAGAAAGGATGGCGGTTTTCGAGACCAGCGAGTTACCTGGCAGAGAGTCTAGGATGGATTGTGCCTTCTTTTTTGGGTCCTCCACTGCTGTAGTCGAAGCTGATCGATGGCTTGCGATAGATGTGCTGAGGGCTGGGATGGAACGGAGGGGGAGAGTTGGTCGGAGTCGAGCTGCGCCTGGAACTGGTGTCAGTATCATGGCATGCCACAATTGATCTCCGCCGATTGGCTTGACAGTCCAGTTACATACCTACGGCGCTTCTTGCTAAACGTGATGCCATTGTGGTTTGAGGGGAGATGCTGCTAAGCTCGACGTCGTTCTTGGACAGCGAAGAATTGAGGTCGGAATGCCGAAGTCAATTTGACGGCTCACGTGATTTGGTTAGTCTGGAAATCGGACCAAAATTTCTATATCCCGGCGAAAGTTTCCGAGGATTTAAAGATTAGATAGAACCAACTTTTCGCGCCCCGCAACATTCGATATCCAAGACAATACACGATGCCTACAGCTACCACTATACCTACGGCGGGCAAGTCTGCCAAACGCAAGAGAGTTTCGTCGGAAAAGAAACCAATAAAACGGGCACGGTCAGAAAGCAGCGACGAAGAGGAAGATACCCAGGCGCAAATACTTCTACTGGAGAATGAGATATTCGAGTCGAAAAAGAACTACAACAACATCGCCAAATTAATCAAAATATTCACGTCGGAAAAGGAAGATCCCGACGATTCAGTGGTTGCTGCCATTTCCCTATGCCGAGTTTTCACAAAATTGTTGGTCGCGGGGGATCTGGAATCCAAGGCCAAAGCCAGCGAGAAGGAGTTAATTGTTGCAAAATGGCTGAGAGAACGGTACTCGGAATACAAAGCGGCATTGCTTGATCTTCTGGGGGAAGAAGGAATTAGTGCTACGGCACTGACCCTATGTATGCGTCTATTGAAGACAGACGGCGAGACTGTTCGAAATAATCAGGATTACCAGTTCCCTAGCACTTTTCTTACAGGAATTGTGAGAACCTTGCTGAGGCCAGAGAGTGAAGCAAGTACACGGAAAGAATTCAGTGAGAAATTCGTCGAGGAGTATGACGATATTCGGTTCTATACTTTCGAAGCAATTCAGTAAGTAACCAAGGTTAGTTTCGCTGGCCATTCCTAACCATTTTGCAGAAAGATCTCGACAGACTCTTCAATTGCAACCTCGACCCAGTTATTTGACAATATCCTCGAGATTCTGACGACGATCGAATCCGTTCCTGAATCAAATGATGAGCTCGAAGACTTCTATATACCGGCTCCCCAAAAGAAAACGCATGCCCTCCATTCCCTTTCACAGCATAAGAAACGGGCACAAACGGCCTGGCTTGCCTTGATGAATATGGAAATGGACAAGGAACAGAGGAAATCGATCTTAAGAATCATGTCAGAATCAATTGCGCCTTGGTTCCTTAAGCCAGAACTGTTGATGGATTTCTTATCGGATTGCTATGATACTGGTGGATCGACCTCATTATTGGCGCTATCTGGAGTCTTCTATTTGATTCAAGAGAAAAATCTGGACTACCCCTCCTTTTACCGAAAGCTATATTCTTTACTTGACTCGGAAATATTACATTCGAAGCACCGATCGAGGTTCTTCCGACTCATGGACACTTTCCTAGGGTCATCCCATCTCCCAGCTGTTCTGGTTGCAAGCTTCATCAAAAGACTCGCGAGGCTGACACTTTACGCCCCACCATCGGGGATTGTGGCAGTTGTTCCTTGGATTTACAATTTGTTCAAGAAGCACCCTTCATGCACGTTCATGATCCACCGGGTACCCAGAACGAATGAAGAGAAAGTGAATTTTGAGACACTGGGTGCGGTAGACCCGTTTGACATGGACGAGGAGGACCCAATGGAAACAAATGCGATTCAAAGTAGTATCTGGGAGATCGTCACATTGCAGTCTCACTATCATGCAAATGTTGCTACGCTCGCAAAGATTATTTCCGAGCAATTCACCAAGCATGCTTATAATCTGGAGGACTTTCTCGATCATTCCTATGGAAGTGTACGTTGCCCGTCTTCTCCGGAAGAGAGAATTGTCTGCTAACAATCAATAGATGATTGAATCGGAGTTGGGCAAGGACGTTAAAAAGGTGCCAGTTGTAGAATATGAGATACCCAAGAGAATCTTCCTGGAGCAAAATGCGGAGTTGGGTCTGGAGGATAGCTTGTTGGTGAAGCTATGGGACTTTAGTTGAAGTAATAAAAAGACCTCCCACCGACATTAATTTCAACACTCTTTGTTGAGTAACATTCTTCTGGTCTTTTATGAGGTTGTGATACTATAAATGCTTTGTTGTTGAATCTGTGCCTAGGTTGTGGGATTGATTGGAGGAGGTCCTTGGAACTCCAAACGTCAACATCCCTCGCGCTCGTCTCGCCCTTCACTGCGCCTTCTCCCCAAGCCCCGAAATGTGACTGTAAGAGCAACCGCGAACGACCTTCACTACATCACCTGCACTGCACATATTTGACGGTTGAAACTGAGGGACTGAGATTTACCTATTAAATGAATCCACTTTCCCTCGCAAAGCTCCGACACTGCAAGGCCAACCTGCGAATCTATTGAAGAGGGGCAAATTGATTGCTTATTTCCACACCACATACCGAACGTAAGTACAAGTACTCAGCGGGCTGACAACTTCAGCCCCTCCTCCTCCACTAGAAACCCAGCGCTAAAATTCTCTAGCATCCATCTAGAGCGAAGGTATATCAGTACCCGCACAAGATGCCTCTCCGAGATTTCCTCAAGAAGAAAGACAAGATTGCGCAGAGCAACGCGCATGCGCCAGAACCAGACCATGACGCCCTAGCACCCCCGGGATTTACGTTCATGAGGAGCGACACCCATACGCAGGAGATCATAAGTCCCCCTTCCTTTCACTCCGAAAGGGTCTCGAAGAAAACCTCCGAAGCGCCTTCCGAGTCAAGATCAACGAAGCTGTTTACGCGAAGTCGGAGTAATTCTATGAAGTCCACCAACTCCCGCGACAGCGAGAAGTCGAAGGGCAAATCATCCCCCAAAAGGTTATCACAACTGCTGCATTTGGGAAAGAAGGACAATACCTCGGCCGTTGTGCCAAATGATTTACCAGCGATCAGCGGGGATGACAACACACCTGGTGGCGGGGGAGTAGAAGACCAGTGGGAGTTAAGGGCAACGATGCTGGCGAGACAGAACGAGAGAAGCAGACCCGGCAGTCCAACTGCAGATACACCGGATTTTGCGTTTGGGAATATGTCATTGGGATCAGGGAAGGGAGCTCCGTTGACGAAGCAGGCGGATGACAATATTCAAGAAGCTATCAGGCTTCACGAAGCGGGAGATTTGGTGACGGCTACGCAGATGTTCGGCCGACTGGCAGATCCGAAGGGGGAGAATAATGCTCTGAGCCAGGTTCTGTACGGCCTTGCTTTACGGTACGTCTACAGGAAGCAAGCCCGGATGACCTGAATAGTCCTGTTGATTCAGATATATGAAATGGTTCAATTATGATTGATCTAACTTGTTTGTTAGGCATGGTTGGGGTTGTGAGCCAGATCATACCCAAGCTGTAAACTATCTGTCGGCAGCCGCGTCAAATGCTGCTGCAATCGAGGATCTTGCTCTCAAGGCGGGAATGAAGAAAGGGGGAACGGCCAAAGGAGAGCTTGTCCTCGCTATATTCGAACTTGCAAACTGCTTCCGACATGGCTGGGGCGTGGCAGTGGACAAAGTAGCAGCCAAACAGGTAAGCTATCTGGAAAGGATTGGATCGGGGAGAAGCCTGAAAGACTTGATCTGATAATGTTGGGAATAGTACTATGAAACGGCTGCAAACCTGGGCGACACTGGTATGTACTTTGAATTCACGCCCAACTCCATGTTCTAGATTTGCTAAACTCCATGGGCAGATGCGATGAATGAAGTTGGTTGGTGTTACATTGAAGGATTTGGCTGCAAGAAAGACAAGGTAAGCTTCCAAACCCTGGGATCAGCCGAGCTTCCGAATAGCTTCATGGTGTTATATCCATAGAAGCGTCAGCCTCGCATCAATGTGTGGCTTGCGTGCGCATGCGTCCTGCCCCTTTGATGACTGCATTTGGGCAGCAATGGGGCTTCTCACCTTACATATCCTGTCACTCCACACGAGAGGTTCGCCCGTCCATTCAGATGGCCATGAGGCTAACTATTTTATCCACAGTGGGCAGCAGCGAAATACTATAGGCGGGCGGAGAAAGCTGGGAGTAAGACGCTGGGTAACTCTTGGTAAGTCTGTGGTTACATGTCACGTTTTTTCTCTTCCCTCGTCCCATTCTCTGGTGGGTAGATGGTGTTGTTGGTGTTGCATTGGCGGGCCTCGAAAGTGGCCATCCCGTGCAGCAACGTTCCAAAATGACTCGAGCCCTCCCGACCGATTCGCTGTGTCGCTCCCCCATCCTGTTGACCTCCTTCCCTTTCTCTGTACGTGGATAAAGTCACCTGCTGATCCATTTTCCCTCGCGTGCGTGTAGGATCTGGAAGGAAAAGTACAATGCCCCGAAGAAGTGAGATTGGTTCCTGGTGGACTTTATTGTGGATTCTCGATGGGCGACTCATAATTTGTTTTCCATTTTTATATTTTTTTTTTTCGATTCCTGGAGTTTGTTGACCCTTGTTTCTGTTGGTTTTTCTTTCGTGGGGTAAAGACAGCGATCTGAAGCGTTTACTCCACTCGGCAGCATATCCTTTTTTTCTTTTTCCCTTCAAGCGCGTGTGCGGGGCATGCTTAATTTTTTTTTAATTTTTTTTCCTTCTTTGCTTTGCTTTGCTTTCTCTTGGTATGATAGGATTTTTTCTACGTTGTTGGCGGTGTTGGTGTTGTTGAGCCTGTTTCTTTCTTTTTGGGTCATGCTGGAGTGGATTGGGTTTTGAATGGACATTCGATGTTTGGGGTTTAGGGGGGGTTAATCTTGAATACACATTACTATTACTACTATTACTACTACTAACTACCTACTGTACAATACCTACCCACCCGTGGACCCCATCTCATCCCATCTGATGCTGATATCATCACGAGTACGATATTCCCTCTTTTTTTCGGGACGAGAAGGCGTGAGAAAGCTTATATTGAGCGATCCGATTACGGGTTTTTTTGACGGGATGGCGTATCTGAGACTTGACCTATGAAATTATTGTTCACCGTCGGGGTTTTCCTTTTTTGCCTTTTGTTTGTTTCTCCGTGCCTGTTTTGTTTGGTCATGTGCGTAGATTCTTGGGTATGGTATGGTAAGTTATGGTAGGGTAGGGTATGGTAAGTTACGTTTTTCGGCTGGTCGGTTGGTTCGGTTGGTCGGGTCGGGTTGGGTTGGATGTTGATTTATATACCACTATTAGTATTTCGTCTTGTTTTGTCTTGTTTGTGGTGAGCGTGATGAGTGTGTCGTTGATACTTACCGTCCTTCTTGTACTTGGTATTTTTATTTTTATTTTTATTTTTGTTTTTATTTTTATTTTTATGAAGGACTGCACTGTACTGTAGTGTGGTGTAGTGTGGTTTGAGGCGGAGGGTGGAAATGACTGGAGTCGGAACTGGGGATAGAATGGGATAGAATGGATGGGGATAGAATGGATGGGAATGGATGAAACCTGGAACCAGACGGTGTGGTTCCTTGGTAGGCGGCGGTGTGAGGGTGTGAGGGTGTGAGGATCGGAAGGCTTGGTTGGGTTTGGTTGGTTTGGGGTTCTTTAGGTAAGATGTTTTGAAATTTGAGATGGTGGATGGTGGAGTAGATTGGAGTACGAGGTTTTTTTTGGTGGGAGGAGGGGGGAGTTGGTTGGTTAGGGTTAGGGTTGTTAACTTATTAAGAAGAAGAAGGGGGGGTTATAAATAGATAGATAGGTGACTTTGGGAGGGATAGTTCGTGTTAGCTAAGCTAAGCTAGGGTGGGTAGATGGGATGGGATGGGATGGTTTGTAGGTAGGTAGGACTAGTTTATATATACGAAAGAGGGAAAGGGAGGAGGGAGGGGGTACGGGTAGTATATATGTAACTTATTTTTATTTACTCTTGAATCTTATTTAGACTAGACTAGACTAGACTAGACTAGACTAGACTAGACTAGACTAGACTAGACTAGACTAGCTTTATAAGTTACGTATATAGAGACGTATTCTTTTCTTAGAGATAAGAAGTATAGTATACCTATACCTAGGTAATTAATCTATTTATTTACTTGGTATTATACTAAAACTAGGTACTTCGAACGTAGTCGTAGTTATACTTATACTTATACTTATAATCCTGTATAAAACACTACATACCTAAACAAACAATACCAAAAACATACAAGTATAGTAAAAATAAAATAAAAATTTCCAATTTCCTCTTCCTATTTCCAAAGTATTCATTTACATTATTCTCTACCTAACGAGTATCCATTAACAATCTCACAATCTCACAGTAGCAATATTCTATAAACACAAGAACCCCTCCTCCCTCCTCCCCGTAAAATGGATAAAACCAAAATCATAAAATCCAAAACTCAAAACTCAAATTTGATGAAAGTTTCAAGCGTATATCGTGAGCTATAATGCTCATGTGCAGTACTGAATAAATCCACCTCCTCTCCACACAAGACCATAGTCCCACTGCCAAGTTCCTTCCATCAACCCATCAACCCATCAACCCAGAACCTCTCAAAGACTCGCGGGGGTATCGAAGTCCAAAGTCCAAAGAAATTTCGTTCGTTCGTTCGGCCGTGATATGTAAGGGGGCGTATCGTGTGTATAATGATATTTGTGATCGTCTTCGTGAGCAAGCCGGTCCATTCGTGAGAATCGTTCGTGAGGACGTTGTAAGTAGTAAGTGTAAGTGATAAGGCAGAGGAGAGTCATAACATATTACACATAAAAGTAAATCAAAAAAAAAAGAGTAATGAATAAACATGAATAAACATAAACATGAATGAATAATGAATAGCAATAGACAGATAGATGAAATAAGCGCTTTATATTCAAAATAAAAAAAACCGGAATTCATTAAACATAAAAAATTCATTATGCAAAAACAGGACAAGACAAGGTAAGGTAAATAATCAGTCATTGATTGGCGTTGGTATCTTCAAAGTCGTTATAATAATTTCGTTAAAAGAGGTTTCTTTTTCCCTGTAGGGAAGGTAGGTAGGTAGGTAGGTAGGTTGGAAACATAGAAAATTTGATAAGGTATGTGTAGTGTAGTGTAGTGTAGTAGGTACGTAGTGTAGTATTCCTCTTCGATCGTGTGTTTCCGAGGTTGTTTGAGTTGAGCTGAGTTGAGCTGAGGTAATAAAATGTCATGTCATGGACTCGTGAGGATCGTTTTTTTTTTCTTCTTTCTCTTTCTTCCTGTGCATCTTCTTCTCCTCCGCCCTTCTTTCCCTCTCCTCCTTTCCCCTATCCCCTCGACCCCGGCTCCCCCTTCCTCCGATTCAACAATATAAACATTTCCTCCAGTTGAAAAGAAAAGCAAACCAGGCATAAAAACAAAATAAAAAGAAAGGAAATCCATCGATCAAATCAGAATTAAGGAAAAATAACAAATGTCCAAACAAAAAAAGAAAAAAAGCGTCGAAAGTACTGTTACTGATGCCCCCAGGGACAAACCCCCTCGTCTCCTAACTCGAATCTGTCCAAGCCAAAGAAAGAAAAAACACTGTGTTCAATTTACATGTTAATGATCCCAATTTGTTTGCCCTCCCGATCCCATATCCGGTTCCGATCCCCTGTCCGATATTCCAGAGTCATCATGATATCGTGATCAAATGATGTTCCTGTCTGTGCCCAAAGGCCAGTTTGTTTGCAACGGTTTGTTGCGTGACGAATAAGAAAAAATATGAATGCTGTCAGCTTGCGCTGTTGATTCCCGTTTCCCCTGATGGTTATGTCGTGTCCCTTTCCTTCCCTTCCCACCCTATGCTATGGAATGAAATCAATGCTGTGGAGATGAAAAATGAAAACAGTGCAAAAGTCCAAAAAAACAAAACAACGCTCGCTCGCTCGCTTGCTAGATATGACGGACAAAATAAACACTAAGAAAAGCTGTTAGATAAGTTGCGTGAGCTGGAGGATATGTTTCTCTCTGATGCCCAAATGATAAGTCGTTATTCGTGACTGGTCATGGAAAGACGGAAATTATGTCCGTTATGAATAGAGTATATGTTGTGTTGGAGTGACCACGCCCAGGCGGGTAAATTGTTTCAACCCACTGGAGTGGTGTGACCCTCCTCGTGCTGATCCGAGAGCGAGACCATCTTTGCGAAATTGCGAACCACCTCACTTGGTACTTGATCCCAGAGTAATGACCGCGTATAAACCTCAGCCGCCGATTTTTTGCTGTTACTTCGCATGGCAGCTAAAGTTTCACCGAGATTTCGTCGTCCTTGCGAGGTTGATGGCTGAGGAGTATTCTGGAGGAAGTCATGCGAGTTGAGGCCGTTGTACTGAGCTGCCGACAAGGAGAAGATTTGTTCGTTGTTTTGCTCCTCGGTTGGTTGAGAGAGAGAATCGGCGAGGTCCCCAAGAGCTGAAGGAGTGACACCGAGCATTTCGGTACCACCCATCGATGACATGGATGTTGACCAGGTGTTGGCGGCAGTGGAGGTCATAGGAGCCATAGCAGAAACACCAGTACTAGTTTGTGACACCCCAGCATCGTTGAAGATATCTTCGAGAAGAGTGGTGGAAGCAGCACGAACATCGTCGGACAATTGAGGAATAGCTGGGGATGATCCCTTGGATGCGACGAAAGCACCAACGAGGAGGAGCATGAGAAGGAGACCTTGAGCAGCGGGTTTCTCGGGTTCACTGAGAAGAGTGTTCTCGGTCTTCTTGAGTGGGACGAGGGCATTGTTCTCGACCTTGACTTCTCCTTCGCTAGAGAAGTCATTGAGGAAGGAGATGTTGTCCCATGCACCATCCATAGCCAGACTGTCAATGTCGGCGTAATCGGTGGAGAACCCATTTGAACTTGGGACAGTAGACATGGCGTTGCTCTCAAGGCGTTGAACATGTTCAGTGAGAACGCTGACCTTTTTTCGTAGCTCGCCAGTCTCAATGGTGTGGTTGCTGACCATCTCTTCCTTTTCCATATGCATGTTCTCAATGTACTGTTGGTACTGTTGCTCCTTGCGGGCAAAGTCGTCGAGAGCAAGTTTTGCTTCGGCCAACTCCTCCTCAAGGTCGTTGATAAGACCAGTGTAGTGCTTCTTCTCATCCTCTAAGCGCTCAGTGTGTTGCTTCTTGCGTTGACGTGAGTCAAGACTGAGATGAGTTAGTTATTTGGGATTGAGAGAGAAGAATGAAAATGATAATACGTACGCAGCCTGTCGATTTCTCAACAGTCTCTTCTGTTGCTTCAGCTCCTTGATCTCTTGCTCATCCGTCGATTGAGCGATGAGTTGGTCGATGTTGGTAAGATTTCGCTCAGCTGGGATATCAAACCGAGCGTTCTTTTTTCGGATACCATCACCTCTCCTCGACATTTCTGGATGAGATCGGAGAGTTGGGCTGTGAGGTCTCATGCGTTTTGGCATGCGGTTATCCATGTTGTCTGCTACAGACCACTCCTTCTGAGGGGAGGTTGGTATCGAACCATTGCTGGTGTTGCCGGATGAGAATAGTGGAAGTGGTTGGACTCCAGAGTTGCTGAAGGGAGTTTGCATTGGTCTTTGGAAGATGGGTTGGTTCACTTCAAACTCTGCAGGAATTCCATCATGACCATGCATCGGCGTCGACATGCCCGAGTTGTTGTTCATGGCCCACCCGTGATTTGGTTGCCCGTAACCTGATTGTGCGTCGATGCGCATGAATGGATTGTTGCTGTGCTCAACAAATGGGTTGTTCGACGACATGGGCTGGTGCTGCTGATGCTGCATGTCTACATGTTGCCATTCATCTGTCTTTGGGGAGAACAATGATGAGGAAACGGCAAACGAATCTCTCCGACTGCCGGCCATGGGTGGTGACATTTCCAGTCCTGAGTCTAATGCACTTTGGTCGAGAATGTTCTCGTCTAGAATACTGCCTTCGTCCTCCTCGAAGTAGTTTTGTGGTGCGTGTGTATCGACGGTCAGTGATGAGGGCCGATAGAAGTTGTGCATTGAATAAGTAGCTGCCATGATAGAATTTTGTTGGGTGGTTGGAGGGGAAGAAGCGAGAACAGGATGGCGGTGAGTGCGGCGATGAAGTTGGTTTTTAAGTGGGAAAAAATAGCGTAAGAATCACCGGCGGGGAGAGCGAGTGATTTCAATCTTTTTGCTTTCCGGAATTTTGTGTAATGGCAAAGGTCGTCAATGTCAATGTCTTTCCGGCAAAGAAGACAGACAAACGGTGGTGTGTTGGTAAAGAAGTACCGTTGGTGTAGGTACAAAAACAGACAATAAGTTCTATGAAGTGAGAACAAGCGGATCAGGGAACGGGCCCTCCTGGTTCTTATCCCATCCCACGAGCCTCCTGCATTCCTGGCGGTGGGAGCGGAAGAGAGGCAGGTGGGGAGTGGGAGGGGGAGAGAGGATTGATGCGTGACGGGGTTGGCAGACAGGGGCACTCGGTAGCAACCAAGACTACGAGGGGGGCAGAGGGGGGCAGAGGGGTGCAAGGGGGGGTTATTGGGGCAGAGTGGGAAGGCAGAAAAGTGGGCTCGAATCGGTTGATACTTGGTTGACCTTGAGACGGCCATCAACCTCTCATTTGCCTGTAATTCAGTTATTTGTCTGACCATCTTCTCCTTGTTCTCCTTATCCGTCCCACTTGGCAGCTTTTCGAGTCGAATGGGAATCGGATGGGAGTCGGATGCCGCAGCCGGAGAAGGATGTTGCGCTCTGCTGCTCTATGCGACTCTACACGGTGCTTGGTATCTGCTCACGCTGTTGCTCATACGATAGGAAATGCAAATGCAAAGGTAAAGGCAAAGATAGACTGAGCCATCGGGGCAACGAGGACGAGAGTGGGCAGTGGTCCAAACAAGCACTTTTCTCGAGCAAATCAGCAAATCAACGGCGTGCCATCGGGTACCGTGGCTATCTCAGCGAACACCTGCTCACACCTGCTCACACTCACATCTGCTCACACCTGCTCGCTCCACGGCCGTGGCCCAAGATGCGGCCTATCAACAGTGTCAAGTTGCGAGAGGCACGCTGGAGCAAAGGGCCGCGAGAGGCAGCCTGTCTCCGTCTCAGACGCATCAAGCGGCAGATACTCTGCAGCGTCTGTGTAAGTGTTGTACTGCGTGATGCGTACTGCGACTGGGACTGCGACTGCGTAGTGCCCGCCGTGCTCGCGGGCATGCGCCATGTACTCCCAACGAGGGAAAACGGGAGAGGAAAAGCACGAAATCAAGGCGGGTGCGGATGCAAGCGAGTCTGGTTAGCGAACGACTACGATCCCCCCTTAGTTCAGGCCGCGAGAGTATCAAGGCCTTCAGTACGAGTATACGAGTATAGCTCACATCTCAACTTCATCACCAGGCCTCTGGTTCATCTGGTTCAGATGAACCAAATGGCGTTGGTCAGTCCGTCAGCAGCAGCCTCTCACAGCACGGCAGTCCTCACCACGATGCCACCAGTAGAGAATCCGAGGACGGTCGCTTCACACCCTCTTCATTCTCTAGCGTCGTGCAAAACCTCAAGAACCCCTCCATGAACCATACAAAGTACTCTGTTGGTAGAGATGAACCTGTCAAGGAACGTCTCCCCTCCTCTCCCCTCCTCTCATCCCCCCCTCTGGCTCCCCTCTATTCGAGAGCGTCAGGTTGGGCATCGATGGGGTTCCCATGCTTGCTCAAATCACTGCCGCCGACTGGTTGACCACAGTTCCGGTGCATGAAAACCGTCCGGGGACAGGCCTGCTTGCGCATCGTACCCCTGTTGATACCCCTACCCCCCGCCTTCTCATTGGCGTCAAGCTCCAGAACTGCCTTTCTACTTCTACAAGTATGTGAGCGATAGGCTGACCCTTCTGGAAGCCCCAGAAGCTCGAAGCAGCTCGTTGCCCAAGCTGGAGCCCAGCACGCTCAACGCCAATCGTTGAACAGTGAGGCAATCCACCGGCACTCCACTATCCTCCACTGTCCTCCACTGTCCCTCCACCGTCCTCGTGGAGAGACCACCAACAGTGTAACACGCTCGCTTGATTAGGGCACTGCCGTGCAGTTGAGATGCACGACTGTAAAGGTTAGTGTAGGTTTGTGTAGACTACGGAGACTACGGAGACTACTGTACGGAAACGGTGCAGACAGTAGTCAGTGCTGTGCTGTACTACAGGTACTGCGCAGTAGGCTAGTGCCGCTGCCTCGTACGTACGCTGGTGTCTACCTACGACCAGAGCGATGAGAGCAACCAGAGAGAGTACACTCGTATCAGTATTTTCTCCGGATGGCGCTCCTCTTGCCTTGGCTTTGTCACGCGGCTTTGCACGCCAGGAATAGCCTTTCCCTCTGATTTGCTTCTGGCGCCGAACCCGTCACTGTCGCGATCAGGCGGCGTTTGATCGAATTCCTGGGAATGGATGGCCAGAGCAGGGCAGAGCAGAGCAGAGACCGCCGGGGCAGGAGCAGGGAGCAGCTCGGAGTAGGAGGTTCTGTGATGATGGGAGACGGCATGGCTGGATTGGATAAATGAGTGATGAGTGATGAGTGATGAACCATAAAGGATGAATGGACACCTGGGAATGCCGTCATGTTCCCCGAACCAACCCAACCCCCAACATCGATTCCCATGAGCCTGGAGCCAGAGAGAGCAGCTGCCATTCATCTCGAGGAAAACATGGAGCCCTATCTGATAGGTGACGGGTCGGTTGAAGCAGCAACACAAGAAACTCTGTGGTGCCCAACGCCGGTAACGGGGTTTTGGTCTTTGCGAGCACAACACCATCACCTGCACCCGCACCGGATCCTCGATGTTTGATATGATAGCCGGAGACTGCGATAACATACGGTATGTCGGTACTAGTACCATGACTATGCGCCGTTTTTGCTCTTATCAAGGTAGTGCCAGTGCCATACCTAGAGATAGCCATGGCGATAACCTGATGCTATGGTGATACTGCAAACTGCCATACTGCCATAGGTAGAAGTAAAAGTGCTCTGTAGATACAACCTACAATAGATACCAAATACTACTCTGTATCAAGGGATGAGCTGATCTTCGTGCCCCCCAATTTTTCATTCTCTCGTCTCCCACTTGCTGGAGACCGCTGGAGACTCCTAAACAGTGGACACGGGACACTGGACACTAGGCGGCGGGAGAAAGGCGACGGGAACCCCCTGATGGGACTCGTTTACCCCAGTTTGATGAGCTTAATTGGACCAGATATAAACTTTAGCGCGTCTGATTTTTACCGAGAACAGGATCATTTATTTTCCGAGGCACGCAGAGCCACCCGCCAAAAATGTATCCTGTCAGCCCAGTGAGTGCCATGGACAGGCTACCGCTGTGATAATCATATCAATTATAATAATGGGCGCATGAAAAACCACTCCGATCAAGTTCCTCGACTCGATTTCGCCATTACACCTATGACGGCATCGAATCTGATTGACTTTTTTTTTTTTCCTTCTCCCAGCCGCTCCTCTCATCTACTCGAGTACTGTAGCCATAAGGTGATTTTGTAGAGTTTTCCCAAACGAGCGAGAGCGAGAGTCATCGGAAGTCATCCATCCAATACCATGGACCATGGCCTGCGCTAACCTACCCAAACTTCAGATGAGGGGGGCATTGTAAACTTTACCAAGTACATCGGCAGACCATCGACCACAGACGCCCGGATAGCATAGCCGACCGGCCCCATAACCATAACCACAACCCTCTCCTTCCCACCTCCTTCCATAAACGCGTCCAAAAATATCGAGATTGACGAAATTTCAAGAAAATTTCAAGAAAATCCTCCATAAGAGCGGTGTACCCTGCAACGGTGCAAACCGGAACATTTTCGACTCACCAAGTGGGGAAATCCCCGAATGGGAAAGGAAAGGATTTTCCGTATTGTAGCGGTATGGCATCTCTTCCTCATCGAGTTTGGCGGAGTGGCTGGGCTGGCCATTGGGACTGGTACCAAGGCAAAATTGGACCGGAGTAAACATGGAGATGCGAACCACATTCGTAAACATCAAACGCCCACGCAAGCTTCCAAACGATCACCGCCCACCTCCACGATCCACCAAACTAACTACTCGTACCCATACGGAATCCTCTGTGACATTCCCCTCCATCACGCTTCGCTTCACTTGACCCCTCTCAGCTCAGACGCCCGCCCCGTTCGTACCGTACAGCCCACCTTACCAAACCAAATCAAATCTACCCTAACCCAAGTGAACCCGCCAATCTTCATAAGAAACTGTCAAACTCACCGCCAGAAGCTATTTCGGGAGTACGGAGGGGGCGTCTAGAAAGGCCCAAACCCCAAAGAGCGATAGCGAGGGAAAACACCATCCGTACAAGCACCAAGCAAACAAACAAACCACCCGAGAAGAGTCAAGACCGAAGTTGATTTTTTTTTTTTACGTCGCCTGGCCCGGGACCAAACAATTGGATTGTCATCTCACAACAACTGCGGGTTGGTGGCTCTCCTGCTTTCCCCTGGTATGACACTAACCAACACCAACTCTATACAACGAACGGCCTTGTAATCCACAATCTTTCCCTCTATCTGTCCGTTGGTATTGGTGTTGCGTTGCAGAAAGAAAGTCTCCATCCTCCAACACAACTTTATCAAAAAAACGTATCAAAAAATTCAAAAATCCCAAATTCCAAAAAATCAAAAAGATTAACATCCCCCACACCAGCAACAAGCGGCAACGACGCCAAAAAGTCACCACTTCAAAAAAAGGTCTCCATACCATAATCAGTGGATCTCCCCATCCGTCCGTCCCACAAGTCATTCCATCCATCCATCACCTCAAGCCAAAACGTTGAGTTTTAGAAATGCATCCATCCTGCAGAGAAGCGGGCATCCGTCGCTCGTCGCGGAAACCTGCATTTCTCAATTGGCATTTTTGATCATCCATTCCAATTTTCTCTTTATGCAAGGTCTTTCTTAGGTCGCATTCGTGTTCTCCCCAGAAAGTGAGGAACCTAGATACCCTACCTTCAGGAAAGTTAATTAATTAATCAATCAATCACTTCTTTATTATAGTAATCATGAGACTTCCCATCTGTAGGAATATGATACTTCCCCGCGTATGGTATCATATAAAGTACATCCATTTCCATTTCCATTTCAAACTAAACTTTAAAACAGATAAGGAATGGAAATGGAAGCAGAAATGGAAATGGAAAGGATAATCTTAGTTCAATCCTACTCCTAGCTATTCTACGCGGAAGATTCGGATTTATGGAATGGATACTTATAAAACAACTACTATACAGTACTAAGAATATTCGAGTACTCTAATCTAATCCCATCTAATCTAATTATTGCTTAATTCTCAATCCTTAAAACTATTTATTCATTTCCTGGATGGACACTTATGAACACCCTAAAAATAAAAAATAAAATTCTTGGTTCTATCCTATCTTGGATAATAGTATATAAAGCGGTCGCTCGCTCGCTCGTTCGGTGATATCTGTAGCTATCTATTAGTAGCGGTGTACTGTACATACATACCGCCTTAATATCTCCTCTCCTTACCTTTCCTTCCCTTCCCTTCTATTCCATTCTATCCATCCATCCATCCATCCTCCTCTAGTTTTCCCATATGTATGTACGCAGTAGTATGCAGTAGTATAGTAGTACAGTAATCCCTCCTTCCCTCCTTCCCTCCCCCCCTTCGTATAGACGGTATGGTAAATCTATAGTAAATCTATGGTACTATATGGTACTTACTATATAAGACCCACCGCTGTGCTAGCCATGTGGCGGTGACGGTGACGGTGATGAATTCGCTTGTCTTCTCTTGTCTTTGCTTTTCTTGTCTTGTCTTCTGATCCAATCAGTGATATGTGGAGGAGGGGTTTGAAACACGTCTTGGGAGGTAGGGAGTAGGGAGTAGGAGGAAGGTAGGAAGGAGTAGGAAGGTAGGGAGTAGGGAGTAGGGCCTTTGAGGCTTGTGGCTTGGATATATATGTGTGTTTGGGTTTTTTGTAGGAGAGAGAAGAAGGGGAGAAGGGGAAGGGGATGAAGAGAGGAGGGAAAGGAGGGGAGAAGAGGGTGAAGAGAGGAGGGAAAGGGTGTGAGTTATATATTCATTCTGGTTTTTAAGGAATTAGAGGTTTGGGGGTTTAGAGGTTTGGGGCGTAGAGAGATAGAGAGGTA
This sequence comes from Hymenoscyphus fraxineus, assembly GCA_900184765.1. NCBI lineage: Eukaryota > Fungi > Ascomycota > Leotiomycetes > Helotiales > Helotiaceae > Hymenoscyphus > Hymenoscyphus fraxineus. Next base: position 618,483 of record LT855411.1, read on the forward strand.
TATTTATAGGGAATAGGTATAGAAGATTAGAAGGAAGGAAGAATAAGGTTCTTAGTACTAGACCCTCTTTAAACCAAGGTTTTAGTAGTATACTATATATAGGCTCCCCTTACGTAATACTCCTCCTCCTACCTACCTATTCTATCCCTCTACTCCCTTCTTTACTTACCTAGGTTCTTATAGTAGTTCTAGTTATTTTATATATTTTATTTATTCTTTATTCTTTATATTCTAAATTATTTAGATATTATTTTATAGAAATTATAATATTAGTTAATAAATAGCTTATTATATAAGTTAAAGCTTTTATTATTATATATTTATTTATTAACTTTTATTCTTTTTATAGTAGGCTCCCTACTCCCTTCTACTCGAAACAAATATAACTTTTTCTAGTATATAATATCTCCCCTCTAAAGTTCTCCCTACTACTTCTCTCTACCGGAATCTCCGTTCCTATCTATATAAATTAGAGCGCTCTCCTTCCTACTCTAATTCTAACTAATTCTAACTCCTTCTCCTTGCTAGGACCCTAGATAGGAGAGGGTAGGAGTACTCCTAGGACTTAGTATTATATGTTATAGTAGGTACTAGTAGCACGTGGGTAGTTAGTAGTAAAATAGGTGGAATAGGGAAGGAATACACGTCCTTAATCTATAGTAAGGGCAATTCTCGGGATAATCCGAAATTACTTCGTACTTTTGACGAACCGGGCGAACTGGCGTACTTTGACGAACCTGCCGTACTTTGGACGACGCTGGCGAACTGGCTTACTTTTGACGAACCTGGCGAACTGGCTTACTTTGACGAACCTAGCGTACTTTTGACGAACCTAGTGTACTTTTGACGAACTTAGCGAAATAGCGAACTTGGCGTACCTGCGAATAGCCTCATTTTTCCACCTTATTTTAGCCTCTCCTTCCTACTCCTCTCCCGAATCCCACCTCTCCTTATCCACTCCTTTCTAGACAAGTGATCCATTCTCCTCTACTTCTCCTAGCCACAGATATGGCTCTCCTGCTCCTCTCCTGGTGGCCAGGAGAGGAGAGGAGGGGAGATACCAAACACTGACTTTTTCCATAGGACTTTACCCTGTAACTCGGCTTTACTATGCTAGAAAAGTTATATTTATTTCGCCTTAGAGATAGGAGATAGGATTGATGAATGAATTTGTACCAATTGTACCAAAGTTTCCCGAAGGACGTCTACAAATCTGCCTAATAGTACACATAACCACTCCCCTGTTCCATGCTCAGTCTACCCACTTAGAGGCTAAGATGAAGTATAATGCGTGCCTCTCAAATTCTGCTGCATGAACTATGTTGGCTTTCGGCAATATTCGAGAGATTAACTTGTAACTATACGCGGACTTATCTTTACCCTCGTTCTAACTAAATCGTAGTATGAGGCATTCTTGTCTATATAAGATGGGCATTCCTCTACACTCTACCTGAAAATCAAGTGAACACCAACACTCATTCTCACAAGCTCCTTCACATCCAAATCTCCTCATCAAACTCACACATCCTCTCCCATCAACATCTCCAAACTTCTCTCAACACCACCCCACCAAAAACCTCCAAACCACCACCACACATCCAAAATGCAATTCCCCATCTCCATCTCCATCCTCACCCTCGCCCTCGCCACCCTCATCCACGCCGAAACCAACGGCGTCTGCCAAAACGACAATGGCAAAGGCGCACTCCTCCCGGACAACAAGGCGGGACAGGATGCCTGCACCTTTTACAAGAACTGGGTGATCCCCAACAAGTGCGCCGACTGCTACTGGCGCGATGATGCAAACGTCTCTGGCGAGGAACGTTGTCACAGTAACAATGGCGAAATCCACCCGGACCAGTGGACGGCGCTTTGTCAGCGGTTTGGGGCTCAGGGGGGGCGAACTAACAATGGTTCCTAATTTCACGCCTTGGACGGAGTGGTGCTCTTTGGAACTTGGAGGATGGATGGGGGGGGCTTGGAGGGAGGAAGTGGTTTTGTTGATGATACTGTATTGTATTGTTTGAGTTGTTGGATGATATGGTATGGATTCTGAAAAGTTATCATTTGAATCTCAAAAGCTTAGTTGCGGATACAAAACTATACTATGCATAGAAAAGTTATATTCACATCAATGCTTGACACTATCGCTGATCATACTACGTCTCCGCCGCGCCTTTTAGCTAAACCAGCCAATCAAAGACTCGGATTTGCAAGATACTCCGGTATAGACTTTTTTTACATATGATCTCCGTGACAGTGTCCAGCATTGACTGTCCATCCCCTTTGTTAAACATTCTATCGGTCCGAACGAAGATCTGTCTGCCTAAAAACGGCCCGTTCGGCTTACTATAACTTAAATAGAATAACGGTTCTCGCTAGCGTATCCCGGGAATTATAAGCCCCACGGAAATTTATTCGCTTAATTCGATAGCTTATGTGTATTAAGGAATATTCGAAGAGAATTCCTATTCTAGTAAAGCAATATAAAGAAAACTATACTATATATACTATTCTATTTCCTAAAGCTTAAGTCTTTTATTCCTTCTAAACTAAAAATATTATAATCTAGTAAAAGAAAATATATTATTACTTTAACTCTAAGTTAATAGAGTCGAAAAATAACAAGGAAATTATTAATATAAGGCTAATAGTTTAGTATTAATATTCGTATTATAGAGACTATTAGTTATATATACCAAATAAAGGTATTATAAGTAAAGGGTCTAGATAGCTCGGGTCCCCCCCCCCAACCCCCTGTATACGACTTGTTATAGGCAGGGTATAGCCCTCTAAGCTAATTGAATTGTCCGATTCATGTAGTAACAAGGGGGGGGGGGGGNACCGACGAGTATACTAGAAATGAAATAAAATCAATAAAATTGTAAACATGCAAAGACGAGACGAGGGTTAGATAAAATAAAACGCAAGAAAATGAAAAACAAGGACATTATTCAGAGAACTGAGCCACGGGGTTTGTGAAAATCTTATCTATTAATAATTCTGGTCTATTCTTCCCCTTTGTTTCTTCTTCTTCTCTCTCTCCTTCATCATCTTGCCATCGAGCCTTGCAAGCTCCGATGCTGGGGTATTTCCTCCAAATATCACCATAAACACCAAGCAAACCCTTGCGACGGAGTAAACTGTGATTCCTTTCCAATCCGGTAGGATAGCAATCATTCATGGAAAAACAAAAAACAAAGAAATCTGATGGCGTATATGCGCAATCCGGCTACCTAGGATATACTGTCTCGGGTATCAATACCGTAAAAGGTAAAGAAAATGCTCCGTGGTTAGTAATTTATGCCAATTGGACATAGTCTTGCTGCATGGCATCCACATCTGGTCCATCCTCATCACCCAAAAACTCCTCAAATTCGTCGGAATCAACGTCGTCGCTGTCGATTGCGTCTTCGTCGTCATCACTCGATAAATCGCTGCTTCCATCCTCTCCTGAAGCTTCCCCACGATTTGTATTACCGCGCATGACGCTCGCCTTGTATCGATGGGGAAGCTTGCATCCCTTCGTAGTACATGTGCCGGTGTTGCTGAAATCGGGGCATTCATGAACATGACGTTCCTCACATCCAGTTCCCTTTTCACAATATCCGTAAATTCCGAAAGATCGGCAGACATGTGCATTAGGGGAAACTCGGACATGAGTATAACGACAATTTGGGTTAGAGCAATTTCCTTTGGCAAAATGCAAGCAAGCAGGTGTTCGTTCAGGGGTCAATTCATGTGATAAATCACAAGCCTCTCCACTTGGACATACCCCCTTTAAAAGAATTTCTTTGCAGACTGCAGTTTTGGAAGGATCGTGAATGTACCGACATCTGGGACCTTTAGAACACGAACCTATAAAAGTTGATTGTCAGCTGAAAACCAAGTCCCTTACCCGTCTACTTATATTACGATAACCAAAGGACTAAAGAAATGGAGGTACCCGTAGTAGTGAACATCTTGCATGGTTCATTGATCTTCTTGACGACGGCAGTTCTCCTAGAATTGAATAGATTAGTACTACTCCGCGGTCTTGGCCTCGGTGATAAAGCGATTGACGGGTGTTCGTACCGGTGAGCCTTGATAATTGCAGAACGATACATATTGCCGTTTTTGCTTCGATGAAATTTAACCCCGCCAACAAATGCAGACTTGGGGGTGGCTTTGGCCGCATTGAGGTCGCCTTCGCACGGTAAGCTCCAAACTGGCACAGAAAACTTATCTCCTCTATAAGCCATCACCGAGGGCAATCTCTCACCAGGGGTCTTTAGCAATTTGCTGCCGTTCTTTGCAACGCGAAATTGTATTCCTTGAATATTGATCTCATACGTCGAAGGAGCCGAAGCAGAGCGAGGATAAGCACCGACACCACTATGAGGGCCTGCAGCGACACGATGCAGATGCCTACTTAGCTTTGCCTTTTCTCGCGCGTCACGTTCCATAATCTTCTGCTTTCGTGTTTCCTCCATAGCCTTGGCTCTAATTTGGCTATCCTTTTCGAAAATAGATGTGTTGATGAGTTGAAGATGTCGGTCCTGTTTCGTGACCCAGGAAGGACCAGTACTGGCCGTATTTGATGTGAAACTGGCAGCATTTTGGATATCCATATCAGTCGCCTCTAGGGTTGGAGGGGTCGATGAACCAGAATTGAGGACGAGGGTACGATTTCTATGGACCGCAGGCGGCTTTCCACCTCGGTATCCTCTCGATGAATGGCCTCCTCGACCTGGTCTCCATCCTGTGTTTGCTTGGGGATAACCTTGAGCCTTATCAGTTGTGGTGATTGCGATTCTGGGGGCGAGGTCCTCACTTGAGTAACTATTACTTCTCTTGGGTGGCATGGGGCGTCCTGGAGAGTCTGGTGTTTGGTCGTTTTTATGCCGATTGATTTTACCTTTTTTGGAACATTAGCTGGGAGTCGCAAACAGAAGGGGGGTAGTGATGGTGGCGTGCTCACCTGCGAGCTGGCCGATTCTCGCAAGGATATCTTGATCTTCTGAAGCCATGATGGCTGTAGAATGTTCTGCGTGGTACTAGTTAGTAGTATATTGGTGTTGAGGTCAAATAATCATCCAAGAGGTGCGGATCAGATAATTTGGTAGGGTTGCGGGAAAGTTGCAGTTGAGGTTGAACTTGAGGCTGCGCGCAGTGCCAGTAGGTCGGCGGGTTGCTTTTGTAATGCCGCGGCGGCTGCTAGCCTGCTAGAATTTGGGGTGGGACGCTAACGCCTTACTGGTGGGGAATGTGCTCATACCCATGCGCTTCACTGCGATTAAGCTCTGAGCCTCTGAGGCTGGTGCAGGTTACACTCAACCCGTTAAGCATTCACATTCACGTTCACATTCACTCAAAGGGCGCCAAAAACCCCGTTCCCCGTCATAATTCAACCAGACAAAGAAGCGCCCTCTCAACACCACCCCGCCCCTCCAAGAACACCCCGATATAGTCAGAAGTCTGGATGGCAATCTTTCCATAGTCATAAACCGCCACAACCATGTCGGACCTCCTCATCAAACCTGATCCTGATGCGCCTGGCGCATCGCCCGCTGCCCTCAGCGAGGAAGATATCTACGAAGATGCTGGTGACCTCGAGTTCAACAATGATGACAAGTACCAGCGACTCTACCTTGCGCGCGTACCAAAATACGTCTGGGAAGCGTGGTCCAAACTCGACGACAATGAGGAGATCAGAATTGGCACCATTAGGCAGTCTTTCGAGACAGATGCGAATGGCGTGGAGAAAGTAAGCGCCTATCCAGCCTTTTGATATGCAAATATACTTACTATAATCAGCAAACATCCCTCTCGATGCTACTCTCATCCGAAATCGGCGAGCACCAGATGGTCCCAAAGGAATATTTACTGGATGTGACGGAGGAGCATGTTAAGAATACCTTTGTCTTCACCGAGCAAGACCTCCCTGGCTTCAAATCCAAGTCCAGGCAAAAGTTTGACCTCGCCAGCGCGAATATGCCCGGTAGACTTAGTATGGCAAAGAAGAATAGCGAAAAGGCGAAGACACCATACGACCCCAACAAGAGATTCCAGCCATATTATAGAAAGGCCATACCGAGTTAGTATTTGCAGGCAATGGGTTTGAGCTGCTTGGCTGACTTTGACATATAGAACGTACTACTCTTACTGGAAGAGTTGCTCACGAGGTAAACTGTGTCGCGGTGGAAAATGAAGAATCGGAACGTTTACTTGCCCAACGAACCATTGAAGCCATGCAGCCCAAGGTCTCAACCATGTATATTGCAGACCAGGATCTCAACGATATGCCCACTGGTTTCATCCAACCAGGAACAGTTGCGGCAGGCCAAAAATGGGGCACTTTCATCGTTCGTCTAACCAACTTGTCTAATCGTGCTCTTATACTAACATATATGATAGAAAACAAGTGGTCCAGTGGCTGGCAAGAAATCCCAACTTCAAAAGACTGCTCGTATGCCTCAAAACGAACTTCTGGACAGACTTTTCGGTTGCTTCAGTCGGCATAGATATTGGCCCATGAAGGCTTTACGTCAGGAACTCCAGCAACCAGAAGCCTATCTTCGCGAAACTCTGGATCGAATTGCTATTCTTCACAAGAGTGGTCCTTTTGCCACGAATTGGGGATTGAAGCCAGAGAATAGACAAGAGAACTACTCAGAGATTGCTGATACGGTAGCGCCAGCAGAGGACGCTGAAATGGACGATGAGGATGATGATGACGTCGATATGAAATTCGAGGACGTATGAGAGTACCGTATCGAATGTTTTCCGCTCGAGGGGATCAATAGCATAAGCGGCGTTTGGGGGGCTAAAGTGGAAATTCAACGGGTTGCATTTCGAGGTGTTATTAAGCATATACAGGCAAAGGGAGACAAGATACTCCGGGATAGCCAGTCCAACATGGGGGGATCACTTTGAGGTTCTTTTCCAATTCGGTAATTTAAGAATAATGCTCTTCTTTCCGCCTAGGTATTAGAGAACAAGCCCAAAAAAATACCAAGAAAAACACTTCCTTGAGCATGGTATTTCAGATTTTGCAGAGGGTATTCTACATTCTCCGCGCGAACCACATTGATATCTGTGCCCTTCATCCCAATCCCGATCCGAATTTGACCTCAGGTGATCCTAGTTCCGAGTTCGTCGTATATATATCGAAATTTCCTATTTTTGGAAATGGTGAATATAGGTGAAGCTAGAGGTTTACGAGGAAAGTTCATCCCATGATGATATAATTTCTTTGGTAGGCCCTTGGTAATTTGTTTATGAAAGGAATAGAGAGTGCGGTTACTGGTAGATGGTTGGTTTGATGAGGGCTTGATGGGATGGGTTTTTTACCTAGGTAAGTGGGGTTTGGGTGCATGAATTGAGTATTTCCTAGGGTGGAAGGGTGGAAGTGTGTTTATCTATGTGTATATTGGAGTACCTAGCTAATACGGTATAGAGATAGAAAAATTGGAATGAATTGAGTTTTCAGAGGTAAGGGAGGAAGAGGACGTCATTGATGTGTGTAATGCCTAAAAGGGTAATATCAAAATAAACATAAACACATCAACAAAACAATCATACACTCTGAGAAGAAGAAAAGAAGTGTAGATAAGAAACAGCATCCCACCCACCCCTCTTCACTCTCCNCCACATACACGCCCTCGCCTTCAAAACCTCCAACTCGCTTAACCCCACAATCGCCCGGATGATATCGTCCGCGTACACGGGCTTCAGATCGTCCGACGCCCACGTCCAGCTCTTGGGCACGTCGGAGACGAAGACCATTTTTGTGGTTGCGGTGGGAGGGAATAAGGGGGAGAGCACGAGGAAGTCGCCCGCGAGTTGGAGGCGTGAGAGGTTGAGAGCTTTGAGGGAGGTGCAGGCTGTGAGGACGTGGCAGAGGGCGCCGATGGGGATGTCGCGGGTGCGGTGGTAGGATTTGAGGAAAGGGCTCGGTGGGGGGTGTGTGGATGTCTTGCCGAAGTGGGAGGTTTGGAGGAAGGGGGTGGAGCGTTGCCACGGGGTGTCTTGGTGCCGGTACTTGAATTCTCGCCAGCCGGCTAGTGGGAGGAGTTCCTGGTTCTCGGGGTTCTGGTGCAGTTTGTGGAAGGAGGAGAGGTCGAGGGTTCGGACGAGGGTTGCGTAGTGTGGGTGGTGAGAGACTTCGAAGCTGAATTGTGCGAAGCGGTAGGTGGAGGCGAATTGGGGATGGGAATAGAGGAATTTGGCGGCGATTTCTAGGGTGTGGGAGGAGGTGAGGAGGAGGGCGTGGAGGGTCCTTTGGTCTAGGTGCGTGAATATTGCGGTTAGGAGCTCGGAGGGGAGAGTTGCAAGGGAGGGGGTGGGTGTCTGAGTGGTTTTTCGGGGCCGAGATAGGAGGGATGAGGTTACGGATTGGATGGAGGAGGAAGTTGAGTTTCTTCGTTTGGTTCTCAGGGTGAGGGTATGGCCTCCAGATTTTAGACGGCTTGGAATGACGGGTGGGATGAGGGAGCGGATGGTTTGTTTTTGTCGAGACGTGGGGATGAATTGTGTGTCGTCTTTTGAGATGGGGATCAGTGTCTCCGAGACTGGTTGTAAAGATGGAATGGCCATGGTTTCTCTTGAACGAGCAGGTGTGTTTGCATCGATTTGAGAGAGGATGTTGAAGTGCTTCGTTTGGACGCAGCCTGGGAGTGAGTGATGATGACTGAAGAGAAGACTATTAGACTTCTGAGATAGCAGAAAAGAATTCGAATCCTTTCTTCTTCGTGAGACCCTATTATCAATATCAGTCATATCCCAAACAAGCGACCAAAAAAAGGGGGGAGGAGTGAAAATCCAAAAATCTAACATCTTATCGGTTAAAAGGAAGCGTCCAAAACTCGAAGAATGATGTAATATCTGTGTCCCAGTAACTCAGAACGCTCGAAAAACGATATGTAATATGCTCGACCATAAAAGATGTACGACTATCGCAGAGAAACTTTCCCAAAAAGTGAAGTATCCGTAGATATGAAACTAACCTCAAAAGCTCACGAAAGGTAGCTAAATACCTCAGGCCGGCTGACAAGCGATCTTTATTCACTCGAGGAATCCCGCAAGGGAGGTCGGGTCCCTGCGTTGGTATGCGTCTCTAAACAGGGAATTGGACTGCTGCGATATGCAGCTAGCATGCAGCGGAAGATGGGACGGGGGTGCATTAACAGTATGATACTAGGTAGTCTCCTTAGTTTTCTCTTTCAAATTGAAAGAATAACGATAAAATCCCCGTCTCGGTCTCGAGGAATTATCGAGGCTACAGACTCTCTATTGTATCTCCAACCAAAGCTCTAAATCCGTCTCATTCCCATCGACCAAAAAATCGGTGGAGGCTGTGAACAATAGTCGGATGAGAAAAACCCGAGACCCAAACCTAACAAGCAAGCTTAGTTTTAGACTTTACTTAGAGAGTACCTAGCTTGCACGGCGATGTACTGGTACTAGAAACCGGTACTGGTAGAGTACCTTTACGGAGTAGGTAGGCTAGGCTAGGTAGGTAGGTTCCAGCTCGGCGCCGCATCATCATCATCATCTAGTTAGTTTTAGCGACATTCCAATCACATCTCCCAAAATGCCAAACAAGACAAACCACCCAACCAAAATCCCTCAAAAGGGTCAAGTTAAGCAGCTGCTATAGTATTTATTTCCATATCGCTCCGGGCCCAGCAGAAAGGGCCCGAAAGCGATCGCGTGCGAACCTGCGAAGACCCGGCTGTGTATCGACCTACCCTTACCTTACCTAGCTAGTTAAGTTTAGTCCCTCGAGGTTCCATCCAGCCGCCGATCGGTCAGAAGGGTAATCCACGTCTGTCTCGGAAACAAACATGCTCGTAAAAGGAGTGTAACACACCTCAAGACATCATCGTTCACCCGGCTCTTTCTTGTGATCAGTATCCCGCGTTTCCCCACGTTGTCCATGGTGCAGTGTGGAACTGTAAAGGGAGTCGAGTACGTGCCCACGCCATTTTGAGTAGTGCGTAGGTAGGTAGATAGTGAGTAGTGTAGAAGGTGGGGTAGTGAGATCGGCTAATGACGAAGAATCTCGGGAGCCCAGATTCTAGAAGGACCGTTGTACCGAGTACTAGAAAGGGGGAAAGCTTACTTTACAGAAAAGAACAAGGCACGAGTAATAGGCAAAGGGACTTGAGAATATTCTTCCATAACATCAACCTGTTTGAATTTCTATCCAACGCAACCCATCCCATCCCATTCATTTCCCACACCCATCTATCTCTTCATCCCCATAAAAACATATATTGTGATGGGCATAGCAATCCCTCCAAAAAAGAGCCTCTCAAAAATGGCACATCGATCGGAACAATGCTACCATGCAGCCATGCTATCAAAAAGAATTCGTTACAGTGTCCTTTTCAACGCCCAAACCCCCAATCCAATCCCTCATCAAATGAAAAGGAAGGATATAAACACCCAAAGACTAAATCTACCAACACGCTCAAAAACAACAACAGGATAGTTCTCTCCCTTAAAACAGATCTGACAACACCACCACCACAGGTACCTCATAACAACCCCTACCCACTATCCAACAACACCCCTCTCCTCTGAGTCAAGGGGTGCGATAACCCTAAAGCGGCCTTCCCTCCTTCATATTCTTTCGCAATCGATCAAAATATCCCTGCGGCCAAAGACTAAGCAATTCCGCCTCCGTCGGGCTATGATCCTTGATCTTACTTGCAACATTCAGCAAAATCCTGCCCAAAAGTTCTTCGGTAATTGGCAAAGCATCATCATCAATCTCCACCGGATTCAAGAAAGGATCCGATTCAAGGAGAAGATCAGTAGCCGTTGGTCTCTTGAATTGGTTTCTCTCCAGACACTTTTTCATTGTCTTGATAAGTCCTGGTGGGACGGGGACATTACCACTTCCCATTGCGGGATACTTGATAGCGTAGTTTTTATTGATGATTGCTTGACAGCGAGGGAGCATGCCTTGGATGTGGTCGAATGGTGGTCGGCCGTATGTAAGTTGGTAGAGAATGCAGCCCAAACTCCAAATGTCGCTAGGCTTGCCTAATTTCATAAGTCTCGGAGCGTTGCTTTGAATGTGTCCTCGATGATCGGGGGTAGCGTTGAAATCTATGAGGGATTCGGGAGACATATAATTTGGCGTTCCAATCTGATTTTCTCGGTGGACATTGACGGTCTCATCGGTTTCAATGGCGTTAGCGATACCAAAGTCAATCAGCTTCAATCTGCCCTTGACAAGAACAAAGTTGGCTGGCTTCAAATCCGAGTGTACTACATCATGTCGATGAATGGCCTGAATACACTCAAGCATTTCCTTCCAGTAATACCTCACGAAACTGGGGTCGAATTTTTGAGGCTCATTCTTATTTCGAATATCCATCATCTTTTTCAGATCCAATTCACCAAGTTCCATAAGCTGTGCTTCGTTAACAGAGTGGACAGCAGTCTTTGAATACATGTATCACTTACCACACTGAGAACCCCCTTGTCATCATTCACCTCATAATCAATGAGTTGAATTACCCGATCGTCACCCGTCAACTTCTCAAGCAGCTTGATCTCCCCTTTGAACCCCATGACAGCTGATTCATCAGCATCCTCTAGATTGACTTTCTTCAACGCAAACATTGCCGAGTTTTCTGCCATCACCCTGTATACTCGGGCACTACCCCCACGACCAACAACATCTAATCTTGTAAATATCTTTCCATTGATTTTTACGCGATTCCTCCTTGCACCAGCACCTGAAGTCGTAGCTGCTCCAGCAGATCTGGTAGCCGTATCAATGATTGACATTTTTGGAGGTGGTGGTGCTGGTCTTCGTGGTGTATTTTGACTTCGATGCGCCAATGCATGCCTAGATGGAGATGTAGCAACTTGTTGGGGTACGGGTTCCGAGTCCCTACTTTCAGGTCGTATAGGCTTCTCGGTAACAATCATAGGTTCCTGCTTATTCCTTTTGAATGTTGGCGGAGCTTCGTTTTCTTGGTCATGTGCTGAAGGCAGAGCTGGTCGTGGTGCTGGGACTTTGAAAATAGGCTGCGCCGGTTGTTGAACTGGTTTTAGTGGAGGCCTCTCATCCGAACTTTCTCTCTCAGCACTATCTAAAGTAGGTGGTGGTGATCTGGATTTGAGTACGGAACCGAGGATGTCCTTGGAGTCCTGTCGGCTTGAAGCTACAGGGCTTCCTGACGCAAAATCTCTGTAGGTGGATGAATATAGAGAAGCACGGTTTGGTTCTGCATCCTGGGTGAATGATGGCTCAGGGCTCTGTGATTCAAGTTGTGATTCCTGACTCTGAGGTTCCTGACTTGATCTTGACCCATGCAACCCCTCCCCGTGCTCCTCCACTGGACTATGTTCCTCATCGTCTGTTCGACGCTTTCCCCTTCGTACTGGACCGCGCAACAGCATTCCCGTCACTTGCCTACTGCGCAACGAGCTTTGTAGCCCAGCGTCCTCTCCTAATCTCCTGCGCCCAATTGTTGAAGACCCATACCTGGACACGCTCCCTTGACTAGCAGCGAATTGTGATCTTGCCACTGTTCCTGGATGTTCTTGCGATGCAGAGGCCTCCCGCTCACTGCGACCAGCCGAGTCTGTCCTACTCGAGAGTTTACTCGACGAGCCTCGGAAGGAGGAGCCGTGGCTACCATGACTGCCATGGCTGCCATTTGCGGTCGCGGGTAGTCGTACTGTTCTTACAGCTGGTGCCGGTGTTTCCAGGTCGACTGGACTTTCAGCTTCGACAGCGGATGGCTGTTCGCTATTCTTTCTCGAGTGAAGTTGGTGGGAACCTGATCTGCGAAAAGAAGAGGGTGTTCCGCCACTCAATCGCACAACCCTCCGTGGATATGCACCAGGCGAACCCGAACCTCGTTCGTGAGCAATGCTTCCCGACCTTCGAAATCTGTGCTCCTCGCTGGGAGACGCGCTTCTTCGTGACGGCTTGGGGGGTGACTGTGCCTCGGTCGGTCCCCCATCATTGAGCAATGCATTTGTTAGAGCGCTTAGGACCATGGGAACCGGAATTTCGTCGTCGGAACTGTCCATGGAATAGGTTCGCGCATGATTTTCCGCGGCCGCTGTAGGCCTCGATGTCTGTATTCGTGAGGGCTGTTTCCACGAGGGCGCTTGTCGTGAAGAAGGTCGTCGAACGAGGGAGCCAAAATGGGAGGAGCCCATGGGGGTTGGGGATGCAGCAGCCATAGCGAATTAATTGGGGGTTGGGGATTAGATCGGCGGTGGTAGTATTGGTATTGGTATCGGTAGGTTATAAATAGTGCAAATTATTGTCGTTCTGTGTGGCCGTGGTCGTGATGCGTAATTCCATGCTCAGGACCTCCAATGTATTGGTATTAAGCAGCAATGCGAGCAATTGCGCGTGGTTGAGAAAATTCGTCGCGTTATGAAAGTTGGAGGTTGGATTGTACAGCGCAGCAGGGCCCAGGGGGAGCTTTTTCAGGCCCTTGACGTGGGCCAATGGGCGAGATTGGGGTGGATTGTTGTTGTCCCCGCTGTTGCCCGGCAACCCACTTTCCTAGAGGGTCACTGAGGGTCTCGTCTCCGCCACTGTAGGCTTTGGTGGGCTAGCTCGGCTAGTCACACACCACTCCGGTCTCCTGCAGACGAGGTGAGGTGAGGTTCCAAGCGGAGTGCAAGTTACTACTCGTAACGTCTCAGATATTCAGATGATCTGAAGACTCGACTACAATACATCACGTCATCAAGTTAGGAATCATAGTACTGTATCTTCTGAACAAGTTGAATCTCATCTATGCTATTACTTGATCTTCGTCCTTGACCCATTGTTGCATTACACCAATTTCCCTCGCTTCGACCCAGTCCCCACTCGCTAGAATATCACTCATCAAGAACCAACACCATGATAATGCCACCAGCCCTTCATATCCTCTGCTTCGGCGATAGTCTCACAGCCGGCTTCTCCTTCTGGGAACCCAAAGACCATCCCTATTCTATTTCTCTGGAAGCTACACTGAAGGAAGCATTTCCGACTATCAATGTCACAACGGACATGCAAGGCCTCAGTGGCGACCGTAAGGATATTCGGATCTTTTGCACTCATCCTATCTCTGTTCATCTGAGCGTGTTTTATCTGAACTATGGGATTTGGTTCATCACTTTAATTTCAAGAGTTTGAGAGGCTGATTCATTGGTGATTGCGTAGAAGTTATTACTCCTCCAGGCGGATTCTTAACGAGAATGGATATTTTATGTAGGTCATCTCGCAACTTTGAGTCTTATGCCATTGCTTTGATGCAATTGGCTTTCATATTATCAGATGCCATTTATTTTTCCGGTGCTGCGTTTCCATATCTGAAAAACTTGTCGAGGTGTCTATCTCTCACCTTGAATATCTCTTCTCTGCAGCAAGGCTATCAAGTAAACAAGCAGAGTAAAGAGCGGTGAATACTACTCTTATTATTCTAACTCATCAGGATAACCTATGTGATTTACCTAGGCCTCTAGGTTGGTTTCTCCAATCGTTCTAAAATGTCCAGTCGGATTTCACTCATTCCGTACCGTTGGGACCATTCGACTACTTCCTAACTCCTACAAGGCTATACTACAAGCCTCAGTATCTCACCAGGAATATCTCATCCATCTGAAAGAACATCAAGAGTAAGGCGACTTTAACAACTCACTAACACCCCCTCAGACCAAGAAACCCACCCCCAAAACCCCTACACCCATGCAATAATCCTAGGCGGAACAAACGACCTCTTCCAACACGCCTCCTCCACCTCCATCTACCGCGCCCTAAAAGACGTATGGGCAATCCCGCTCTCCAACTCCACAGACGTCCTCGCACTAACCATCCCCGAATGCCCAACCTGCGAGCCAGCCCTCATTCCTAAACGGCTTAAAATCAACAGCGCGATCCTAGCTCAGGGCGAAATACTCGCCGAAGAGCGACTGTTGGAGGAAGAATGGGGACTCCATGCAACCGACGCGAAAGCGAAGAAGGGAAAGTTCTATACGTTTGATTTGTGTAATGAGATCCCGTATGAGAGTTTGGGCGAGGAGGAGAAGAAGGAGCTTTGGGGTGATGGCTTGCATTATTCTAGTAAGGGCTATGATCTTATGGGGAGGTTGTTGGCGGAGAGGATTATTGAGTTAGTTGAGGAGGAGATGGGAGTAAAGAATGAGGGAGATGGAATGGGGAGAGCGGGTAAAGAGGATGAGGATGATAGTGGGGAGATGATGAGGACGGAGTTGAAGAAGAGGGGGAGCGAGGACATTAGAGAAAAGCGGTAGGGTCAAATGATGTTGTAAGATGTGGAAATGTAGAGGGAGACGTGGAGTTGAGACATTTGGTGAGACTGTTTTAATTCGTGTGGTTTGTTTTCTTTCGGTTTTCATGCTATTCATTTCTTCGTTAACTCCATTACTATGCCCAAGTCATGTATTTTCATGGCTGCATCATGAAATTCCCCAACTCCGAAAACAATCTATCGTCATCAATTAAACTGCTAAATGTGCCGCAACAAAGTCCTATCATCGTATTAGTATTTTGTCTCGCGGTATAGTTTAGGGAGACTCACGGGATATCGTAACTGCAGTTCCGAAGTCACCTTTTCAACCTCCTCCGTTAAACCTTGAACATTGGCATCCCATCGTCTCAGCTCTTTCCCAACTACGCCTTCTGCTCGTCCGCTACCCTTCTCACCAGTAGCCTCACCACCCTCAAACCAAATAACTCTCTCAACCTGATCAATTCTGCCAACCAAACGACCCTGCTCAATCATCCGAGCAGTAGTATCTTCCGCCTTGTCCCCATCTAATCCAAGCAACAATCCAAGAGCGTCGAACCCGATGTTGTTGTACATTCTAGATGCGCCTCTCAAATTGTGTTCAACCACAGCTTTTGCCAACACAGTGCTGCCATCCGACGTCTTTGCAAGTTGATGTGGTGCTAATCCCTCAGCAAACTTTGCTACTTCCTCTGACGACAACAATCTATCCAGAAACATCTTTTCAAGTATTGGGTATTCCTCCAAGGTAGCCGCTCGCTCATCCTTGTATAATCTCCCCAACGCACGGCTGCGAAGTGGTCCTGCCGGCGCCAGAACAGCACATTTAATAGCCATACTCAAAGTATGCAAACGTTCCTCCTCTGTAACAACTGGCATGATACTAATATCTTGATAACCCTGAGTGGCAGCCAAAAAGTTACGTCGAGCATCTTGAATTCGTGCCTGGGACAACTTGAAATGTAAATTGAGATCATTATCTTCGACGGTATAGATGAGATTCTTGGCTTTATTCAGGTATTGCTCTGCCAAAGTCGTATCGTCTACTTCAAGGTAGTTTCGTGTAATTCGGATCCAGAACTTGACCTTATCCTCGTTTGTCCATTTGCGCTGCGACGACTCAAGGGGAATACCAGCTAGAACTCTAGCAGCGGCTTGGTAATCCTCGTCGTCTTCATAGGCGGATGCCATAAGCTCTCTGATTTGCGCATTTTGTTCTTCGAAGGAGGATGCTTGAGCTTGGATGATTTCGAGGGCGTGGCTACCGACTGTGACCTTCGTATCGTTGCTGGAAACCGTCTTGAGCTTTTGTACAAAGGTTCCGCACAGCGCTCGTGTTGCTACGATTCCCAGGGAATCTGCAAATATGGAGTCGATAATGGCGATGAGGTCTCCGGGCAGCTGTTCGGGTGTGGATGCTAGGTGGACTTGGGAGAGGAGAGTTTCGTAGCCTTGTGGTTTATCTGATGATGCAGAGATCTGCTTCAGAGCGTCGGCAATCTTTGGAGATGCCATCTTGAGTTTGGGATTTGGCGAATTGGATGTGATGTGGTCGAATTGGATTTCTCACAGATGGTTTGGCATGCGTATTTGTTTGAGAAGGCGATAAGGCTGAAGCTTCGATAGCTTCCTATGGCGGGGGAGGAAATGAGGCAGATGCCAAGCCCAACCCCAAGCTACCCCTGTCATTCTGAGATGAGGTCAAACAGAAATTCACTGACTGTTTCTCTTACTCAGCAGCAAGTACTTGATCCAGAATTTATAAAAACACTCATTCACTTACATTAATAACGAAAACCTCAGGTCTTTCTTTTAATTGTTCTTCTTCAAGTAATCAATATGAAGGGGTTTAAAGCAGTGATAGCACTCCGTATTAACTTTAATATAAAGAGGTTACGCGGAATATTTATATACGTATACTCCGTACCCTTTTCAACGCTCCATATGCATCCGGACATCGAAAACATCTTCACAAGGCGAGATTTAGTGAGTTTCGGGTTCGTTTGCCTGGCCGTTTTCACTTTGCATCAATCTCATGAGTGTAGATGATAGGACTTTCATGGCTGCGAGTATTTGTTAAAATGCTAGCCGTCTTCATAAACGAGCCAATGTTACCGTCACCTGTCATACTTATAAGACTTCCGCTCTACGAAACTGATCAGAAATGAGCAGCAGGACGCGACGGTAAGATCAAAGTGCCTTATTAATGATGGATGAATTGTCAAAATCCATTCATTCCCTATTCTCAACCCTCCCAATGAAATAACTTCACCCAAACGCCCCACCAATGGCAAATCTCCCATGAAATAACTGTTCGCCGTACCCCAAAGAATCATCGATTTTCAGTCTGTAGCACCCGACTTTTTAAATCGACATGCTCCATATCCTCAGCCTTCCATAATATTCAGAGTATCTTAGGCATCGACGGGCTTACCGTTTAGAGGCTTGCAAGGATCGACGAAATAGTTGGCGTTACATAAGTACGTTGTACTATGTTTGTTTGAAAATTAGGTTTTTGTTCTGGTTTGTGGAGTATTGGGGAGGAGTGAAGGTGGTGAGGAAGGTGTACTTACGCGCTACCTTCGCATTTGCAGAGACAATCGATTTCCTCGCATGCTTGGTGGTCACTGCAGGGGTCGCGGATATAGTCTACGCAGCAGTCGTAAGGTCTAGTTTCGGGTGTTAGATTTTATGTACGTATAGTGAAAGGTGGAAGGGAGAAGAGAGGAGAACAAGGGCACGTACGTTCCATCAGGACCTGCGGTATGTTAGTAATTGGTTATTTGGGCAGGGTGAGATTGGAACGTACATTTTGAAGTGCAAGATGGGCTTTTGCAAGATCCTCGGGTGAACAATGCAGCCGCAGCTATTTTATTGTCAGTTCTGTGGTCACTTTTTGGTTGGGATGTAAAAGAATAAGATACTAACCGCTTGAAGGAACAGCGATGACGGCGCTACTGGCAACGAAAAGAACAGAGAGGATGAGAGAAGTAAACTGCATCTTGAAAATGAGTTGTAGAAAGCAGAAGGATTCTGAAGTGTTGTTGTGTAAGGGATAAATAAGTAAATAAGTCGATAGGTAGGTAGATCGTAATTAAACAAGATCTGATGTACCACTCCCTTCTTATATACCCCGCCTTACCCCATTAAATTCACCAGAAACAAGGCAACAGCAAAAGAATATGGCACAGTGAATACGGCCGATCAATTGGCATTGAGACTTAATTCACTGAGAAAATGCTCCAATTACAGTGTCGACTAAGGAGGAATGGGAAGTGGCTGTTCGCCAAGATGTCACTTTTTGGCCGAGGAATGGAATGAGCCTCCTCCAGCTCCGAATAATTGGCAATACCTGGGTACACAGGACGTCAGCTGACTGTTTTATTGTTCCAATTGCTTGTTTACACTCAGCTTCCTGGCTCGGTTGCCCTTTTGGTGTAACGGTACCGGTTTTCGTATTTGCTGAGAGGCGTAGTAGGAGAAATGAGAGTCATACGATTACGGAGATAGTAAGAAACATGAGATTTGCTTACGGAGTATATGAGCGACATATTGAGAGGGAAACATCAGGATATCGCTCCTGTTGTGCATTCTTTCTTGTTGGACTGCGGGGTAGGTACAGTAGTTGCCATAAACTTTTTTTGCCATTTGCGAAGTACTTGGGTTCTGCCCGTATGTTCGGCTAATTATATTAATTTCTCGAAATAAGAAGAATAATTTAAGATCACGAAGAAGGTTACAACCCCATGGGAAAAGGACTTACTGTAACTTTCTAGCCCGCCGTAAGATACATAATATACATAAAATACATAAAACACGAGGGTTTATAATCAATGTGGCTTTTAATGACGGCGAGGGGAAAATATGAAAAGGTGTAATAGACTTGGCGGGCATGAGGCAGCAGGATCAACGAAAATTGGTATGGAAGAATCGGAATACTGTTATTATCTTTGGGTTCCTATGTGGCTTAATTAACACGAGTCTTGGTATGTGAAATATATACAGTTGATATGTTCAGACGTGGTAGGTAAATTTATGATGGTAATTGTCTGCCATGGCGCCATGAAACGGGAACCGGAAGATAATATCGTGAGGACAAATCAGTGGCGTCAACGGCGGAGTCTTCATAAACCGGAATAGTCAAGCTACCATCCGGCGACAAAAGCAGCCTACTCGCATGGTGTTTTCGGTCCTGTAAGCTTCACAGGTTCGATGGCGCAGACCTTTTATGACGTCTCAGGGCTGTTCTGCCGCTGCTGACTTTGATGAGCATGCGAGACCGGCGACTTCGTATTTTTATAAGGTCAGAATGATCAGGTGCCTCATCTTTATTTGTGAAGACTTTCATTCGATGTGTTCGAGGAGAGTGGACTTGATACCCCGAAAGAGCCATGCATGCGAAATCTCGAGCCACCTCTATTACTTAGTGCGGAAGTTGAGGGGTCCCTTCCCCCTTCCTCCGGACGTAGTGGCGATACAGGAGAGCTACCAGTTCTTCTGCTCTCCGCTATTCTTTCGCTCATGTCGAGCCAGGAGGTTGGCTGAACTGGTGTATGATCTTCTGCATTCGTGTCAGGATTGACTTGGTTATGCAAACCTCCAGCTGTCGATGGTAGATGAACTGGCTCCGTAGGTCTTAATTCAGGACTAGCCTTCGGTGTTGGATCGTTGGGGTCAGCATCCAATTCGTACAAAGCTCCAGAACCATCCAATTCAGCTGTTATATCTGCTGTTCTGGAAGATTGGATCTCCCGATCTTCTTCAAATAAAGTTTCCTCACGATTGTCCGCTGCCGGGAGTTCGGGGCGAATTTGTGATGTATCAGAGAGTTCTGATCTTTGTCGGTGAATTCTCTTCATAGGGATAATGATTGGATCACTCTCCATTTCTGAGGAAAAGGTCCAGACGTTACTATCGTTTTCGGTTTTGGGGTTTATAGATTGTGGTTCCGGACTTCGAATTGACAGACTGGGAGAGTAAAGAGTGTATGAAGGCTCAGGTAACGGTAATGCTATGACATCTCTGGGCTCAATCACATCTCTTCGCTTCTTCCTTCGTAAGTAGAGGAAGACTGATGTCCCTATGAGAATAATGAAGGATATTATGGCAATTACAATGCCCACTAAAGGTCCAGCGCCGATACCATTCGACTTTTTCTCAGTTCCATCAGAGGTAATTGATGGTATAGTTGTTATTTGCGAGGCTGAGCCATCGTCGAAAGTGCATTGGCTAACCGAGAAGTTCCCCCTTTCATAATTGACTGTTAAATAACTATGTCACAGTAAGCATAAAGAACGAGTCCACCTACAGCGATTACGTACGCTTCTTGAAGAAATGTTCTGCCGAGAGTATATTGTGTATCGTTGGAAGCTTCCTTAAGTGGAAAATAAAATGAGGCGTTCGGTACAAAAGGTGGAGTTGCAGATAATGCAAAGGAATCAAACGGCAGAACGATATTAACACTCTTTCCACTTGAAAGACTATTTGACAACGTAAAGGTGACTGAAGGATTAGTTGCATGAAGCTTGGCGTATTGCGTCGCGTTCAACAAATAAAGCCCCGTGCTGTTGTCAACAGATATGCCAAATGCCTTCTCGAAAGCCCTAATTATTTAGTAAATAAGCGTATATCTTTGCTAGCGGGGCTAAGAAGAGACAAACCTGCACGATTCAGCGGGAAGCCAGAAATTGGGATCTGTTGACTCGATAAAGGCATAGATGGGCTTTGGAAGGAGAACTTCTTGTGTAGTGCCACTAAAAGAAACTTGTTGCACGGCGACGACAATATCTCGAGTGCTATCTGGACTGAGGGTGAAATTTGCAGTATTGCGAGTAAATCTCGAAGAGTCATATCCTCCGAAAATCAATTGAGAGAATTGGCCTCCTTTGAGTTCTAGTAGATGTCAATATATGATCTCAACAACTGAATAATAGAACTCACGGTATTTTGCCCCAGCTGTGTAACTCCAGCTTAGGGAGGGTATCAGGTTTTGAGCTTTGAGAGAAGAGAAATACGAAGGCGCGGAGAAGTTTCCAAGGTCTGTATAATTGACTGGCTGTGTACCTAAGCCGAATATTCCTCTGTTACCGCGAATTAGTGTTTTTCAAGATAAAGGTTAAAAAGAATACCCACACATAAAAAGGAGATGCTGTCGCAATTCCAGCAATTGTTTGATTGGCAAGAGTTGGCCCATTTTCATCTCCGGAAACATGACTTAGTCCTACTGTCTCTAGCCCATACTCTGCATTGGCTTTATACCCAAGATTTGCTTCAAATCCTATATGGTTGTCGTTTATCCCGAATAGACCTTGAGGATGCCAAGTTGAGGAAATGTTAGGGTTGAACAAAACTCCTCGTGAAATGGCGCAATTTCCAGGCAGAGGATCTATTGCATCCTTTGAACAGCCCTGTGGGTAGACAACTATGATGTTTGGAGAATTTGTCGAGACTAGAACTCGGATGTTTTGCGCCGGTGTGCCCACTCTCAATCCCAATGAAGACCACTGACCATCATCTCCGTCCCTAGATCAATCATCAGCAAGTGAGTTTATTCAAACTAAGAGTCTTATTACCAGTATTGGCTCGGCGGCACAACAATAGGCTGAGGAACTGTTGGTTTCCCACGCTTTTGGACTTGTGAACCCACTTTCGTTTGTTCTCTATGCAGTAACGATGCAGATGCCTTAGATATTGAGACTGAAGCAGATATTAAGAAAAGAAGCCGCTGAGTGCGCATCGCGTCTGCGACTCTGCATTTTTCTGAAGATTCAAAACAATTGATGGGCTGGTTCTCTCGTCTGCGCCTAAGTGGTTAAGTTGGAAGGGAAGGAAGAATTGAGAGCACGCCACGATGAACCGGAAGGGAACAATTGAGGTAGCACTCAACGGCACGTTTTCATGTCATGCATTTAATCCAAGACGTGCAGTGCAGATGCAACTAAATTGCGCCAACTGGCCCCCTTGGGCTGGTGGTCGATGATCTTCAGTGTCTGACTGCCTAGATTGTTTCCTACCGCCCGCTTGATCCTTGAAACCATAGTCTCCCCCGTACTTGGAATCCTAGACTCCACGATTCAAAAAGAACTGCCGCGGATTATCATTCCTGGCGTCAAGTGTGCTTATCGAGCCTACCTGAGGGGCTGAGAGCTTGTCCCACGAGCCTCGTAAATTTAAGCGATACTATGTCAACGTCGCGGCCTGGTCACCGTTGCACTCGTAAACTTCATATAGTGTCTCTCGCTCTTTTGAATTTGGTGCTTGGATAGATTATAGTATAGACAAGATAAGGTACGTAGGTACCAACGAGGCGGAGACCTTTCTTGAGCAGGAGGTTGGCAGACTGTGCCTCTTCCTAAAATTATCGCTTCGCACTATATTGGGTACTTTTCGTCTTGAACTTGTACTTTTGGACAGTCAGTATGAACTACTGACATGGTATCTGGGTTTTTGATGTGATGAAATGGGAAAGTGGCGTGGATGATTGATTGTGGTTGGTTTATGTATTTCCTCTGCATCGGCACCAACAACACCCCTGAAAAGGTGCTGTCGCTCGGACTTTCTCCCCTTTTCGTTACAGAAGTACAACCCTTCCTGCACCCTACATCAATAGCCGGTCCATTGATTCTCGACAAACCAACATCCGGGGAGACAAAGACTTGCAGAAGGATCTGCCCTCCCACAGAACGACCAACTGACTTTTCCTGGTCGCTTATCTGCTCATTGCAAATTGCACACTTTTTGTCCAATAGTAGCCTGGTATGGGCGATACTGTACTGTGCCTCACTGGCACAAGTTTCCTGTCGTACGAGACTTTTTGGCTATTGTCCATGCATATTGCCACACATATGGCTTCCTCTGTTTTCTTCAATTGAGGTGGGTCACCATGCTGCGGAGAACAGGGCTATGTTCCTGCAGAAATAGCTATTCGCACAATCCTTCCTATGTAAATCTTCCAATTGGAGGAGCGGAGAGTTGTTTCCAAATAGTGGTTGCTTCTCCTCGACAATACAACTCTGTTTACAACAAGTAGTATGGCACAAAGAAAGTGGTTGAGGTAGGGGAGCCATAGCAACAAAGATTTAGTACTAACCCCTCTCACTCTTCCTTCTCTCTTCGTTCTCTCCCCTCCTCGAAATTGACCACTCGAAATCTTTTCGCGAGCTCCTCGAGTTGTGTTTCCTCGAATCTGTTCCGCTTATATACCCTCGTTTTACCTGTCATGATCGATGTTCTCTAGCCTCAATAACAATGCATCTCAACCAGATCGGACAATTGTGCACAATCCTATCATTTGCTAGTTGGCTAGAGCTAGGTTATGGATCAAGTAAGTTTAGCTTTAAGCGATCACTCCTTCATTTCTAACAGTTGAAGGGATTTACCAGCGAAGTGATATAATTCCCGGCTCCTCATCAATATCCTCATCTAGTTCATTCAAGTCCATCACATCAAATACATCAACTTCAATAAAATCGTCTAGTTCACATATCACATCCGGTTCAGCATCTTCTACCCTAATTCAAATAACAACCGAAAGTTTTTTCCCAGCCAAATCATCGACGGGGTTGCCACCATCTCAGTCCCTGTTAACCTCAAACAAGGTCAAATCATCTAGTTCTACCAAGCTTTCAGTTTCGAATTCTACAGCAAATCACTCAGAACTTCATTCAGTGAGCTCAATTTCTTCAGCAACGGAACAAGCCAAGCCGTCCACTAGCGAAAGGAAATCAGCTATCTCAACAACGCCTTCGAAGAGCCCACCCAAAAGCACGCAAAATGCCACAAAAGTTTCAAAAACTGTGTCCAAAAGCTCAGAGACCAATTCCGCCAGTACAAATAATCCAAAAAATGGTGCTACCGTCAAACACACGACAAATAATAATGGTTCCACTTCAACAGCAAAGTCCTCGTCAACAAAAGTCTCTTCCGGCGCCAGAAGTACAATTACGACTGGTCCGAAGTATGATCCCAATCTCAAGTGGGGTGTATTTCCGTGGGGTAACCACCCGGCTTGGGGTTACTATCCATGGGGTAACTCAACCATTCCTTCGAATACTTGTTGGCATGAAGATTCTCAGGATAACCCATGGTGGCCAGCATGCACGATGTAAGTAGCACTACATTGGCATACTCCTATTAATCTAATATTCCTCAAAAGATCTGCCTGGAAAGTGAAATTGAGCTACTTTCCCACGCCATCGGGGACGGTCCAATACCCCACAACATACTTTGAGCCCAGATTAAAGATAACAATGTAAGTCAGCCATCATTACCAGAGCCACGATAGTCTAGAGTTTGAGTGTTTTCTTCGTTAAGTTCGATTTTCTGCATAGAAACTATAAGTGGTAGCAGACATGTTTTTTACTGTCCCCCCATCTTCTAGCAACTCAAGTAATTACCTTGGATATCTGAGGCACTTACTTTACTTATACTAAAACATTCTTTCAATTACTTTGTACTTCCATGACATACAGAGGACAAACAAGAACAATTCTAGGAAGTAAGAATAATGCAGTTATTAACTGCTACATTTCTTGCTTCCTGGAAGATGAGGGTTCACGTGTTGAAATACCCTTTTCTAACTTTATTACACTTTAACGAGTTTTTCTAATAAACACGATAGGACATCGCCATCAATCTATATTGTCTTAGAGACGGTAGCCGCTTCAAACAAGTGTGGACAACTAGGCCCGACATTTACCCACTATCCTTTGGCCATAAATCCAGAAGAAGTCTCCACGCTCCAGCTATTCGGTAACGCCGACGACAAAAGTATGATAGGAGCCCCACAAATGTTGGACCTGAACGACATAGCTACGGACTGTGAGAGAGCAGCTTTTGAAGGCAGGACCATCACAAATGGACCATATTGGACGACACATCCATACGCCCATGACAATTTCAACCGATGTAGTCCTCGTATCTCTTGGCCACCACAACTACAATCTCTGGGGTATAAGTATTGGGAACATTGCACGAGACTAAATGACGAGAATGGACTCTTTGATCCTCCCGGAGCCGTCCCACCTTTATCATCTGGGGCAGGCCTTTTACCACCCCCAGCCCCAACACGGGCTGACAGAATAATTCCTTCCTCAACACCTGCAGCCACGATACAGAATCCTGTGCCAGTTCAACCCTCAAATACCTCTCCACCACAGCCGGTCGTGCCCCCTCCAACGGCGGTGGAAGACAGACCTGTGCAACAACCTACCCCGTCAGCTCAACCAAGTCAGCCTAATCAACCTAGTCATCCTTCAAATCCACTCGTTCCAGTAGTGCCGCCAAATCAATCTTCAAGTGAAGCAGCACAAGCCGGCCAGCCAGATCAACCTTCAAGTCAAGCAGCACAAGTTGGCCAGCCTTCGAGCCCTGCCCCTCTTCCGGGCAACGATGATCGAAAAGGGCCTGGACCCACTTCAACATCCCCAACAACCTCATCAGCTGCAATACCCTCAAATGTACCTCAGGAGCCTCCCGTAAGCGTCGTCGCTATCGTTGGAGGTAACACAATCAGCGCTAAAGTAGATTCGCCTAATATCATCCTGCCAGATGGTTTGACAGCCAACGTAGGCTCTTTGGCTATGATCACAAACTCAGATAACAACAAAGCACCAATTGTAGTTTCTGTTGCCCCATCTGGAATCTATGTTGTGAGCGTTGGTGATGGCAGCACGCCAAGCCAATTTTATCCGAATCCTGTCGTTGTAAATTCAGGGGCGCCAACACCTTTAGCGAATCCCGAAGTTCCCAATCAGCCGTCAAAACCAATTGCGACTGTTGCCGGAGAGGTTATCAATATAATCCCGGGCGCTTCGACAATCGTTATTAAGGGTCAGACTATCAGTTCCGGGGGAACGCCTGTGGCGATTGCAGGAAATGAGATTGTGGCTACTTTGGGAAGCTCGGGATTGATCGTTCAAAGTGCTGGTGGAGCAGTTTCAACCTATGCCATTCCCACGCCTGTCGCGCCCTTTCAGCCTGCAATTACCACACCTTCAATAATAGGGACCGTGAACGGGAATGCGATTATCGCTGCTCCTGGAGGGAGTTCGGTTATTATTGGAAGCGAAACGTTGAAAATCGGTGGTTCTCCCATGACCTTATCAGGCGAAGAGGTAATAAGTCTTGGACCTAGTGGGATAATAGTGCAAGAAGCAGGTGGTGGTGTGAAAACACTTTCTCTTCCACCTGTGGCAACTTCAACTTCTAATAGTGTGTTGATGAATGCGGAATTAATTGCCTCCAGTGAGTTGAATCAAAATCCCATACAAGTAGACAATCTAACATGAAATTTAGTCATCGGCCTGACAAAAGCTGGCGCTGAAAGTATTCCTTCAATAACAAGTTTACAGGCATCCCAGCCGTCAGTCATACCAAGCCTCTCTTCATCATCCTTGGCACTCGTGGCTTCTTCGTTGCCATCGTCCATTGCAAATCAAGTCGCTTCCCCAGAGTCTAAAGGTCAGGAAAGCTCCCCACAGCTCGCCACAAGTCCTTCTGGCTCAAGTTTTTCTGGCTCGAGTTCTTCTGGCTCAAGATCTTCTGGCTCAAGTTCTCGACCAATTTCGACATCTATCGTCTCTAGTAGCGCTAGCGGTTCCGGCTCCCAAATCTCACCGACTGTAGCGACGTCAATCAAAGGTCAAGCTGCGGCGTCTACTCCTGCGAAAAGTTCGGCATCGAGTATATTCTTCTCCTGTGGTTTAATGGTAGTTACAAGCGCGGTCTTTGGAGTCGCGATGGTTTTGATGTAGAATTTAATTGTGGTACTAATTATTAATATATTTTTACTTTTTACTTTCTATCACGCTTTATACAAGGAATGGAAAAGGTGAAATGATAAAGAAAAACAGTGTAATATCCTTATCGTTGATAGCTGCTACGTATCCCAATTGGAGTGAGTAACCTAGGTATTAGTATTTCACGTAGGACTGGTAAAAGCGATTTACGGTCTATTTCGAAGGTAGAGATATAAGTGATGACAGTATCAGTTCCTAAATAAATCGCTGAACCTAATTTGAGTTTAAGTAATGATCGTTCCTCTAAATTTCTTGTGTAATGTTATTACGCGTTGGGTTCATCTATCTGAAGTATCCCCAAACGTTAATGTGATTTCTATAGGTACCTAAAACTTATACAATCCTTACATATAACTAAAGCTGCTACATACGCATCCTCTTATCGTAGCTGTACAACTGTCTTACATACGTAAGTCAAATTGAATCTGACGTTCGTATAATAATTCCAGTACGAGTAGTAGAAACAAGATCGGCGTTAGGGGATATGAACCCGACGAGTAGAAATATAGTGTTTAGTTTTCAGAAAAGTCTAAATCCGGTATTTGGCGAACGGTTGTTATCTGGTAACATTATTCGTGAAAAATCGGAGAATTTAATCGTATGGAATCAAATGTGTGTATATAGCAGATTCGTCATGTGCGCAATTGGTGAGTGAGATGTATAAGTCTACGTATTTTTTTTTTTTGACAATTGTAACTCTGTATTATCATTTTAACCCATTCTTCGTTCCTTATAACCTCGAGATTCGCTGAAAATAACGTTTTACATCTGTCTAGATATTGTTTTGCTTTCCATTTTTCTGGTCGTACTTATATATCAAGTTTTGGTCATAGAGTTCACATCCAAAGGGCCAGATGTGTTGTGATCCCCATGATCCAGGATGGCGCATGTTACTTGAAACAGCCAACTCGATAAATTCATGTTATTGGACCAAGCCATATGTGTTCAAAGAAAACCCAACATGAAACTTGTTGGTTAATTATGTTTAGCGTTTTCAGTTGGTTCTGCAAGTTGGATGGCGAATACTTGCGTCACCATGTGGGCGCATCCGGCATACTGTACCCTGCGCAGTGAATATTCATCCTTGTTCTTCTCCATCTTTAGGATGAATTGTGACACCAATCTACTAGTAGATATGTTGGGATGGATGCTCTTATTGCCGAGAAAGTTTCAATAATTGTAATCTAGATGAGTCTCAGGGAAACTCAAAATCCACTCTCCGGTATATCATGTGATCTGCACTTGATAAATAAAACAGCCAAGTGGAAGCTATTCATTGTGCAGAATCAAAGCGCGATGCGCTTACCTGGACCGCTTAATCTATTTGGCGGATGAACTGTATATCAATTTGAGGAGCATCACTCAAACAAGTAATCAAATAACAATCACGCTTAAACTCAATGCTCTCATCACTATATTATCCACGTCACAAGAGCTGTATATTATGTTTATTGTATTCTGACGATATTAAGACAGCGTATTGAACACCTTGTTCAACCCGAGAGCAAAACGCTTTGTTAGGATGGCCATGCATCCCAAGTTCGGCATCCTGTGATCCCCTGTAAACCTACAGTCAAGAGCGACACTGTTGCCTCAGCCCAAAACACCTGAGGCAAAGCCCAACCGAAGCCAACAGTAAGCTACAAAAATAGTGATCATACACGCTCCTTACAAGACTGGGCCTGCCACAAAAAAAATTCGGGTTGAAGATTCCTACCTTCTTCTCTTTCTCTTATGGCGAGGCGCTAAGTGTCTACTTATGTACCTGTACTATATCTTATTCTTCGCCATGATTTTGTTGGCAGCTTTTCCTCGACTGCTATCTTCTAAAATTTGTATTCTTATATTATTTGAGATTTTTCTTCTTTGTCTTCTAGATTACGAGCCTTTCAGGATATCGAGCTTCAATTCACCACAACCACGACCATACTTCGAAGCACGGCAATCCCAGACAGTACTAAAAAACAAAACGGACACTCCGGCACCGAAAAGCTACTGCGATTCATTCGGGGATTCTTCCGGGATTCTGGTAGTGCTAAAAACTGGCGCAAATGAAATTTTCGATAAGCTTCCAACTCAACTATTAACCATGCTCCGGTGCGTCGACGATCTCCTTCTTTTTTCTGACCTGGAACAACATCTGGGCTCTCATTATATCCATGACGTTCTGAAGAACGTTGCCGAAGAAGTCAAGGCAAACAATCCCGATTTCGACTACTATCGAACTCTCCAAGAGTACAAAAAGAATGGCGAAGACATTAGAAAAATTAAAGAGCACACCCACGAGGCGGGTTGGAATTTGGACAAGTACAAATTCATTAGAATGCTGGAAGAAACATGGAAAATGAAGCCAGGTAAAAAGTGGTATGTTTTCATTGAAGCGGACACATATCTCGTGTGGACCAATTTGTTGCTATGGCTGGACCGTCTCAAATCGACTCAGCCTCTCTACTTTGGATCCCCGGCATATTATGATGAGATCTCATTCTCACATGGTGGGAGTGGTTACGTTTTATCTGGAGCGGCGCTCTCAAAATTTTCGGAGAACAATACAGAATTAGTTGCACGTTATGACACCGTTGCACAGATGGAGACGTACGGAGATTTTGTTCTTACGAAAGCTTTGATGGAGCAAGGTATCGAATTTACTCATAAATGGCCGTTGCTTCAAGGAGAGAAACCGTCCACGATACCATTTGGTCCAGGGCCGGATTCTGGAACCAGGCATTGGTGTCAGCCAATTATTACCATGCATCACGTCAATCCAGAAGAAACTAACAGTATTTGGCTTTACGAATCAGAAAGACCGGATGTTAAGGTCATTACCCCTATATTTCTGCTCTCATTGAAAATCCTAACTCATTCACTAGAAACCTCTATTAATCGGAGATTTATATCGGAATCTTACAAAGCCATATATGATAGGAGAGCGGGAGGACTGGTTTAACCTCTCCGACGACGTTATCCTCAACCACCCGGAAGTAGAAGGATCAACAAAAACCCCCGAAGAAATGTCCGAGGTGGAAAAAGAAGCTCATCTCTCATACGAGAATTGCAGGAAGGCTTGCGACGAGGATTCTAGGTGTTTTCAACATGTACACTTCGAACAAACTTGCGGACTTTCTTATTCTTATAGATTGGGTGAAAGGCGTCCACCGCAAGATGGCGTTGTGTACAAATCTGGGTGGAATATAGAAAAGATTGAGAAGGACCAGGCGGAGAATCCTTGTGTTTACCCTAATTGGATGTAGATCTTAACTACATGACTTGTATATATTTTAAGAGAAATGCCATGTATATATTGACCAAATAGTTCTCAGGTATGGTCTTCTCCTTTGGAATCTTTGTTTTCTGGTTATTGTGGGCCACAGCGTAGCAACGTGGTGCTTTCTACAGATGGCAATCTAGATAGCTTTTCTGCGACATTCGTAATCGGGCGACGGTCAACGATCTGTGACCTCAAGAAGATCGATGCAACGAGAATTCTGAAACAAATTCACAATGTACTTAGTACATGACAAAGGTGGTTTTTCGGGAAGTTCCGTGACATCGATAAAAACACTTCGTATCTTGGACAAGTTGGCGATAATGGTGATCATGATCATTTTCTGAAATTTGGAGATACCACGAGGCGCTTGATGGTTCCGCGATTTTAGATTTTCCGTATCTCGAGTCTTTAATCGTGAAGTGAGATATGAGGTGTCCACAAGACCTCAGGCGCCTTGGACTGTTTCTCGCCTTCAGGTACGCACTTACGTTAATGCAGCACGTAATCGTTTCAACCTTATTTTTTCTGGGCACTATGGCATTACTAGTCAGATTCTTCGTTGTTCAGGAGCCAAAGTGCTGTTATATGGTTGTTGGTGCAGACAAAGAATTAGTATGGAAGGTAGGGTGATTGACAGTCCAGTACTCGGACAAAGGCGCGCCACCGCGCCAAATCGGGCCTAGCGCCGTGCGGGTCTCAGCCCTCCAACCTCACTCCGTGAGACACTTTTTCGAGGATTTCAGGTCCTCGAACAACCAACGTAATCGCACCACACAATAAATCGCTATTATAGTTAGTTAAATCGAGCAATTAAATGCGCATCGAACGTACTAAGAATCGTCTAAATCGGACGTTGTTTCGCAAAGTAATCGTAGTCTACGTAAACCCAGGGTAAATGCGTCGCACAGCCGGTACAGCCGCTACACGATACGGGTACTAAGCGAGGCTACCTACCCAAATCGTTCGCAAAACACCTACAATATAACGCTTAATACTAAATAAAAACTAAGACGAGTACTTAGAAGTCCGAATCAAATAGTAATCAATTAATCTATACAAAAAAAGTAAGAGAAACGCCTACGTTATAATATAAATAGGTAGTCTTTCTAGCCTCTGATTTTCAGAGGCGCCGGCCGTGTCTTACTCTCATTCTACCAACTACTCCACCAACAACACCCTTAACCCCCTGGCTTCAGACTGTCAATTGCTAGGTCAGAAGCATGTTTCCCATTTGTATAGCACTCCCTACCAAATTTACTATGGAATGCGTGCGAAATACCCCCTACCCAGGCAATTGACAGTCTGGGTTTTGCGGTGCGCGACAGTTCAGACTGTCGCGCCAGCCCCTATATTTGTACTAAACCACCCGCAAAACCACCCGCAAAAACACCTTTAATCACCCCCTACAAGTATACAAAAAGTCTCCAAATACGCGATTTAAACTCTTGTTATACTTGGAATAAAATCTTATTACTTTCTACCTACCTAGGTACGAGAAAGTAACCCTAATAGCGTAGGTGGTGGGGGTTCATATTCCACTAACCCTGACCCCCTAGCCCTAACCCTAACCCCTAACCCGTCGAGACGAGGACGATCCTAGGGGACGTGAAGAGTCCAATTCGAATAATACACTTGCGAAACCGAGTAAAGGTATCGCGAGAGTACGTACTTGTAGGCGATCACATGACTCCTGGCACCCAGGGTGAAGGTCTCAGCCCAGGTCTCACACGACAGTACCCCTGGCCAGACTGTCGATTACGAGGCAGAATTAGCTGTACGGAGTAACCCTCGCTCTATGTAGTTAACTCGGCCCTCGGCCGCCGGTGCTGGCCGTTTTTGGTTCCGGCTCCCCGATCTCGCTCCGATCCTCGCCTCTTCCAACCAGGTGGGTGCAGTGCGCTGGGCTGGGTCGCCTGCACCAACGGGCCGGAGGGGAGCCTGAAGCACTCAACGCGAACTTTTTGGGCTCTCGCGTTGTCGCGTTTCCCAAATAGCTCCGCAACGCAGACATCATTCATTCTCACAAATCCCCTTACAAAACGTCAAAATGTCAGACTACGAGGACGGAATGGACATTGATGCGCCAGCAGTAGACAACTCGGTATTATTCAGCTCCGATACAACTTCAAAAGGAAAACGAAGTGCTGCGAATCTCCCAGTGGAGGCTGAAGATAGTCTGCCCTGGTATAACCCCCCCGCCAATTGGTCTACATATATACTAACCAAGAAGAAGGGTAGAAAAATACCGTCCGGATACTTTGGATGATGTCTCTGGTCATCAAGATATTCTGGCAACAATCAACAAATTTGTAGACACAAATGTAAGTACAATTGAGCATGGCAACCAACTCACAAGCTAATGAATCCAGCGACTACCCCATCTTCTCCTCTATGGCCCTCCTGGGACTGGCAAAACATCGACGATCCTGGCACTCGCGAGACGGATATATGGAGCAAAGAATGTACGCCAAATGGTCCTCGAATTGAATGCTTCAGACGATCGAGGTATCGATGTTGTCCGTGAACAAATCAAGACCTTCGCAAGCACCAAACAGATCTTCACAATGAACCAAAATTCTGGCGCAAACAACTCGATGGCAACATATAAACTCATTATATTGGACGAGGCAGATGCGATGACTTCGACAGCACAGATGGCTCTGAGACGAATCATGGAGAAATACACGGCGAATACAAGATTCTGCGTGATTGCAAATTATACACATAAGCTTAGTCCAGCATTGCTGAGTCGATGTACAAGATTTAGATTTAGTCCGCTGAAGGAAAAGGATATCCGGGTACTAGTCGATAAGGTCATTACGGAAGAGAATGTGCGGATCGATCCACCAGCAACAGATGCATTAGTGAGATTGAGTAAGGGTGATATGAGAAGGGCATTGAATGTGCTACAGGCGTGCCATGCAAGCAGTAGGTCAATTACATGCGAACTTTTGCTGCAGTCAACTTACATGTCCTTTCTAGGTACACCAATCCACATTAAGGGCACTCCCAAAATCGCTGAGAAGGATATAAAGCGGGACCTTATTACCGAAACGACCATATACGAATGCATCGCCTCCCCACACCCAGACGATATCAAGACCATCATGAATACACTCCTCAAAACGACCGATGTGACATCATGTTTACAACTCATCAACACCCTGAAAGCATCCCAAGGTTTAGCTTTGGCAGATATCATCACTGCGCTTAGTGAAGAGCTGACGAAGCTTGATGCTCCAGCGCCTGTGATGATTACATGGCTAGATGGATTGGCAGAGGTCGAATACCGACTAAGTGGAGGAGGCGGAGAAGTAGTTCAAACAGGGGCAGTAGTCGGAGTTGTACGAAACGGAGTTGAACTTATGGACAAGAAATAAGGGAGATGGTGTGTGTGGAAAATGTTGTTGCATATAGCTTTGGCGTTCAGGTTTGGTCTGGGTCAGACGTATGTTTATGTCTTTACGAATACCGAGGGACCATAAATTTGTTGTATAAAATAAGTAAGAACCATCACTCAAATTTCCAATCTTCTCACTTTTCCTTCTTACACAATCCTCAACCTCAAACTCCTCCAGCTCACTTCAAGTCCTCGCATTCGCCACCCCACTCTCAACCCACCCCCTAAAATCCTCATTAAACTCCACAAACTTCCCCCTCGTCCCCTCCCTCGCACTCTCCAACTCCATAACCCACCATAACAACCCCCCAAAATCCTCTTCTTGAATAAACATACAGCCCCCAGGGTTCTTTTCCGAGGGCAGGAATCGGAAGATGTGGATTCCTTCTAGCAGATTCAGGTATGCATATGGCCAGGGTCCGCGCCAGCGGAATTCGAGCGCGCTGTTTTCCTGGGGTTTGTTAGGGGGAGGTGGTTGGGTTGTGGGAGGGGTTGATGGGTGGAGAGAGTTGGGGAGAGTTGGGGAATAAAGGGGGAAGAGTACTTCGATGGTTGGTGTTACGTTTGTTCCGCCTAGCGAGTTGGACATTTTATCACCTGGTTTTAGGTCGATGCCGTTTTTTCCTTGTGGGAGGGGAGTGAGGGATGTGATGAAGGTTTTGTGGTAGGAGGGGATGGATTTAAAGTCCAAGAACTACTTCTCGTTAGTTATTACTTTCAGGAACTTTTGATATTTCTTGATTGAGGGTTTTGGTGAAGGTGAGTGAGGGTAGGGGTAGAGGGGAATGCACTTTTTCTCTGACTACTTCTGGTGAGGCGTTTATCTCGATGCTGCTAGTTATTGGTGCCATTATGAGTTCTTCTGATTTGGTGGCGGGAAAGCTGAATAGTTTGTTCGCTCTTCCAGGTTGTCTTTCAGCTTGCGTTGTGGTGTTACACGTGATTTCTTTCGTGCTGAAGAGGCCTTTTAATCAGACATCTTGATTGTCGGATGTCTCTTTACTTATATATAAAAGATTGTAGCCGCGTTGATGAGGATGCGATGTTGCGGCGTAGTTACGCCCATATCTAAGGGAAGAGTTATCCGCTGGTCTGAGGGTCTTCATTGGTTTTCGTAAGCCCATTCGAACCTCGTGCATCGAGGCTTTCTTTAGTTTCGCCTTCACCAATCAGCTCGTATTTTATGCCTCGTTACTGAATTTGCGTCGATAACCGGAATCATGTTCTTTGTGTAAGTACGATTATTTCAATAATTGCGACTACAACTTCGTGTGCTTATTACGATGGACTTGGTGTATTGCTATCCCTATGAGAGTTTGTAGAGTCTGGTTCCCTCGAGAGAGAGAGGAATGGTTATGAAGCAACTAGCTATGCATTTCGACTCAAGCACCAAGAATCAAAATCAGTAATCACCATCCAACCCAAAAGGAAAAGCATGCAAATCTGCTCCCCTCCCAAATCCAACGAACTCCCAGAAGTCTCTCAGAAATGCTCCAAACTACCTTCGTCGTTCGTGCGCCAAGAACCTATTGTGCTTCGTTGATCTGAAAGGAGAAAGGGTTTGTTTGTGCTACAACACCAGTGTATAATTCAACAACTGAATCGGAGAACCCTGTTCAATCGTCTGTTGAGTAGCTCTCGAGACCATCTCCTCAGCCGCTGCCTCGAAACGGCCGATTTGGATGTAGCAATACTCGCTGATGATGGTGTAGGAGTCGAGCTTGGAAGGTGCGATGACCTTGTTGATACATTGGTTACAAGCCGTTGCATTTCTTCCCCATCTAAAATATATTAGTCTTACACTATAGTAAAGAAGTAATTTGGAATGGAGGGACTCACGGGCCATCGATTCCTCCTGCCGGACCAGTTTCTGGGCCTTGTTGTCTGCAAAAGCAGTTCCAGGTGTGCTCGGCATCGTAGGGGCTATCTTGTTGGGGGAAATGGTGGAAACAGGTATCCCAGAACCCACGAGCGGCGTTGCATTCTGCGGATGCTGTGTCTTGATTAGCGAGTTTTATGGCTTGGTTTGCGGAAGTACTTACTGTAGCAGGCTCGCAATTCTGGCCAGTCAATAGGATCATCTCTCTTGATGTTCTTTCTCTTGAGGCTGTCGTGGCGGTGGACAGATTCTGCGGAATGGATTGGGTTGGTGAGGACTTCGTAGTTGAAGAATCGGAGGGGTGATTGGTAACGGGTAGTCAACATATCGCCATAGAAAGCAAGTTCCTCAAGTGGTTTCTTGACGTTTGGTGGCAGCTTGCAGTATTCGTCAATAACAGATTTCGTATCCTCAACCAAGTTCTCTGGGTCAGTAGGTACGCTGTCTGGCAACTCCTTCGCAATGCAAGATGCACAGGTAGAAGCCTGAGTCTTCCAACTGACTTCGCGTTAGCCCCATTATTATTTGAGTTTGAGTATAGGCAAAGACTTACTCTGAGGCACCACACAAACACTCTTGCATACCTCCCAAGAAGTTGTCACGATTGGTGTAGCAGTCAGCAAGAATGTCACTAGCCTCCTTACAGAACAGTCCATCGGGTGCGGCGCAGTTCTTCTGCATGTTGGCGGAGATGGGTAAGGTGGGCCAGACCTGAGTATGGTTAGTATGACGATGGACAGCATCAAGATTAAGAATGGGCAGTACCATTGCATTGGTAACTGCTGGCAAAGCTGCCAGCAGCATGCTTCCAATGAGTGAGATCTTCATCTTGGATAAAGAGTGAAGGCAGTGGAAAATAGCGCTTTCTGGAAAGCAGAGTCAGTATCGTCTTTTGATTCGCTCTAAGCGATTATCTGCTTGATGTAAGGATTGGATGGGCAAAGAGAACTCACGTTGTTTTGAGTTGGAGAATTTGTTGAGTGTGGGTTGAAGTTTGGAGAGGAGAAAGGATGGTGAGGTGGGGTCGGATGGGAAGAGAAATTTATTTTTGATATGCCCTTGTCGCTAAAAAGACTGAATTTTCACCATTAAAGGTTAGCCCTATGGTTGGTCCCACTTTAATTTCACTTAATTTTATGTCGTGCGGCCTTTAGAGTGAATCTAGACGAGCGATTTGGATTCCTCTTGTGAATGGCACCACAGTTTCTAGTTTCTAGTGAGAGATAATGATATGCTCATAAGTTACTCCTTCGTCTCAGCTCTTGGAACTGGTTCGCATTGAAAGATACTTCAGAACTTGAAGTTTTGACTTGCCTTCTGTTTATATTATAATGGTAAGGAACAAGCTTTGAGAAAATTTTCATCCATAAGGCTGTGTCTGGTCAGGAGATCATATCTAGGTAATTCACTACCCTTAATGTAGGGAATCTGTCAAATGTCAACTTCACCGACATATCTGACAAGGAAGACCTTGTTCACTACTTTAATCAGGTGTTGTTATTATTTTATGGGGGTGAGTGTTTTAGCCCTCCAAGCTGATTTATGGAATACTGGTTTGTTGTTGAAGTGAGAGGTTCTTGAAGACAACCTGTACCTGCCACGTGTATTAAGTGTCAGGTTCTAATGATGCAGTGAAGCTTCCCTCATTAATTCTTAGATGTGATTTTGGGAAGCTTCACCTATTTTCTTTTTCGTCCAACGTGTTTTCTGGTTTATTTGTATTCACTAATAACTGCGATATTAATCAACTGGTATTTATGTAAAGAACTTGATTTATCAACCCCTCTTACATATTACTATAACTTAAACAACAGAAGGATATATACATCCATAAAATTGTACCTAGGCAGCGTTCTAACCAGTGTAATATACTTGTAAGAGAAAAACTTTAATACGGAATTTAATAGATAAAATATAACCCACAAGCTCACAAGAAAGAATTGTGTAGGTATATATTTATCGAGTAAATAGATCAAAACCACGCAAAAATCGTAGATGCCAAAGGTGCAAATACATACTCTATTATTTGTGATATCTTCTGGTCTCTATAGAATCTAGACAATGGATTATGGATCCCTTGGTTTGTCACGTGACCAAACACGTGAGTATATTCCGACAAGTCGTTATTATTCTACCTTTCCTAATTAATTAGAGTGATTGTCCCAACATTTGAAAAAGAATCTGATTTATTGATTAAATCTTAAATCTACTAATATTGCTCGTTGCAATTCTTGCAGAGAATGCTGCTACTTCTGACTAAGGGGCTCGGCAAATAAGCGAGACGCTCGGTACCGTACCAGTACGCACTTCACCAAGCAACATTATCCCGGCGACCTTGAAGAGAAAATATCTTGGAGTATAATTGGTAACTGGTCATGAATTTGATAAGCACAATAATAGTATTGTGATCTGAACCTACGAGTCCTCTACTATACACCTCAAAGAAAGCAATATAAGGGGAGGAAGTATCTACAACGCAAAGCATCCAAGACAGAAAATATTTACAATGAAATAGTTATAACGAGCGTATTTACAACGAAAGTATTTCTAAACGCCCTTTTAAAACGCAAATCTGAGAGTCCAGCTCAGGAAGAAACAAACAAAAATTGCTAAATCCTCACGCCTTCTTCCAAGAGTAGGACTTGCCGCAGAGGCTGCCCCGCCGAGCAGAGACGGTGGAGCATTTGACCCTTCTTTCTTCTTATTAGGATCCGAGTCGACGCCGTTCGTCGCAGGAAGCGCTGGTGCACAATTCGATGGTCCCTTAGCAGCATTCGAGTCGATGCCATTTGGCGAAGCAAGCGTTGTTGGGCAAACATTATTTTTGGGCGCTGTACTGGTCGAATTGGCAGGGGGTCCCTTTCCTTCTCCTCCCTTCTTTTTGTGCGGTATATCGGTCCCATTGTTTGGCGCTGTATCGGTCGCATTAAAATTTGGTCCCCTCCCTTCTCCTCCCTTCTTCTTCGCTGGTTTGGTCCCATTGTTTGGCACTTCCTCGGTCGCATTAAAATTTGGTCCTTTCGCTTCCCCTCCCTTCTTTTTTCCATGTGGTTTGGTCCCGTTTTTTGGCGCTTCTTCAGTCCCATTTAAACCTGCTGGTGGTTTGGGTGCGTTTGTTTCTTGTGGATCGGCCGATTCGTTCTCGTCAGCTGCACTAAGAGGTGGTCCTTTCGCTTCTCCCCCCTTCTTTTTTCCCGGTGCTTTGGTCCCATTGTTTGGTGCTCCCTCGGTCCCATTCAAACCTGAAGGTGGTGGTGGGGGTGCCGTCGTTTCTTGTGGATCCGGTGACTCGTTTGCTTCTTTCGCTGGTTTCGATGGGTTCTTTTTAAGGAGTCAGTTAAGCGCTTTTTAAAATAAGCAGGAAATGAAGCCGTTATTTGCGCGAGTGCCAGGTCATTCAGGTGCCCCTGGTAGCAGTATAAAAGGAACAGTAGGTTGGGGAACGCAATTATCCACTGTGACTCACTAGGTCACTGTGAGGATCTATTATGAAATGCGTTGATTTGCCCTTCGGCTTAGTAAGTGACACCAATGCTCCTCTTCAAAAAGACATTATTGAAAAGTAGATTGCCTTGCGGTAGACAAGAAATTCGAAAGAAAAGAGCCTCATTGTTCTAACTGTCTAGAATAATTCTAAATTATTCTAGATGTTTAGAACAGTTTGAACAACTTTGCCAGACATTCTGGGGTGATTGAACTCAAAATATTTTGGAAAGTGTACCAACTTGATCCACTCAACGTAATCTGGAAAAAGAGAACAACGAGGCAGAACGAAAGGAGAATTGCTTCTAGTCACTTTTCTTGTCTATAGCAAGAATGATGCCTTTCAACATAGAATGAAAGAGGACTGAAAGGGA
The DNA here is from genome assembly GCA_900184765.1 of Hymenoscyphus fraxineus. Lineage (NCBI taxonomy): Eukaryota > Fungi > Ascomycota > Leotiomycetes > Helotiales > Helotiaceae > Hymenoscyphus > Hymenoscyphus fraxineus. The sequence goes on from LT855411.1 coordinate 657,951, forward strand.
ATATTGAGAAAGTAACATACCGTCGGGTTAAGAGCTTCACCTCGAAGACCAGTCTCTTCGGCAGGTGGCGGCGAAGGAGCTCCAGTACCAGTTGGAGGAGGAGGCGGCGGTGGGGGAGGAGGGGGAGCATCTGTGCCAGTCGGACGAGGAGGAGGAGGCGGTGGAGTCCCATTTGGCGGTGGTGGAGGTGGATTTTCTGTGCCATTTCCAGGTGGTGGAGGAGGTGGAAGGTCAAGTGCCCCTGGCGGCGGAGCTGGGGTACCTGTTGGAGGTGGAGGAGGAGGAGGAGCATCTGTACCAGTTGGAGGAGGTCCCTTGGGTTCGCCTCCCTTTTTCGCAGCTGCTTTCTCGGCACCATTCTTGGACTCTGGAGTTGATGTAGAGAAGGCATTAGCATTGGCGGTTGGCTTATTGTTGGCATTTTTGCCCTTTTTGGGTGCTGCAGTTCCCGTCGGTTTTGTGGTATCAGTACCAGCTGCCTTGGGCTTTTTGGGTGCTGGAGTGTTCGTCGGTTTTGTGGTCGCCTCACCACCCTCACCACCCTCACCGTCCGCGGCAGCCTTCTCATTGCCGTTGGCTGTTGGTGCTGGCTTATTGTTGGCA